>JAVANC010000016.1:34187880-34532880 GCA_033319125.1 Parnassius glacialis | reverse complement strand
AAAACGAGCTTCTTAATATTTTTAGTGAGAGGTTCGGTCAATAGGATATTTTAGATAAATAGAAGATTTTAAAAGATAACACACTTGTAGGAGAAGGTCGGCCATGCTGAATAAAAAGTCAAGGATTGCAAAATAATATTTAGTTTTATTAATTATAAATTGCACCAGGGCACTTCAAATTAATTATCCAGTGCACCGAGGCACGCCAGAGCCAAGAGTGCCCGGTTTCTCGCTGCGCGGTCGTTTTATATCCGTTGCAAAACAAGTCGAGTGGCGCGCCGAGTGGCGTGATCGGTGCACGTGTTGTTTATAATTTTTTCTGTACTGGCGTACGACAAAGTCGCCGTCACAGAGTACTTTTTAGCCGCCGTCATGCCATGCATACCATACTCATACATTGTTATTCAGTACTTAAAATATTGTCTACTATCGTTATATTTCAATACATCTGTGATCCTTTATTGCATTTTGCTCAGTTAAAAAAATTTGTTTTTAATAAACGTTAGCGGAATAGTTATACGCATAGTAGAAATAATTCTATAACTAGGCTGGCGGCCTAGTTATAGAATTCGATATAAATGGAAGAAATGCTTAAAGTTCTTGATGGTTCCTAAATCGTATCGGTCCGAAGAAATCTCTGGTGGTAGTCGGTTCCACAAGGAAGTGGTGTGATGAAGAAAACTTCCTGTAAATGGCACAGTAGTGGACCGCCAATCATTAAGGTAGTATGGATGGTATTGGGAGTTTAGCCGCGATGTGCGATAGTGAAATTGAACGGCTGGAATTAGTCCGAACAATTCCTCAGAGCATTCCCCATGGTAAATGCGATACAATATGCAAAGAGATGTAACATCTCCTCGTAGTGCCAGTGAGTCATGCCGATTTAGAAAAAGCCTGGTCACCGGCGATTCGAACCGTCCTTCGCTGGATGCGATTAAGTGGAAGGAGCTGGCACTGGGGAGTCCCGGCCCAGAGATAGGAACAGTGAATACTGTGAGGCCGAACCTGCGCCTTGTAAAGTTGCAGGCGGTAAGCCAGCATGAAATACTGTTTCGCTCTGCTGAGGACGCCAAGCTTTTATCTTTTTTTTTCTTTGTTTCTCTAATTTCTTATTTTTGTTATTACTGTTCATTATTATAATATTTTATTATTATGTAATCAGATTTTATTCTTACTTTACACTTCACCATTTGTTAATAAATGTTATTATTATTATTATCTATTATTATTACATTTACATGATATTTCATTGATTATAAGTTATCTTAACTGAATCATTTATAAGGTAACAATTATTTATTGGCTATTTTTACACCGATACTCGTAAGACATGTAAATGACTCTAAAAGTTATAACAATGCAACATTTTAGTGTAACATGTCTCTGAAATAAATTAAATAAATAAATGTGATAACCGATGAAACAGGTTTTATATTTCGAAAATTAATACTGTGTCTTACTAAAAGTGCAAAAACTTAATAGACAATACGTAATACATCTTATTAAACCAAACGGTAAACCGTTGCCATCTTATGCATGCATAGATCTTGCAATTACTTAAGTACCTAATTTATAAAAAATATTTTAAAAAGCTTGTAATGGGATCACTTCTTTTTTACAATATATATCTTTTAGTGGTACGCCGCTGGATTGTTTTTATATTTTCAAATATATTTTTACATAATATTTCCATAAAAATGTGAAATAAAACATCCATAACAGCTTGTTTGCCACCTTATTTACAAAAACATAAAGCAGGAGTATGCCAACGTGTGTTGAATTATCGTGGAGGAGACAATGGAACTTTCCCTTAAAAAATATATTTTTTTTAAATAATAGAGTGAATAACGAGCTAACAGATCATACGTAACATGCTACTGCAGCATATGGACCAACTTCAGCAAAGGTCATAGATACAAACAAATCCATTACTTTTTTCTCATCAGGTACCTTAAAGAGCATCTGCTGAAATGTCGTAGTTGTAGCATAGAAGGTAAAATTCATCCAAAAAGAATATAATAATAAATAAATATAATGATACGTGGCAGAGCCATGCTGCAGCTACATTATGGTTGTAGCATAAATGGGTCGGCTCGACCAGGGTAGGACCATGCTCTCACAGAAAACTACCGTAAAATAGAAGCTAAGTGCTGCTGTGTTTCGTATGGTGAGTTTAGAGAACCGGGGACCCTTTTTACAGGATAGGAGGCATTCCATCTTATTCCTCAGGGGTCAACGCATCTGCATTTGGATTCTTAATCGAGGATAGATGTAGATGTCTATGGGTCAATGTATCCAGTTACCATCAGGTGGGCTGTGTGCTCGCTTAATCCTTTATTTTATAAAATAAATTCTTATATTTAGCTTGGACATAGCGAATATGAAGCATAAAAATAGAGTAGTAAACAGTAAATAGAATAGAGTAGTAAAGTTCAGGGAAGTTATGCAATTGAGTCACCACTTTTCTCGCAGATTGGAGCATCAAGGTCGTAATTGATGGTGCATGCACGGACTTCCAAGCCTGTGAAAGCAGGTGTTCCACAAGGATGCTCCTGAACAATCTTGTGACTTAAGTTGAGTCTTTTTTAAACAAGATCTCGCATAGGGGGTGATTAAATCTAGTCACCTATAATTTTCAGCAGACGCTTAAAAGCATGTCTACTTACACACAAAAAAAGAAAAAAATATCCTTTTTTAACTTTAATCAATAATAATTCTTATTTCTTAAATTAATGGTATTTCTCCTTTACAATAACGTACCTATAATTCGCTATCGGACTCTATTACGAAGAGCACGTAAGTTTTTGATTATTTAGGTATAAATACAAACATGTTATCTCATCTACAGATCATATCATAATTATACAGATCGATTCATCGTCGCTTGGGAATTCCAGCAAACCGGTTCGCGTATTATTGAATTAAAACATTGCAAACACTATCACCATATTAACCTCATCACGTATGCCATACTTAATACTATCGACAGAATTTATTATTTAAACAATTTAAAAAAATCTTTTTTATAATATACTTAAAACGATTATGCAGCAATCTGTTAAATGTGAATTTTTCAGGCTTGATCCTGATTAAAATAAAATGTGCTTTTTAAAGAATAACCATAAAATAGGTACGGGTTTTAAATTAATATTATAATGCTCTCTTGGTCGAATGGGCCCCTAAACCATAGAATGGTCTAAGAATGGACCACAGCGATAAATTATGTAACTTATTTACCATTGGGAAATGTTACGAATCTTATCATTACGACAAGATTAGTTATGCAATTTGACGATTGTAGAAGTGATAGCAACAACTCAAATCAAGAAAAAGCAAGAAATCAAAATGAAATTAAAACGCATATGCGTTGTCACCCCTGAGGAATGTCTCGTATTCAGTAAAAATAGTCTCCAGTTCTCTATACTGCTATTTAACGCTGGTATTTAATTTTCCGAGAGCGTGTTCTTCTCGAACCAACCTATTTGTGCTACGCTACAACCATAATATAGCTGCAACATGGCTCTACCGCATATAAATTATTTAATGTTATTAATTTTAATATAATAGGTTGGGAAAAAACTTTCTTCGTATTTTGTTTGTATAAAATTAAAGAAAAATTTCTTGGATCTGTTTGTATGTCATCATCATCATCATTACAGCCCTTCATAAGTCCACTGCTGAACATAGGCCTCCCCCAAAGAATGCCACAAAACACGGTCCTGAGCCACCTGCATCCATCGACTTCCTGCATATCTTACCAGGTCGTCACTCCAGCTAGTGGGGGGACGCCCTACACTTCGTCCGCCGGTACGAGACCGCCACTCGAGAACCTTTTTTCCTCAACGGTTGTAGGTTCTTCGAGCTATATGGCCAACCCATTGCCACTTCAGCTTATTAATCCATTGGGCTATGTCGGTCACTCTGGTTCTACTGCGGATATCCTCATTTCTAAGTTTATCACGCAGAGAAACTCCGAGCATAGCCCTCTCCATAGCTCGCTGAGCGACCTTAAGCTTCCTCATACGGCCAGCTGTGAAGGACCTCGTCTCAGTTCCGTAAGTCATCACTGGCAACACGCACTGGTTGTACAATTTCGTTTTAAGGTTTTGAGGTATATTTGTATGTGCCTGGTGTAATATCAATACATATAGGGCATTATGAAAAAGAAAAATAAAAAGTAAATAAACACCTTCCCGCCTTTTTTCAATTGTTTTTTTGTCCGCCAAAATGAGTTAATCTAACGAAGAAATTCGGTACATTCTGAAGTTTTATTACAAAAAAGGGATAAATGCGACTCAAACCGCGCAAAAAAATTTGTGACGTTTATGGACCGAATGCAGTGTTAGAGAGTAGTTCAAAGTTGCTTCAAGCGTTTTCATTCCGGGAATTTTGTTGTCAAATATGCAGCTCGCACTGGTAGCCCTCATACGGATACAGTCGATGCCATTTTTGGAGCAAGATCGGCATATTAGTAGTTACAACATAGCCTAGGTATTGAGGATTAACCACAAGCAGTTTTAAACCATTTGAAAAAGTCTGACTATACAAAAAAACTAATACATGATAATGTAATGAATAACATTTTCGATTCTCTATTGAAACGTAATGGATCCGAACCATTTTTGAAAAGATTGATCACTGGTGATGAAAATTGGATCACCTACGACAAGAAAAAGATCGTGGTCAAAGGGTAGTCCAGCTCCACAGACTGTAGCGAAACCCGGAACAAGCAATAAGGTGATGCTGTGTATATGGTGGGATTGGAAGGGCATCTTTATTATGAACTATTATCGCCGGGCAAAGCCATCGATTCGGATCTCTAATGCCAACAACTAATGAGACTCAAGCAATAAATTGAGAAAAAACGGTCCCATGATAACGCCAGACCACACATAATTTTTGGCCACTCAGCAAAAATTGAGAGAGCTTGTTTGAGAAGTTTTAAGCATCCATCTTATAGACCTGACATTGCACCCTCAGATTTTTACCTGCTTCGGTCTCTTTAGAATTATTTGGGTTTGCATCAAGAGAGGACTGTCAAAACTACTTGTCGCATTTTTTTGATCAAAAATCCCAAGATTTCTACAGCAACGGGAACAAGTTATCGACTACCTACAAAATGGCAACAAGTTATCGAACAGAATGGTACACGTACAACAAATACTACGAGTATCATAATTAAATGTAATGAAACTTTGAAAAAAAATGTCTTGAATTTGTATATAAAATACGAAGAAATTTTTTCCCAGGTCTTATATTATGACTTTTAATTTTAACAGTTGTTTCGGTGATTACTAAATCATTTTCTATATTAACAGCGTCACTTTATGTTCCACAAGGTCAAACGATAAATATCTCTACATATTGCTGCATAGAACCACGCTATCATTGATTATATGCGTAACACAAAATGTACAGAAACCGGTCGAGAACAGGACATCTTTTTACTTACATGATATTATATAGTCATCAAGCATAACATAGTGACTAAACAGTCTGCTCATACATATAATATGTATAATAGAGCAATGCTAGTTCCTATTATGAATGCATCACGAATGGATTTGGTCAACCGCTATAGGACCTCGTTCTGTGTATAGGGACCTCTAATGCTGTCTGTCAGCTGTAATTATGGAATAGAGACCCTCTTTTACTCGCAACGAAGAATTCTATTTTAGTCCTCAGGTTAGACAACTATCTTCATCAATTTACCATCATATGGACTTTATGCCCATTTAATAATTTTAAAGTCGATATTAAAGATATAATAACGTGAAAATAATTGAACCGTGACTGATTCTTATTTTATCTTAGAGTTTTAAATTGACTTATTGATAATAGGTAGATAAGTTTTTTTTATTACTCTGAGCCAGCGCTTAACTACAATCCCACCTGATGGTAAGTGGTGATGTAGCCTAAGATGGTGAAGCGCACTGACTTAACAAAAGCCTATTCACTCTTGCATTGAAGACACCCACATTGTAATCGGATGGAAAGACAGATGCTGGCAACTTATTCCACTGCTTTGCTGTACACATGACGAACGATGTCAACCATTTGGTTTGAATGCGTAATAAGTCAACAATGAAAGAGTGCAACAATGAAAGGGTGAAAACTGGCTGAACGTCTGGTTGTCCGATGATGATGAGAGGGAGGAATTAAATTATGCAATTCCTGCGCACATGCTCCGAAATTCATCCTGAAAAAAACCGAAAAGCTGACTACTTTGCGCCTGTGTTCGAGGGTGGTAAGATCGGTTTTAACCAAATTCGGGTCACCAATAAGCCTCTTAGCACGTCTTTCCATTGATTCCAAAGCTGCTAGGTGGCATTTTGAAGCACCAGCTTATATATATAAATATCTATATATTTAAAAAAAATACTAGTAATGATATTAAACCATACTAATATTCCCTTTAACCACTTCTGGTAAGCTTAAACCGCTTGTGTTAGAAGTGGTTCACGACAGTAGTGGAATGGCGAATTCGAACATTATATGGCAGAAATACTCCATTCACGACCAGACTTGCGCTTTATATAAAGTAAGCAGCTGTCTCGGCGTGGAGTATTGCCGCATCTTTGCAAGGACTCCTAGCTTCCTTGCAGATGTTTTGGGCTTGGAATCAATGAACCGCCCGAAGTTCAGATTTGAGGATATCTCGACCTGCGTCATATTATTGTTTATTACCACGTTTATGATGCCAGTTGATTACCACCTAACGGTGCCCAAACGGTAGGTTAGGTAGGGAACGGCAACCCACACGTGCATCTTTTTGAAGACGATCGGAAGCCGCAATATTGAATAGCATGCGTGCGACAATAAGCAAGACCAAGAACAACGACAACGACTGGTGGGAATACGCATCTTCGAGGAAGCCCCCGCGTCCCCTTCAGACTACCTATCGATGACACAACCACCCGCCATCGCGCACCTGCAAATGACCACCTCTATGCCCGCACCTTAGCGATTGTTAGAAACCAGTGCATACGCGCCGCGTACACATATACTCGCTGCGATCATAGAAGATTTTCCGGTCACCGAAATGAGTTCGACAGTGCAAACCGCCGCGCCGATATTTCTCGACGCTGTTCAAAGGCCCATGCTTCGTCAGTTCATTCAGTCCGGTTGACAGATGGCGCGATTGCGAGGATAAAACTGTGTGATTCTAAAGGTGGTAGAGCCACGCGGCAGCTTTTGCTGTTGCACATATGGGCCGGCTCGAGGCGGGTTGGTACCACGACCTCACAGAATACCGGCAGTGAAGTGGAAGCTCTGCTTTGGCATTTCGCTGGTGAGTGCAGGTGGCCGGAGGTTCAATCCCCCCCCCCCCCCATCAAAATGGTAGCGAAATTAAATAAAAAGACTAACCCAGAAGGGTAACAGCAGCCCTGGAGAATCCCTCGCTGAGCATCCACGACCAAGGTACTCCACTCCTGAGGATGGGTGCACAGGCTGCTTCGCGTATTCTGGGATGGGGGGGGGGGCAAAATTCCGCTCAAAACCATAACTGCTTGGGGAAAACTGAGAAACAAGATCAAGCCAGCCCCTGCCACGCTATCCGTGAATTTCTGCAACATCAGGGGATTTCACTCAATCCTAAACGCCGTGCACTACCATGTCGAGATGGCGAAGCCGGCCTTGCTCTTTTTGACGGCACGCAGGTGTCCTCTCCGGCTGATACTTCGAATCCCTCCTACCCGGAGTACAAATTGGAACACTCCTTTGTGCCTCGGGCTGGAGTTTGCGTATCCGTCAGGGAGCACATCTGTTCCCGACGCCTCGGCAGTCTTGAAGGTTCGAACCTATCCGTCCTTTAGCTACGCGTAGACAGCAACGACCATCCGCGCGTTTACGGATGCCTCTATTAGACCGACTCATCGCCGACGTCCACATGGGTACAGATTCCTTGGCACAACAGGTCCCATCCGCAGAGATCGTGATCTTTGGCGATTTTAACGTACACTACGCCGAACCGCTCAGTTTACGTTTAACCGATCCGGCGGGGAGACCTGTTCATGATTTTGTCTTGGCATATGGTCTGACACAACTGGTTATTACGTCTCCGCGGAACCCAGATGTGGATCATGCACCTTCCCTGTTAGACCATCTGCTGAACTCTCATCTGGACAGATCTCAGGTCTCCATCGACGCCCCTCTTGGCTCCTTGGACCATTGTATAGTCCGGGTAGTGTAGTGCCACTCACGCCGAAATCACGGTTGCTTTCTGCAGGCTGCCGCCGTGTTTGGCAATATAGTTAGGTCTTTCTTTGCATCCTATCCTTGGGGGCGGGTTTGCTTCTCGCCGAACGATTCCAAAGCTTTCGCTAATTCTGTTGCTGATGTGGTACTTCAGAGTATGGAAATTTTTATTCTTTCCTCTGTGGTGCCCATCGGAGGCAGATATCAGCCATGGTTTAGTCGCTCCTGTAAAATAGCATCACGCTACAAGCAGTAGTGCTACGGGGCCTGGGCTGACGGATCAACGTCCCTGGATGTAAACAACAGCGCCCTTAAAAAGGAGTATGATTCCGCCTCCGACTCCTTCCTTCAGGAACTCATGCATTCTGTTCTCTCGCCAAGGCTGTCCAAGGGAACTTCTGTCAGCCATGTCTTCCATCTCTGCACAGAGAGGACGATTCACTGGCCCATGCCGCAAAGGAGAAAGCCTATCTGCTAGGCTCTTTCTTTGCGTCCAACACGACTCTCGATAACGGGGGAATACACCGCCGACCATTCCGCGGTGTGAGTGCTCCATGATGGATGTGCGGTTCACACGCTTGGTTCGCAAAGCTCTTCTCTCCCTGGACATCCACAAGTTGAGTGGGCCCGACGGAATCCCCCAATTGTGCTGAGGACGTGTGCTCCGGAGTTGGCACCGGTTCTAACGCGTCGTTTCCGGTACTCCTACTCCCTAAGCATAGGCCCGAAATATTAGAATTCGGCTTTTGTCCACCCGATCCCTAAAAAAGGTGACCACTCAGGCCCATCTAACTACAAGCCTACCGCCGTCACCTCCTTGTTCTCCAAAATAATGGAATCCATTATAAACTGCCAGCTCATGTGGTACCTTGAGGATCACCAGCTGATTAGTGACCGCCAATATGGTTTTTGTCGGGGTCGATCAGCCGGTGATCTTCTGATTTATCTGACTCATAGATGGGCGGAGGCGGTAGAGTCCAAGGGGGAGGCATTGGCCGTTAGTTTGGACATTGTGAATGCCTTGGCACAAAGCGCTTCTTTCAAAGCTCCCTTCCTATGGGCGTCCCGAGAAATTGTGCAATTTGATTACCAGCTTTCTTGCAGGTCGGAACATCAAGGTCGTCATCAATCCTATTAATGCTGGTGTTCCACATAGGCTGCATGCTATCACCAACGCTGTTTCATCTGCATATCAAGGATATGTTGAGAAGCGGTAACATTCATTGCTATCCGTATTCGGATGACAGCACTGGTGATGCTCTATACACCGGCCGTGCCAATATTTCGCGGGGAAGCGTCGCGAGTACCGGAACAAACTTGTATCTGAAGTCGAGTCTTTGCTGAACAAAGTCTTGGATTGGGGGCGACTAAATCTAGTCTAGTTCAATCTTCAGAAGACACAAGTTTGCGCGTTTACCGTTAAAAAGGACCCCCTTTATCGTATCTCCTGAATTTTAAGGCACTTCCCTTGTTGCCTCAGCCAGTATCGGAATCCTAGGCGACGACATATCGAGTGACGTGCAGTGCAGTGACCACGACACTTGGAAGTGAAGTCCAAATTGGCCTCTAAAAAGCTTGGCGTGCTCAGCAGAGCGGGACAGTATTTCATGCCGGCATACCGCCTGCAACTTTACAAGGCGGAGGTTTGGTCTCACATGGAATACTGTTCCCATCTTTGGGCTGGGGCTCCCCAATGCCAGCTCCTTCCACTTGACCGCATCCAGCGCAGAGCTAAGGCGAAGGCTCGAATCGTTGACGACCCAGTCCTTACCGATTGGCTCGATTCACTGGCGCTGCGAAGAGATGTTGCATCCCTTTGCAGTTTCTTTCGCATTTATCACGGGGAATGCTCTGAGAAATTGTTCGGATTAATCCCAGCTGCCAAATTTCACGAACGCACATCGCGGGATAACTCCCGGTACCATCCACATCATCTGGATGCTTGACGGTCTACAACTGTGCGTTTCACTAGGAGTTTGCTTCCCCGTACGATCTCTCTGTGGAATAATTTATCACCGGTGATTTTTTCGGACCGATACGAATTAGGGACCTTCAAGAAAAGAGCTTACTCCTTTTTAAAAGGCTGCCAATGCACCTGCAATTCCCTTGGTGTGGCAGTTGTTCATTTGCGTGCGTACCATCAGGTAAGCCATATGCTCGTCTACGGAGGAGAGAGTGTCGTGAAGCGACAATTAAAGAATAGAAAAATATAACCTAACCTAAGAACAGCAAAATAACAAAAGTAGACCAAAAAAATAATATATTTAAGTTTTTTAAAAGAGTATTTACAATTTTATAAAAAAAATGAAATATGAAGATGATGGGTGAAATGAGATTACAATTAGGTTTTTAAAAAAAATAAAGGTAGGAGAATAGGACAATATAGTTTTATAGTGGAGCCTGGAGCCTCACTGCTTTTGTAGAAATCGGCACACGCAGAGCTTGAGGTTTCTCAGCGGCGACGGCACGCAGAGCCTGGACTGGGCACACGCGGCGTCCGGAGCCGGCGCACGTAGCGCCTGGGGTAGGTGCGCTCAGTACTTGGAGAAGCAGTCGCCGCGCCCAGAGGTAGCGCGGGCAGTAGGTGCACTCGGCGCCTGGAGCAAGCAGTCGTAGCGTGCCCGAAGGTAGCGCGGGCAGTAGATGCACTAGGCGCCTGGAGCAAGCAGTCGTAGCGCGCCCGAAGGTAGTGTGGCCCCGCGCTTGAAGCAGACTGCCAACGACTTCACGTGTAGATGGAGGCTTGCAGGATCCCGGGGCAAAGCGGCCCCGGGATAAGGCCTTTAGTAGATGTTTCTCGTTGGAGAACTGAAGCGAGACTGTCCTGTATTCTTTTTTTTTTTTTTTTTTTTGCGCCCGAAGCAATTGGAAAAGGGCTACCACAGAGAGAGGCGGAAAATGCATTACGCATACCACGACAGCCGGTCTGTCCTGGTTATGCGGGACTCACTGCCTACCGGGGGACCTAAGTGATACCCGCTAAAAACCGCCTTTGGGGAGTGGCAACTTAGCTGTTTAAAGCTTCTTATGCCGTATCGGAAGCGACCCTCTTTTGGGAAAAGAGGGCGCAGGCGGCTACGAGCCGCTGAGGGAGTGCCTACGAAGGCAAATTAATTATGAAAAATTTAATTAGAGTTGGCCTGAGCCGCCATGAGGCAGTTCAGGTCGTTTGACAGTTTATTAGGCGGGTCCGAGAGAGAGTTTCTCGGCCTGCGGACTCGATAGCGAGAGGGGAGTGGGGCTGCATAAGTAGCTGCCTCACGAATAAGATGATTGGAGTGCGACTCTGAGGCTTTGAAGAAGTTCTCAGAGAGTTTTTTAAGAAATTGTTGAATTGTAGGGAGCTCTAGGTCCCGATGAAGGTCGGCATTACGGACGTACCAAGGTGCGTTCGCAGCTCGACGACAGAAAATGTTTTGAACTTCTTGGAGTTCATTAATAATTTTAGGGTTAGCGTGGGCAAAAATGGGGCCCGCGTAGGACATGACTGGTCGTATACAGACCTTATAAAGGGTACGCTTGTTTCTGAGGGACATTTTACTGTGTCGGCCCAACATACTGTTGAGCCTATTCAGGTAAAAACGTGCGTGACGGGTTACTCTTTTGACGTGGGGCCTGAAAGTTAGCCCTGTGTCTAGAGTGACACCTAAATATTTGGCAGACGTATGCCAGGGGACAGGGGTCCCTAGCATACGTATTGGTGGAGTGTTTTTGATACGGCGTCGTTTATAATCGAAGTGAACGGCGGAGCTCTTCTCCGGGTTCACATCGATGCGCCATTTTTTGAACCAAGCTCCTAGGTCATCAACTGACTTTTGGACCTTGTTTCGTATGAAAGGTAGCGAGATACCTTTACAGTAGAGAGCAGTGTCGTCTGCGAAGAGGGAGAGCTGAACACCTTTCGGCGGAATGGGAATATCGTTGGTGAACAGGATGTACAGCAGAGGAGCAAGTACTGAGCCCTGAGGGACACCAGCTTTGATGGGGCGCTGTGAAGATAGCGTGCCTTCGTGTCTAAAACGAAAGGTACGATGATTTAGATAAGAGGCCACGAGACGTACTAGACGATCAGGGAGACCTATTTTGTATAGTTTGTAGATAAGGCCTGTATGCCAGACTCTATCAAAGGCTTTGGCGATGTCGAAAAAGACCGCGATAGTCTTATGACGACGGGGATAAAAACCGCTGAGGATATATTCCACAATACGGTGAACTTGTTGGGGGCAGGAGTGTTTCGCTCGGAAACCGAATTGATGGGGAATGATAAGAGGGTCACCGTCTGCGGGAAACAGATGGCGCCTCATGCGATTTTGGATGACTCTTTCAAAGAGCTTGCCCATGGCCTTGAGGAGGCTAATGGGGCGATGACTGGAGGGGAGGTTGAGAGGCTTGCCTGGCTTGGGAATACCAATCACAGTTGCCTCTTTCCACGTAGTGGGAAAGTAACTAAGGTTGAAGCAGGCGTTGAAGATAATAGATAAAAAGGTTAACACCTGCTCAGGAAAGTGTTTAAGGGCTTGGTTGGAGATGCCATCCGCGCCCGGAGCCTTTTTGGGCTTAAGTCCTTTGATGAGGGATGAAATCTCATCATTGGACACAGAGATAGGTTCGGAGGCTGTAGGGGGTGAGTTCCGGCGGCGGACCTCATCTTTCACTGCCTGGACGTGTGAAGGGTCAACGGGTTGAGAGCTAGGAGAGCATTGAGCGGCAATGCTGTCTGCAAAGCACTCAGCCTTTTCCTCGTCCTCGAAGGCTACCGTACCGTCGGGACGGGAGAGAGGGGGAGTGTGGGTGATAGCGTCTATGCGGAGGGCTCTTGCCATCCGATAGTACGCTGTATGAGAGGGAGAGATATTCTCCATGAGTTTACTCTTTTCGAGGTCTCGAAATTCAGAGAGGCGGAAACGGAGTTCTCGTTGAAGACGATTAGCCGTGTGCCTATATTCGGGCGTGGGGTATTTTGCTGCTCTCCGGAAAGCAGCTTTCTTGGCTTTTAATAGGTTGCTAATATGTAGGGGAAGCCCACTATTATTTGCAACCGGGACTATCCTTTCATTCTCCTTAAGGGAGGTTTTAATAAGGGTGGAGAGTGAATCGACCGCGGTGTCGATTTTTTCGGGACTGTCTAAGTCCGACGATAGGGAGATGGGAGAGTCCTGTGAGTCCAGAGCATTCGCTAGGGACTCCTTGAAGCCCTTCCAATTTGTGAAGGTTTTAGTCGAGGGTGTAGAGGGGGGTGGCTGATGGCCGAGAATGAGGGAGACCGGTCGGTGGTCGGATCCTAGATCGTCTAGTGTCTCGATTGCCCTGAGGTTGAGGGAAACACTTTTGAGTAGTGCAAAATCTAGCACGTCGGGAGCGTGGTCGGTGACATCGGGATAGTGAGTAGCACCTAGGGGACTGTGAACGGTGAGGTCAAGAGACTGCGTGATATCGAGCAGTAACTTGCCACTACGGGTGGTAGTACGGCATGTCCATTCAGTATGCTTGGAGTTGAAATCTCCAAACATAATGACTGGGTTACCTAAAGATAAAATAGCCTCAAAATCTCTTTTGAGGGGAAGGGTTCCCGCGGGGATGTAACAGGAGGCTATGAGAATAGACTGATGTCCAGTCATAGCTAGCCTGCATACCGTGGCTTCCATATTGGTAAGCTGCGGAGTAGAAATGGGAGAGCAATGGAGTGTCTTCTTGTAATAAATGGCCGTACCGCCACCTTGGCGGTCGATCCTGTCATTACGAAGAAGAGAAAAGTCTTTAATAGAAAGGCCTTTAGTGTCCTTAGTTTTGAGGTTAGTTTCCTGTAGGAGGAGGAAATCGGCTTCACGACTTCGAAGAAAGAGCTTAAGTTCTGGGAGGTTATTTCGCAAACTGCGAATATTAAAGGATACAAGCGATAAACCCTTAGGTTTGATACGACCGTGAGACTTTGGTAGAGCAACCTGCTCTGTCATCGTAAGTTAAGTTAATTAAGTTAACTTAACTTACAACGAGCACAAAAGATTATGATGCTATTCCTGTATTCTCCAATTGTTCGGCTTTTATACCTTTTTAGAGAGAACGAGAAATTATTTAAATTAAAACGAAATTTATTGTAAATGACCTACAGCCAAAGAGTATTTATGTAGGAAGAACATCATACCAGAGACGAATTTGAATAAAAGTTACCATGACAACGGTATAAATAGTAGCTGTCATATTTACCAATTTTTGGTTTTTGGACTGTTATTAAGAAACTATTACATTTAAGTAAGAAACGAGATATTATTCATATAGGAAAAACTGATGCGCGATAGCGCGCCGAAGCCTGAAATTGTAGAGTTACAGAGAATTCAATAAAAGACCAATAAAGGTAAGACTCCATTGACAGCTATTTTAAAAGTACTAAATAGTGTGAAAATACGCAGTAAAATGATATGTTATTGTGTAAAAACGTTACAGGATCCTATGGAAATAAAGGTGATGCTAAATATAAATGCAGAAAATCAAAAACAGAATGGAAAATAGTATAAAGTGATGCAAAACATGAATGCAGAAAATCAAGAACAGAATGGAGAAATAGTGTACAATGAAATGTAAGTAGTATAACACTACAAGAGGCTCCTAAAAAAAACAGACAGAGTTTAATAACACAGCCGAGGAACTCGCCGCGATTAGAAGAAAGCGTTTAGAGATTGAAGAAGATTTAATTAAAAAGAAATACGCTAGGGAAATCGCGCAGTTACAAGAAAAAAAAAAGATAGTGAAAGTCTCGATGCAGCCGAAGTCGCCGAGAATACGAGCAGTGTTTTCTAATAACGTTGAAATTGTGCGCCGCCCTGTCGCTTGTTTCAGCCCACGCTCCGCATCAATTAAGTACAGGCCCCACAGAATAAGGGGAGCGATTACATTCCTGCACTACCGGTGTACGTTGAGGATGCTCAGGAGAGGACGGTTGCGAGTAACGATCTACCGCTTTACGGTAATGCGCACACATCACAGAGGGATAGTGGAGCTGCCGTAGAATCGAATCAGGTGAAACATCATGTGAGGGTTACGTCGTCAACGCGCGCCCTGTAGGGTATGGTAAAACCACACTCTATCGCCAAAACACAGGTTACCAACGCCACCTCGCCGAGGAACGTAAATTATCGTCGCCATATCGTCGCGACCTATGAGGTCATGGTCACTATATAACTGCGACACATCACCGAATCGCCGTGTATCGCCAGTGATAGGGATAGAGTTAGGTCGCTCATCCCAAAAGGGAGAGATCGGGGAATCGAACGACTTGCGGAAGCGTTAGAGAGCATAGCACGATTCAGACCAGCCGCCGCAAAACAAACGCAGGACTTGCCTATTATTACTGGACCGGCCGCGGAGTGGTTAGCGTTTAAAACCGCGACGAAAGAATCTACTACTACGTCGTGATTGTAGATGCCAAACACAGGACTTGCCTATTTTTAGTGGATCGGCCGCGATAAAAGACTCTATACGGGTTCATCGACACTGCAAATATGGCTAGATTGAGGAGCTACCTGCATGGTGAGGCTAGGGAAGCAGTGTCAACGCTGCTATTTACCGCAAGAGATCCTGCGGATATTATGTGAATATTAGAGCAGTGATTCGGCCGCTCGGAAGTTATTATAGATCGAGCGTTAAAAGATTTAAGACGCCTTATACGACCGGGTCGAACCACTCAGGAATTGAATGCGTTCGTAATTAGGCTCGTACTATGAAGAACGTCAACGGAAAGGGTTATTGCAGAACCCTATGTTGATAAGAGGGGTCACTAGCAAGTTGAGTCCTCAGTTACGGTCACGTTGGTGTGATTATGCAGAGCACTATAGAAGCACTGAGGAACCGGATATTGTGACACTATTTAGGTTGATGATGAGGGAAGCTGATCGTGCGTTGAGTCACGCCTATGCGTACGCCGCGACGTCAAAGAAAGTGCCTGTTGGGAGAGAAGCGACGTCCTCGAAAAGAGATAGGCCACGCTAGGAATACGCCGCGTAGAGGATAGGCCCCGCGACGTAAGGATATTCACCGCCCAAGAAGACAGTGAAAGTGATAATAATTGTTTGTGTGGTGGTGATCACGTGATAAATAAGTGTAAGAAGCTGGCGCAGATGGACATGGATAACCGGTGGAAGTGGATTAAGGATGAGGGAGTGTGCATCAAGTGTTTGAGCGGCAATCATCGGCGTCTAAGATGCAAGTCCAAGAAATGTGGCGTCAATGGCTGTACCGCCCAATGCCAAGAAGACCTAAATACCTGCGAGCCCAGATGAAACAGTGCATGCCACGTCTAATACGGCTAATAGTGAGAAAGTGTAATTAAAAGTGTGACCTATTGTAGTGCGCAAACTGCAAGGGTGGGGAGATTGAGACCTACCCGCTCTTCGATGAAGGGTCCAAGATCTAAAATTGATTGAATTAGCTCGTGAAATTGGTGTGAAAGGGTCGACGAAGCCATTGAACATCCGACGTGTTTCAAATAGCCAACTTGAGGCAAAATACGAATACGTAGTAGGACGCAATAGTGCTCGGACAGTTAATAATTTAACAGTAGGGTCGCAGTCCGTTGGTAGGGAGTGTTTACGATGAAAGCATTTACGAGGCTTAGGGGTTTGTAATGATAATGCGAAGCCTAAAGTAATAATTGGATCGAACAACTGCCACAGAATCATAACATGTAGTATACGAATAGGACTTCGTAGGCAACCCACTGCCGCGAGAACGTTATTTGGATGGGTCTTGCAAGGAACCGTGCCTCGAATGATATGCAAGCAAGACGATGAAACGGTGCTGCATATATTGAACGTTAACGGGCGGATAGAGGAAGACGTCAAGACGTTCGTTAGTCAAAATGAGGAATTAACGGATCTTTTCAAGAGGCAGTACGAGATACTCTATCGGTATACCAAGACCAAGGCGGGAGGAGGAACGCGCTGGTGACATATTCCAGCCAGCCATATTCAGACCGTCAAAAAGCGGCAAAGAAGAGCTCCAGATAAGAAGAAAGAAGAAAAGCAAAATAGTGCCCCAATAATGCTCTCTATAGTATAGTCATAGTTAGTGTAAATAGTGTAACTGCCGCGATCATTGTATATATAAATTGTTTCTTAGTTTGGTTTAATTCTTTCAATAGAACAGTCCCTTGGGTTAGAGTTCGTCAACTAGTCATGTAGGCAAACAGTCAACGCATTTTGGTTAGTCAGTCTCACACAGTCTACTCAGTCCACATTCAGTTTTATAGTACACTTGCGCTCCCTGTCCTTTTCATCTGGTGTTCTACAAGGCTGCATGCTATCAACCAACGCTGTTACTTCTGCATATCAATGTTGCATACCGGAAATATTCATTGCTATGCGGATAACAGCACTGGTGATACACCGGCCGTTCCAACATTTCTCGGGAATAATTAAAAATTAAAATTTTGGAGAACGGACTTCATTATATATTATTAATAATAACTCAAAACCTATTGCCCAAACCTTGATCAAATTTATATGGGATCACATGTAAACCACCAGCTTTCAAATAAAAATAATCGAAACAGGTTTACCCAGTAAAAAGTTATAAAGTAACACACATAAAAAACATACAGTCGAATTGAGTACGTCCTCCTCTTTGAAGTCGGTAGAAAAGTCGCCGAGTACCGGAACAAACTTGTGTCTGAAGTCGAGTCTTTGTTGAACAAAGTCTCGGACTACTAAATCGATACAGTGACTAAATCTAATCCAGTTCAATTCCAAGAAGACACAAGTTTGCGTGTTTACCGCTGAAGAGAACCCCTTTGTCGTATCTCCTCAGTTTCAGGGCACTCCCCTTGTTGCCTCAGCTAGTATCGGAATCCTTAGCGTCGACATATAGAATGCCATTGCCTCTAAAAAGCGTGGCGTGCTTAGCAGAACGGGACAGTATTTCATGCCTGCATACCGGTATAAAAATGCCTGCAACATTACAAGGCGCTCTGAGCCGGGGCTCCCCGGTGGCAGATCTTTCCACTTGACTGCATTCAGCGCAGAGCGGCTCGAATCGTCGACGACCTAATTCTCTCCGATCGGCTTGATCCACTCGCGTTGCTAAAAGATGTTGAACTCCTTTGTATTTTCTATCGCGTTTACCACGGGCAGTGCTCTGAGGAATTTTTCGGATTAATTCAAGATTTCCAAATTTCTTCGCTTCGCCCCTCCAGAAACGACGATATTAGAAGCACAAGCATTGGTGGCAGGGTGACTTCTCTATGATTGCATGTGCAACCACGCCGGGTGAGACCCCTGAGGCTCCCGCGAGGCACTCGCCAGCAGGGAGGGGTGTGCGAAGCTCAGTTGGATGAGCGCGTTATCTCACACTAACGTGCGGCACACTGTTGTTATTCTTTTATCACAAAAGGATTGCGCAGTGTTGTTGCTGGTTGTTGCAAAGCATGGCACGGCTATTTCGTCCTACTTCACAAAAAAAAATTGCACGACTATTTTCTACCTTCTAAAGTGGTCGGTGACGTCTCGAGTCTCGACGCTTTACTAAAGAATTCTTCAACGCTTGGCAGAGCTCGTCAACCAGCAGCTGCGTGTAGTAGCCGTAGCTTATTCACACTCTGAACTCTACGGCGGACGAAGACACACAATTCTCCTGGAGTTACAGTTGTTCATAGGCGGCGGAAGTCACTTACCATCAGGTGAGCCGCATGCCCGTTTGCCCCATCGTCAGAGACAAATTATAGTAAAAGATCCGGCATCAGCAATTTGCGAAATCTATCATAATATAATAAGAAAATCTTTGAATGGTATACAATATTTAAATGTCAATTTCAATTAAGGTCATCTTAAGATTCTTGTTATTCGAGTTTTTGTGTCTGTTATACACTATATTTTCTCCTCGGTATTATTATGTATAATTAATATCATGTCGCGTGTTTTTGCTTTGGTGTTACTTGATTTCAAAAATTTGGTAAGTTAATTATGTTTTACAAGTCATGAACTTGGCTTATATTTTAACTAAAATGTAAATTTTGCAGCTCAATTAGAAAGTAATTTATTTTACCGATGAAACCAGTAACACCGAACGTCTTCTGTACCGAACTTGGCTTCCTTATCAACCTACTTCAAAAAAGGAGGAGGTTCTCAATTCGACTGTCTATTTTTATGTGTCGTTACCTCAGAACTTTTTTCTAGGTGAACCGATTTTGATGATTCTTTTTTATTTGAAAGCTCGTGCTTCTGATGTGGTCCCATATAAATTTGATCAAGATCTGACAAATAGTTTTGAATTATCTTTAAAAATGCGTATTTAATTGGCTTCGACTACATTGATGATATTCTCAATTTATTTATATTGAAGTAGGTTGAACAAAATTTTTAATTTTACTACTTGTCACATTTTATGCTTTCGGTGGGATTATTTTTACCGCGTGTGTATTAAAACGTCGATATATAAAACATTTATTTCTTACTTTGAGACGTAAGAAGGTCGAGGTGTCTTTTTCTTCAAGTGTTAACATCAGCTCCACGCAGTGAACCGCGCTGATTGACCACAGATTTTCTGTATTGTATTCTAAACATCAATACCCGATAAAACTACAGTATCGCAGCCAAACTGTTACCGCCGCTACCGAGCGAATCACAGTGACAATGCCTTTAAAATTCGAAAACCAATTCTATGAGATGTATAGATTCAAATTTGAATACGTGGTAGAGCCATGCTGCAGCTATATTAGTAGTATAGTTGTAGCACGAATGGGTCGGCTCGACCGGGGAAGGACCACGCTCTCACAGAATACCAGCGTCAAATAGCAGCTTAACACTGCTGTATTTCGTATGGTGAGTGTGTGAACCGGAGACCCATTTTACTGGAAACGAGGCATTCCATCTTAGTCCTCACGGGTGGCAAAGCATCTGCATTTTGATTCACAAATGAGTATAAATGTAGATGTCTATGGGCCACAGCAGCCACTTACCATCAGGTGGACTGTGTGCTCGTTTGTCACCCTATACTATAAAAAAATCTTTATTTATTGGCACGTAAAAGTCAACAACTGGAAATATGCCTCTCTCGTTGCAAGGGAATTTTGCCCGCTTGGCATGCGAATTAACTATCGCTGTAACACGCGACTCGCAACTTTAACGTGCTATCTGACGCCAGCATTGGTGTTCTTGATAGATAAAGAAAGGCAAAATATCTGCAGTAAATAATAGCTTTTATTCATCCCACTGCTAGGCACAGGCCTTCTCTCATTGCTGAGAGAGTTATGGAGCATTTTTATTTCTCCGGCATGTATGTTTCTTCTCACAAAGTAACATTGTATTTTTTATTACGTTTTCTAAATGAGGACAAGAAAGCTTTATCGCGACCAAACTAACTTTCCTTCAAACGATTATATCTTTTAACGTTCTTGAATTCTCAAAATTTTATACCGATAATTTCGGAGTAGAATTCTTTTTTTAATTATTTATTTTAAATAATAGATATATCAAAGATCTTTTACTTTACATAGGTCTGTAAATTTAACAACATTATTAAGAATTTAGTTGCGTGATTTGATTTTTAAATTATATTGCATGCCGGAAGCGCAAAGCGAGCAGGTATGATCTGCTAGGGCCTAAAAATTAAGCTTTTAATGTTTTTCACATGAAATCGTATCTAGCAATTATATTATACATATAAATAATATAAAAAGCACATTGTCAGAAATTATTGTGGAACTTCTTAATATTTTTTTAAATCGTTTAATTGCTATTTTTACATAAAAACCGGTTTTAGTGCCTTATGGCGTGGATTTATCAAGTCAATGGCTTCGTAAATACGATAACTTTAGAAAATATCAATTGTTCAACTCAATCTACTTTTAAAACTTTTCATCTATCATGTGGGAAAATAAATGGCAGTTTAATTTTGTTTTTTTTAGTTATAATTAACTTTTTTCCGCCAAAAAATGGCGAAATTTTCGGTGGTTGGCGAGCCTTGTATTTATTTATTTTAGTAAATACACTGTTTCAATCCGTCATTCGTCATTCCGGCCTCGGCCGCCGTTGTGAGTGGGTATTGTATCACTTGTTTGCAGCGAAAAAGATTGCCGTAGAAATACAAAATATTCCAAAAACCAAATTTGATACATACTTGATCAAGGTAAGATATTATCATTATTTTTATAATCACAGATTTTTATTACAATATTTTGTTTCCTTAAAAGCACGCAGCATTTGATTACTCCTAAATCGCTTTTACCCTCTCATCACATTTTTCATTTATGGCCCCCTGTTAATGAAACTCGTAACTTTATTATTTTGCAATTATTAAACTATATTATAATATAGTGTATTTTCAAAATGAGTAGATTTAATTTATAATATAAGTAGATATAATATGCGCCCAGGAGGGGCGCCGTTGAGGTGCTAGGCTAGCCTAGGGCGCAGTGGGCGTTTAATCAGCCTCTGCTTCCGGACTTGATAGAGTAACCTGAAAGTGTACTTTGATGAATGCTACTTAAACTCCTCGAAGAGTAGAACTAGATGTGCCGACTTTGGGCTCGTTTTGTTAGTTATAATGAAACCTTACCTCCGAACTTGATAGAGTGACTTGAAAGTGTACTTTGATGACTGCTACAGGTATTCCTCGACAAAGAAAACTAGATGTGCCGAGTTTGGCTTCGTTTTGTTAGTTATGAGACCTTACCTCTGGTCTTGATAGAGTGACTTGAAAGTGTAGTTTGATGACTGTTACAGGAACTCATCGACAAGGAAAACTAGATGTGCCGAGTTTGGCCTCGTTTTGTTACTTATGATGAGACCATACCCCGGGACTTGATAGAGTGACTTGAAAGTGTACTTTGAAGACTACCACTTGAACTCCTCGACGAGGAGAACTAGATGTGCCGAGTTTGGGCTCGTTTTGTTTTTTATGATGATATTATAGCCTAAGGCGCAGTGGGCATTTAATCAGCCTCTGCTTCCGGACTTGATAGAGTAACCTGAAAGTGTACTTTGATGAATGCTACTTAAACTCCTCGAAGAGTAGAACTAGATGTGCCGACTTTGGGCTCGTTTTGTTAGTTATAATGAAACCTTACCTCCGGACTTGATAGAGTGACTTGAAAGTGTACTTTGAAGACTGCCAATGGAACTCCTCGACGAGGAGAACTAGATGTGCCGAGTTTGGGCTCGTTTTATGAATTATGATGAGACCTTACATCCGGACTTGATAGAGTGACTTGGAAGTGTACTTCGGTGACTGCTACTGGAACTCTTTGACGTATAGACATTATACATTTTTTTTAATTTTTTCACGATCATATGAGCATTATGAGTCGTGCATTTTTGGATTTTCCAAGCTTTTTTTAAATTGAAATTTGACATAAAATGATCGGAAAATTTTAAGTATAGTAATAATTATGAGGTATTTAGTGAAAACTTATGTGTAATTAAACTAATTTAAAAAATTACGTATAATCATGTTATAAGTATTTTTTAATCCGCTTAAGTGTTACCTTACGTGTCCAGTATAATAATAGCTTCAGGATCTTGTTGGGGCTACCCCGATTTTGCAGTGCAACAGGCATGTTTGCAAAGGCGCGTACAGATGACTATTACGCCCTTATAAGAAAGAAAACAGCCTCGTTGCTTGGCAGGGTGCGGGCTAGCTCCAACTCCATCATGAAAATAATTGCTGAAAGATACGACTCATTCCTCCTTAAGCAATATTACCGCCTATGTTTTGTTAATAAGGCGCTTGTATTTAAGAATTAGATTTAGGTACTAACATAGGTTATAAGTTCCATATCTACTAACAAATTTTATGGATCACTTGGTTATCTGCAATAAAATTATTATTATTATTATTAAGGCATGTGCAATTGGATTTACCAATATTTATTTTTATTTTTTAAATCGTTACTAGGATTATCTTCTGTAACTTTCTCTAACGAGTCATGGCTTATAAAGGATCATTAAATACATAAAACTTGCTAATACCATTTCTTTTTAAAAATACTAACGTAAAATACAACAACGCACACTTTAATTTGGACAATGTTCGAAAGTAAATAATACATTATTTGACGCTGTGCATTGTCACCCGAAACCGAACTCAGACATGAGTTTAAGAACAAAGCTAAGAAACTATGGCATGTTATTATTCCTCCCACTCCAATGCATTATTGGTCACCAGAAGCTCGGCTGGTCACCACCCCTTTGTTGTCAACATACCATGCATTCAAACCAAATGGTTTACTTCTAAGTTTAGTAACAAGTGAAATAATTCGGCTAAGCGGGACGGTATTTCATGCTGGCACAACGCCTGCAACTGGAGCTCCCCAGTGCCAGTTCCTTCCACTTGATCGCATCCAGCGCAGAGCGGCTCGAAACGTCGACGATCGAGTCCTTTCCGATCGGTTCGATTCATTGGCGCTGCGAAGAGATGTTGCATCCCTTTGCATTTTCTATTGCATTTACCACGGGGAGGAATTGTTCGGATTAATCCCAGCCGCCAAATTTCACGAACGCACATCGCGTCTGAACTCCCGATACTATCCACACCATTTGGATGATTGGCGGTCTACCACTGTGCGATTTAGAAGTTATTTTTTTCCTCGCACAACTTCCTTGTGGAATCGATTACCACCAGCGATTGTTTCGGACCGATACGACTTAGGGACCTTCTAGAAAAGAGCCTACTCCTTTTTAAAAGCCGGCAACGCATCTGCGATTCCTCTGGTTCCCTTGGTATTGCAGTTGTTTTTTGGCGGCGGTAGTCACTTACCAACTGGTAAGCCGCATGCTCGTTGGCCCCCTTTCCTATAAAAAAAGCATCTGTTTTTCCACCCCATTATAATGTAGGTGTCTTCAAGGCAAGAATAAGCTTTTTGTTAAGATAAACCAGTGCGCTTTACCATCTTTTCTGCATCGTCACTTACCGTCATTTAGATGGCAGTAAAGCTTCTTCACTTATTTATAATAGGTAATAATTTAAAATTAAAAATTTTGTACAGCCGACTTCAATATAAGTTATTTAAGAATAACTCAATAACCATTGGTCTGAAATTCTGTCAATTCTGTCTGAATTGGTCAAAAATTGATCCACCATACGAGAACTATCAGCTTTCATATAAAAAAAGAATCATCGAAATCGGTTCACCCAGTACAAAGTTATGAGGTAACACACATAAAAAAACATACAGTCGAATTGAGTACCGTCTCCTTTTTGGAAGTCGGCAGACAAAGATATACATACTCCTCGGAGCGCTAATGTTTAGAAGAAAAACAGCCATCCTATCAACAAACAGTGGTAGAGCCACGCGGCAGCTTTTGCTGTCGCACGGATGGGCCGGCTCGAACCGGGGTGGTACCACGACCTCACAGAAAACCAGCGTGAAGTAGAGGTTTACCTCTGCGTTTCGCTTGGTGAGTACAGGTGGCCGGAGGCCCTTTTTACTGGAAATGAGGCATTCCATCTTAGTCCTCACGGGTGACAACGCATCTACATTTTGAATTGTAATAGAGGATAGATGTAGATGTCTATGGGCCGCAGCAACCACTTACCATCAGGTGGACTGTTGTGCTCGTTTGTCACCCATATCTTATAAAAAAAAACACATGTAGCCAGCTATAATGACTAAAGTTAATTTTTGAAATTGTATAAAAAAAGAAAATGATCAGTTCAACCATCATTGGGTTGCATGTTAGTTCTAAAAATTCGAATACATTTTACATATAAATTGTTTGTTTACTTAATAAATAAAGTTAACAAACTCAGGAATTTCGCACGTATCAATACTTCGGTATATATATATTTGAACGCCGTAAGTATTTTCGAACAAATGTTTTCTAAAATTTATAGTTTGGACAGATAGAAATAAAACAATTAACGTTAGAATATGAAATTCCTTTAATGATATGAAACATAACATCTTAGAAATTAAATATATTACATGTCAAACGATTGCATAAAGATATTTTATTACTAATATTTATTTATATTACTATTTCCAGTACATCAAGGTGAATACTTCATCCAAGCTTCATCTTACTAACTTACCGTGCGTCAAAATGAAACTCTTCCTCGACAGATAAAAATAAAATATTTGGCTAGTAATTGTGTTGGATAACGACATCCGATATTCTATTATTCTCATGAAAGATCTTTTATATTGAGTAAGGCAAGAAAAAGTGACAAAGCCAATTTATGTTCCAGAAGTGAATGCTAGAGTCGGCAAGGGACGCCCTGGACGGAAGTTTATCGACCGATTTGGCGATATATTAAAGATAGGTCAATTTAATTGTACCCTTAACCGACGAGCATGTATGTGTAAGTATATAGACGTGAAAGAACCGAGAGATGTGTGTCAGGAAATTTAGTATCGTGCCAAATGGAAGTCCGTAGCATCTGTCTACCCCTTAGTGTGACATGCGTAAGTTTTTATGTATCTGTGTTATATAAGAAAAAGTTAATAAAATAATATCTTTTTTCTTTCACTATCATAATTTTTTTTAATATCACCTAAATGAAAATTTCAACATTCGTAATTTAAAAACGAATCTTGATAATTTTCATCACCAACATTAGGCACTATATTTCCATAACCAATTGTCAAATGTCAACTCTCTAAGCACTTTTTTATAAGTATTGCTTAGTTCACGCTTCAGGGAATACTACTTTGCCCACGAGCGGGAGGTAACGCACAAACGGTCCTCCGTATGATAGCAGCATCCTGAACGGCTCGAAGTAAGAAACTAGGATGTATAACGGCAGAAGATAGAACAGGAACGCAGAAACCAATGTATCAAGAACGAAGAGACTGTAAAGAAAAAAAATTGTATTAAATACGAAGAATAGAAATTTTTAAATTTCATAATACGCTCTAGGAAGGCTTGTGCCCAGTAGTGCAATATATGCTTGTTGTTTGTTACTTTAATTCATCTCTTACTAATCAATAGTTTCCGTGTTAGTGATCATGTAACTTCTAGGCCACTTGACTGGTTGAGGTCGTATTCGCACAATAATCGCAATTATTGGTTTTATCAAGACGATGGTTCATTAACTATGCTTGGATCCGATAAGTGGAACTGTGGTCAAGTTAACAACAAATTCTATAATATTTACGGAACAAAATAAATCACATTCTCATGAAAATATATTAGTTTAAAATGCTTGAAAAGGGCGAATGTGAATGTGATTATGAACAGGTGCTGCTTATGGAGACTGGTTGTCTTGGGTCGCTAAGGTTTGCAACACATTTATTAGCTTTAATTTTTCTTAATTTTCTTATTGTTGTGTGATTTTATTACAGAACATGTTTTGATTATCTAATACAACTAAAAGCCTATCAATTTTAATTAACTTGTACCATTTGTCTTTAAAAAAATTACAAAAAAGAGGATACGTGTGCAGTTTATTTCGGCGATTCTTCTCCGGACAGAACTTAGGGACAGAGAGACCTCATTTTGAAACGGTATTAGATTTAAAAAATGTTAACATTTTGCGAACGATTTTTAATTTTTGCGTCGAAAAGTAAATAGTTTTAATTTTAATTCATTTCAAAGACATTAAAAAGATCTGGTTCGATATTAATAATCGGGACGCTGCGCTGTTATAATATGTATATGTAATAATAATCGAAAACAATACAGTACAAAAACTCGTAACGTAAGTAATGGGCAGAACAACGTCTGTCGAGATAGCAATTTTTTTATAAGATACTTTCACTAATAATTAAGACTGTTACAAAAATAATACAATAGTGCGATAAGAGCTATTACTGTCTGCTAGATATATCGCATTCACACGGTGCTAGACTTGCCAGACTTCTTATATACCCTTTGATGGTTTTCTTTTACTCAAATTTTGTAGAATTCGTCGTCGACCCTCAAATATAAATAAATTACACACGGCGTTATAAATGGTTTCCTTCAATTAATCAATCAATATATTCTTTATAGTACACCAATATACGTTGAAACGAAAACCAAATAAAAAATAAAAATTATTATGGAAGGTACAATAGACGGGTTCATCGCCCTCGAAGCGGTTTCTTCCAGACAAACTTTTTGCGCAAAGAACTTTCTTCATAGTATAGAGAATCTGCCATAATCACAATGCTAGCAAACGGACTTGAGAGCGCAGTATCAGACTGAAATTACTTACCACCTTCAACTTTGCTCCCTTTAATAAAAAGGGTGACAAATGAGCACACAGTTGTAAGTGGATACTGTGGCTTATAGAAACCTACATCAATCCTCGATGAAGAAACAAAATGCAGGTAAGTTGTCACCCTTGAAGACAAAGATGTAATGCCTACCATTAAAAAGGGGTGTTACGTTATCTTTACCATCCATGCGAAACGCAGCAGCATTGCGCTGCTTTTCAACAGATATTCAGTCAGAGCTAGGCTCTTTCCTGACGCTGAAACACTCATGACCTGTTACCAGTAAAAAGGGCCTCTGGTTCTTATCATTTATCAAACAAAATATAGCACTGATAGAGTCTCTGGCTATTAAAATACAATCCCAGTTCCCAAAGATGCAACGTAGCATTATACAGATGGCTATTATTCCTGTTGAAGGTTATTGTTAGATATACTGGCATTGTCTTCAACTCTTTTCCATTAAAACAGTGGTGAGTTATTCCATAAGATACTCACATATTATTTTGTAGTCTCGCTTTGGGAAGATTTTCAAGTTTTTCCTTCAGGCAATACAATTTCCCCCCAATCAAGCAGCTTTCTATGTATGGTTCCACTTCGATAATGTTTAAGTCCATTGAAAACGTATTGATGTCTGTAGGGTTTAGGATTGTCGATAGTGCCTTGAAATTGTTTGTATCAAACCACCACTCGCGAGTCGTAAAGTATTGTAAGACTTCCAGTCCAACTGATATACGGTTCTGAATACGAACCATACTGAAATGAAAGAGAATTATAATACCAACTAATTCGAATAACAGGAATCCAAACTATTTTTAATATTTATGATATAAATAATCCCTATTATTGCTTACAATATTACTTATTATAATAATACCACTGTCACGTTGGCCTAGTGGTCGTAAGTGGGACTGTTGATCACGTGGTCCCAGGATCGAATCTCAGATTGGAGTAGAAAATTATTGGCTTTTCTACCGACTTCAAAAACGGACACGGTACTCAATTCGACTGTATGTTTTTTTATGTGTGTTACCTCATAACTTTTTACTGGGTGAACCGATTTCGATAATTGTTTTTCATTTGAAAGCTGATGTTTCACATGTGGTCCCATATAAATTTAATCAAGATCTGACCAATAGTTTTTGAGTTATTCTTAATAAGTTATATTGAAGTCGATTCAAGAAAATGTTTAATTTTAAATTATTCTGTCAAGAAATTCTCAGTAGCAGTACTGAGTACGAAACAAGGCGGTGTTTCACCGCTGTACGTAAATTTGGTGCCTGATCTCTCTCCGGTCGTATTAGACTTTCGTCCATTCGGACTATGGAAATGGAGAGTGCAACAGTATTTGTGCACACACTTGTGCACTATAATCCTGTCCTGCGCAAATGGCTTGTATCCGTAGAGACTAGCCTCCGCTCCATGTCCAAAGAATTGTCTAAAGGGTACTATAATAATAAAAGAAAATCAATAAAATAATTAAAACTACGCATATTTAGCGACAATTTTCTCAATTTTTTTTTTAATTAAGTAAATTGAACTTTTATAAAATTTTCGTTCAAAAACAAAGAAAGATCCGAGTTATATTAATTATCAAATTCTTTTTTAGAATACTTACAATCTTTTTTGTCCAAATATGAGCATTAAGAAATCGATGAGGTAAGCGGGAAGAATGTGAAAAAATAAAACACAGAGGTCATGAATAAACTTGTTATGTCGAATGTTGCCGCCAGGGTACCAAAGTGGACCTTCGAAAGGATATTTACGGGCCGTAGCTTTCCCTACATCAAGTACTTCTTTCCAAGTCGTATTCCTGTCATCACCTGATGTTAAGTTGAAGACTGGGATTTCAGGACTTCTGTAGACAACAAAGAACATGATATTTAAAGTGAAAAAAATTAAGTAGTTGACGGATTCTAGTAATTTGTTGTATAGTTTATCATTATCAGCTCGTCTATAATACTGTCCATTGCCTGATGAAATTAATATTATAATTTATTTTTATAATATATAATACATAGAGTAGTTAGGGATCTATCCAGATAGAAGGCGTTCACACGTTCAAGCGTTCCGCGTTTGCGTTCTTCGCTCGTTGTGTTGTATTACGTTACATAGGCATACTGAGACAGCAGGCGTTCTGACCGCGTCGCTCAACCAGACCGCACGCGTTCGCGCTGCTGTTTCAGTGTCCACATAGGAAGGAAGATGAAGACCGAGAAGTTGATTATGTTAGTACGATGAAGGTGTTTTTAATATATGAAGAATGATGATTATAAAAACCGAGGAAAAGTAGCAGAAGCATGATAAGAAATTGCCAGAGTCATGGAAACCGAAAATGAATTATAAAAAAATTTTGCATCAGTAAGCCATTTACAAAATAGTCCATAAAATTCTCCATCTTGTTCTCTATTCTTATTTACTGGGCGCACTCAATGTTTCCTTTTCCATTTTGAATCTCCTAATGTCCACAATATCAATAATTAGTCTTCCCATGAAGAGCTATAGTCAAAAAACATGGTGCCTGTCGTGACACCGCGCAGACCGTCCGACAGCTGGATTCGTGAGCAACTGAACGCTCAAACGCAGAACGCGAACGAGGAACGCTTAAATGCGTGGCTACTTCCTGTCTGATAGAACCCTTAAAGTTAAAGTTAAAAGTTACAGCCTATATACATCGCACTGCTGGGCCTTATCTAATTTCTGTGAGAGTTTTAGGGCAAGAAAATGTTCACCGCGCTGCGCCAATGCGTGTCTTCACATGTCTTCGAACGAAATATTTTTTTCTTTTTACTCAGACATGCAGAATTCCTCACGATATATTCCTTCACCGCCGAGCAAGTAGTAAATCAGCACTTAAAATTGCAATTAACAATTTCATTGGTGTCGACGGGGATCGAACGCGGGTTGCTGTAAAATTTACGGCGAGGGCTTTTGGATAAAAAATTGATATAATATTCGATGTAAATCCGATGTAAGAGACCGCGACAGAGAGGTACGAGTACAACAATTTCGCATTTCGTATAATGTTATGTAAAATAATACTCACCAACAAAAAGCATCGCCAAATGTGAAAGAAACTCGTATTGAGATAGCACACTTTATTTTGATAGCATAAGGTGACAAACGAGCACATAGCCCACCTGATGGTAAGTGGATACTGAGGCTCATAGACATCCACATAAGCGTGCATCTATCGTCCATTAAGAATAAAAATGCAGATGCGTTATCAGCCCTGGGGAATAAGAGAGCCTCTTTTTGAGTAAAAAGGGTCTGGGGTTCTCTACATTCACCATACGAAACACAGCAGCATTAAGGTGCTATTTTACTCTAGTATTCTGTGAAAGCGTGGCCCTTTTTTATATGAGAGGAGGCAAACGAGCATGCGGTACACTGATTGCAAGTGACTACCGCCGCTCATGAACAGCTGCAACACCAGGGGATTCGCAGGTGCGTTGCCAGTCCCTTAAAATAGAGTAAGCTCTTTTCTTGAAAGTTTTTAAGTCGTATCGGTCCGGAATAATCGCTGGTGGTAGTTGATTCCACAAAAGTAGTTGTGCGAGGAAGAAAACCTCTTGTAAATTGCACAGTGGTCGACCGCCAGTCATCTAGATGTATCGCGAGTTTTGTTGCTGATGGTGAAATTGAGCGACTTGAATTAATTCGAACAATTTTGCGATACAAAACCTTTAGCAGCACCAGTGAGTCAAGCCGATCGGAAAGAGCTCGGTTGCTGACGATTCGAACCGCTCTGGGTTGGATGCGATCAAATGGAAGGAGCTGGTACTGGGGAGCCCCGGCCCAAAGATGGGAACAGCATTTCATTTAAGGCCGAACCTGGATCTTGTAAAGTTGCAGGTGGTGTCATCATCGTCATCATCATTACAGCCTTTTACAAGTCGACTGCTGAACATAGGCCTCCCCCAAGTTATGCCACAAAACCATGGTCCTGAGCCACCTGCATCCGTCGACTGCCTGCATGTCTTACCAGGTCGTCACTCCATCCGTCAATATTCTTGGTTTCTGAAGGAAGTCCTTCAGAAGCTCCGCTGTAATCGCATACTTGCCTGGGGCCTTCCCGTTTTTAAGAAGCTGGAGAGCCATTCTAATCTCGCTCAAACTGACGTCCGGGATTTCATCGAAATAGTGTCGGATAAGAATTGCTCTTTGATCGTTACTCACGCTTGCGTGTGGCTCCAATGATGACGTGTACAGCTGCCCATAGAACCTCTCAATGTCACTCAAAATCTAAGGTGTACCGGAAACGATGCTGCTACAATCAGTCTTCAGCTTTGACAGTTGGCTCTTTCTGGCAGACAGATCTCTGGCAAAGACTTTGGAGTCCTGGTCCCGCGCGATCGCTTCTTCAATACGAGCTGTATTGAAGTTTCGCAAGTCCCGCTGCATGTATTTGGAGATCTATCTGTTTAGTAGTCTGTATGCTGTCAAATCTGATGAAGACTGCAGCTTCATTCCCCTAACAGCCATGAGATTAAGAGTGTGATCGGAGAGTTTTTGTGTTCTTCTGCGGTGGGCCTTGCAGAACTTAGCTCCGACTACATGGATAGTTTCTACGAGCTTGTCATTCATATCGTCCACTGCATTGCAATTTCTAGGCACTGAAAACGGTTTTGTAACTCGAGCTGAAAGGTTTCGGAACTTTGGATTAGAGCACGAGGGGGACGGAGCGTTGACTTCATTAGACGAGACCGCTCCAACTTAACGTTTTGGTTCAGTGTGCCTCTAACCATTCGGTGATCGCTACCAGATTTCACCCTCGCGATCACTGAACAGTTGGCGTCTAGTCGTCATAATGAAGTCAGTCTCATTTTTTGTCGAACCGTCCGAGTTCGACCAGGTCCACTACCTGTTAGGCCGCTTCTGGAAGAAAGAGTTCATCATAAAGAGTCCCTCTTTCTCCATGAAGTCGGCCAGCTTCTGGCCCCTTGGATTCCGTTATTCCTTGCCTTATTCCGAATTTCCCTACCTTCAGTTCACCGTTCTCTCTTGTGCCTAGTTTTGCATTGAAGTCTCCCATAAACACCGTATAGTGGGTTTTGGAGGAATGCATGGCTTTAGAGATATCTTCACACATTTCCTCCACATTCTAATCGGGATGCACCGAGGTTGGTGCGTTAACGACGACCTTGAACGATTACCGTTTGGTGATTCTGAGTACGTATAGAGTACGCAACCCTCGTCGACACACTCATAATCTTTACAACGTAGTTAACGAGAGACTTGTGGACGATAAATCCGACACCTCCTTGGGACAGATGGTCGCCCTCCCGGTGATAGAACAAGTTTGCTGGATTTGAGGATTACCGTGTTCTCCCCCTCTCTTCGGACCTCAGATAATCCTATAATATCCCAGCGCAACTTGTCTATCTCTTCTTCCAGCTCCAGGATCTTCTCGTCGTTCTTCAGGGTGCGTGTGTTGTATGTTGCCAGGTTGAGTTGTCTTAGGTGGCAACCGAAACTCCACCGGAGATTGTTAGCACCCCCTGCCCCGCCATTACCATGGTCGCCACCGTAGCCAGGAATAGCGGGGCCGCCAGGGACTGGGGAGCGTTTCTTCGTAACTTTCGTCATTGGAGGATTTTTGCCATAGTTGCCACCCTTGGCAATCGGGTTGGCAACCGCATTTTTAAATTATAGTATTGTTGTCATCACAAAGACGCTGCTGCCCATCGCCTGCCTGTTTTCCACTGTCGCCTCTTACGACACTCACGGGAAGATATGTGTTAGTGAATATTCTTAACCGCCACTACACGGCTATGTGCAGGCGGTGCGCGGACATGGAATACTGTCCCGCTAGCTTTTTAGAGGTAAATTTGGCCTTCTCTTCCAAGTGACCACGAAACTGCACGTCACTCGATATGTCGACGCCGAGGATTCTAATACTGGCTGAAGCAACAAGGGGGTGCCGTGAAACTGCAAAGATACGACGAAGGGGTTCTTTTTAGCGGTTAACGCGTAAGCTTGTAACTTATGGGGATCGAACTGGACTAGATTTAATTGCCCCCGATCCGAGATTTTGTTCAACAAAGACTGCAACCTTGATGCTCCGAACTGCCAGGAAACTTCTTCCCTTGTCGAGTCGAACCATTCGTGCTACGACTTTATAGCTACAGAATATCTCTACCACGTTTAAAATATACTAAAAATATATCTTAAAATGCTAATACATATTTCGTTGTAACCTCCGTAAGGACGTTTAACTGTTAGACAAGTGACAGTTTTTAAATTTTATAGTATACGTGTCAGTCGATTTTCATTATTCTCGGCCCCGCTGAAATTATCGATTGCAATAATTATTTAATTTTAATTTTAAGTGCTAATTTCATTGTCAAACGATAAATAGGCATTCCCTCATCCGCGTGTACTCTTCTGACGGAAAGATGTACCTATGTACAATTGTACTCAAACATTGTTGTAACTGAGTTTATGTAGCGGATTCATACCAGCGCGAGTGAAGATGAAAATTGATGTTTAGTAGAGTTAAGAAAATACCTTTCAGATTGACTGTTGATGTAGTAAGGAATAACGATTATAGCGTTGATTGCAATGTCTACTGGGATCACCTCGGCGTGGTAATGACCAATGCAATACATGGATCGAATGACGCCCTTCCCGGCGCCTACCATAAGACCGATGGGTCCGTTTAAATTGTCCACCCATCCTTGTAATGGTTCCTTATACGAAGGAGTTACTGTAAAATAATTTCATTTTATTGCATTTCTTACAATTTTTGTCACTTTGCAAACATCAGTGAAAATATATAATAAATAGACTAGGTGGAGTGATAATTTATTTATTTGTAAATAATTTTCAAATGTTTACGTTTTTGTTGTGTTTATGTTTGCATTAGTCAAAACTCTTTATAAGTAGCTGGCCATTAATAATATAATAATAATAGGAACTCCTTTTTCCTTTTTTATAAATGTAGATTTTCGAATGTGTTTAATTACATATAATTTTAGAAATATCGCTTGATTTGCCGCCATTTCTTATATCATTGTTTACCTTTATTCGTTAAAGAAAACAGAGTTTTGTACTAATAAGAACTTTCACACATCAATCTTATATTTGTGATCACATTAATGACAGGTACACAGATAATTCCTCTGTTTAATACCATAAAGGCAGCTGTCGGAATTCTGCTACTGTATTATCGTTTTAAAGGATATGCTATGATATTCACATTATCACTCACGACAGTCGTTGGACACTAAATGTTTATGTTAAGAGGAATAATTATTTTTTTATAGGGGAGGGGGCAAACGAGCATGCAGCTCACCTGATGGTAAGTGACTACCGTCGCCCATGAACAACTGCAACACCAGGGAGGGAATTGCAGATGCGTAGCCGGCCTTTTAAAAAGGGGTACGCTCTTTTCTTGAAGGTGCCTAAGTCGTATCGGTCCGGAAAAATCGCTGATGGTAATCGATTCCACAAGGAAGTCGTGCGATGAAGAAAACATCTTCTAAATTGCACAGTGGTGGACCGCCAATCATCCAGATGGTGTGGATGGTATCGGGAGTTCTGCCGCGATGTGCGTTCGTGAAATTTGGCGGCTGGTATTAATCCGAACAATTCCTCAGAGCACTCCCCATGGTAGATGCGAAAGAAAATGCAAAGGGATGCAACATCTCTTCGCAGTGCCAATGAATCGAGCCGATCGGAAAGGGCTCGGTCGTTGACGATTCGAGCCGCTCTGCGCTGGATGCGGTCAAGTGGAAGGAGTTGGCACTGGGGAGCCCCTGCCTCTGGGCAGGGGCTCCTGATGGGAACAGTATTCTATGTGAGGCCGAACCTGCGCCTTGTAAAGTTGCAGGCGGTGTGCCGGCATGAAATACTGTCCCGCTCTGCTGAGCACGCCAAGCTTTTTAGAGGCCAATTTGGCCTTCTCTTCCAAGTGACCACGAAACTGCACGTCACTCGATATGTCGACTCCGAGGATACCGATACTGGCTGAGACAAGAAGGGGAATGCCTTGAAACTGAGGAGATACGACAAAGGGGTTTTTTAGCGGTAAACGCGCAAACTTGTGTCTTCTGTGGATTAAACTGGACTAGATTTAGTCGCCCCCAATCCGAGACTTTGTCCAGCAAAGACTCGACTTCAGACACAAGTTTGTTCCGGTACTCGGCGACGTTTTCCCGAGAAATATTGGCACGGCCGGTGTATAGAGCATCACCAGCAACACCAGTACTGTCATCCGCATAGCAATGAATGACACCAGTTAGCAACATATCATTGATATGCAGAAGAAACAGCGTTGGTGATAGCACACAGCCTTGTGGAACACCAGCGTTAATAGGCTTGTAGTCAGAACATGCACCGTCTACAACGACCTTGATGCTCCGATCTGCAAGAAAGCTGGTGATCCAATTGCACAATTTTTCGGGAAGCCCATAGGAAGGGAGCTTCGAAAGAAGCGCTTTGTGTCAAACCCGATCGAAGGCCTTCGCAATGTCCAGACTAACGGCTAACGCCTCCCCCTTGGACTCTACTGCCTCCGCCCATCTATGGGTCAGGTAGACCAGAAAATCACCAGCTGATCGACCCCGACGAAAACTGTATTGGCGGTCACTAATCAGCTGGTGATCCTCAAGGTACCACATGAGCTGACAGTTAATAATGGATTCCATTATTTTGGAGAACAAGGAGGTGATGGCGATAGGCCTGTAGTTGGACGGGTCTGAGCGGTCGCCTTTTTTAGGGATCGGGTGGACAAAAGCTGTCTTCCATGAATTCGGGACTACGCCTTGGGAGTACTTGAGAGCACACGTCCTCAGCACATTTGGGTGGATTCCGTCAGGCCCACTCGACTTCTGGGTGTCCAGGGAGAGAAGTGCTTTGCGAACCAAGCGCTGTGAGAACAGCACATCCGGAATGGAGCACTCACACCGCGGGATTGTCGGCGGTGTTTTCCCCCCCCGTCATCAAGAGTCGAGTTGGACGCAAAAAGGGAGCCTAAAAGGTCGGCTTTGTCTTTTGCGTCTTGGGCCAGTGAGTCGTCCTCCCTGTGCAGAGATGGTAGTGATGGCTAACAGAAGTTCCCTTGGACAGCCTTGGCGAGAGACCAGAATACACGGGTTCCCGAAGGAAGGCGAACTAGTTTCTCGCCAATTCTGCCTACGTGCTCTGACTTTGCCTTGGCAATAACTCTTTTGAAGGACCTGGAGGCGAAGTTATACTTCTTTAAGTGTGCTGGTGTTTACATCCTGAGTCGCCGAAGCCGCAGCCCAGGCTTGATAACACTCCTGCTTACTGCGTAATGCAGTCTTACTGGAGCGACCAAACCAAGGCTGAGATCTGCCTCCGATGGGTACCACAGATGATGGAATAAATAGTTCCATTCCCTGTAGCACTACATCAGTGACAGAGTCAGCAACAGCGCTGTGATCATCCGGCGAGAAGCAAACCCGCCCCCATAGGTAGAATGCAAAGAAAGACCGCATTCCGTCCCAATCCGCCGACCTGTAATGCCAAACACGGCGGCAACCTGCAGAACGCAACCGCGAAGAGAGCGTGAGTGGCACCATACTCCGGATCAGACAATGTCGGACCATTGTCTGAGAGCCGAGAGGGGCATCGACGGAAACCTGATATCCGTCCGGATGAGAGGTCAGCAGAAGGTCCAACAGGGAAGGTGTATGATCCTCCACATCTGGAATCCGCGTAGGCGAAGTAACCAGTTGTGTCAGACCATATGCCAAGGCAAAGTCATAAACAGATCTCCCCGCATGATCGGTTAAACGTGAACCGAGCCATTCGGCATGGTGGGCGTTAAAATCGCCAAGGATCATGATCACTGCGGATGGGACCTGTTGTAGCAAAGAATCTGTAGCTATTTGGACGTGGTCGATGAGTCGGTCTGTTTCGGCATTACCGCTATGGGACCTATAGAGGCACCCGTAGACGCGCGGATGGTCGTCGCTGTCTACGCGTAGCCAAAGGATGGACAGGTCCGAACCTTCAAGACTTCCGAGGCATCGAGAACAGATGTCCTCTCTGACATACACGCAAACTCCAGCCCGAGGCACAAAGGAGTGCTCCAATTTGTACCCCGGGTAGGAGAGATACGAAATATCAGCCGGAGAGGAAACCTGCGTCTCGGTCAGGAAGAGCAAGGCCGGCTTCGCCGTCTCGAGATGGTAATGGACGGCGGTTAGGTTAGAGTGAAGTCCCCTGATGTTGCAGAAATTCACGGATAGCGTGGCAGGGGTCGCCTTGGTATTGTAGCTCAGTTTGCCCCGAGTAGTTATATTTTTGAGCGGAATTTTGTCCCCCCCCCCCCCCAAATACGCGGGGCAACGTGAGCACCCACGCTCAGGATTGGAATAACATGGTCGTGGATGCTCAGCGAGGGATTCCCCAGGGGTACTGGTACCCTCCTGGAGTAGTCTATCGTGTAATTCCACCATGTTGATGGGGGGGGGGGGGGGGATTGGGCCTCCGGCCACCTGCACTCACCAGACGAAACGCAGAAGCAGAGCTTCTACTTCACGCCGGTATTCTGTGAGGTCGTGGTACTAACCCAGCTCGAGCCGGCCCATACGTGCAACAGCAAAAACTGCTGCGTGGCTCTACCACCGTTTTTTAATTAAATAATTATAAATAAATTATATAAATAATTTTATAATATTTATTTATAATATTATATATATATATATATATATATATATATATATATATATATATATATAATTTATTATAAATAAATTTAACAATCAATAACCTAATCAGTAACTGTTTTGGCTTGAGAATTAATATATCGCTTACCAATACTCGGTCGAACGACAGATACTGGTAGCTCTGGATAGTGATCTTTAACTAGAGCTTCTGCTAGTCTCTTCGAATATGTGTAAGAATTTGCGTGTTTCTGCAGAATGGAAGGGGTCAAGAGTTTGACCTGCTCGTCAGTCAGCCAAGTCGCGGCACGCAACACTTCGTGCGGATTCACTGGTGGATCGTGAACCTGAAAGCCAATTTTATTGATTGAAATGCTACTCAAGGTTTCACGATTTATGAAACAAAAAATAAACTAAAAAATATTACTAATATCATCTAAAAAGAAATAATTTAAAATTAAAAATTTTGTACAGCCGACTTCAATATAAGCGACTTCAATATAGGTTATTTAAGAATAACTCAATAACCATTGGTCTGACTATGATCAAATTCATATGGGACCACACGAGAACTATCAGCTTTCATATAAAAAAGAATCATCGAAATCGGTTCGCCCAGTACAAAGTTATGAGGTAACACACATAAAAAAAAACATACAGTCGAATTGAGTACCGTCTCCTTTTTGGAAGTCGGCAGAAAATGTATTATCAAACATAAACATTCATGAACAAATAAATTAAATATGCTAAAATTATTTCATGGACGAACAAATTGGAATAAAATATTATTAATTAATAGGGAAGTTGTTTGCTTTTTGAATTTGTACATATTTTTCTATGGTCATCTGTAATTTTTGGTTTTTTATTATTTTAAATGTTTTTCTTTACAGAAGGGACACATAAAAATTTATGTGGGCAAAGTTGTAATTTTGAAATCTAATATTGAGAATCAAAAGATGTATTAATATTTTAAATAGTTTATTTATTTATCCATTAGTAAAGTTAAACCAAATGTAATCATGTAATTGAACCATCCCATGTAATTGAACAATAGAAGTATTATTTTATGGCCTACCAACTTCTGTGAATTCAACCGGTAAAATAACTTTCGTTTTCAAATGCAACACAACCGATTGGGTCATGAATAAGTCATGAGGTTTCAATGGTACTTCATAATGCAATTTTATATCGAAGTCAACAAGTGTAAAATGTAACTACTGTTCATTCAACAGTCTGTTGTCTTAATGTAACAATTAACAAGACATTATTAAGCTTGAAATAAATATTATTAAGACCGTATTCCGCAGGATATGATTTAAAATAATATTCTGTATAAAAATATTTTGTAATCATTATAAAACTTGTAAGATTTTGAATTACAAAAAACATATCTGTTACGGGTTATGCCCGAAGAACGCGTAAATGTAAGTTTACCCGGTACTTCTTGCTATACTTGCGTCAGAGGTATTTTTTTATAACTATAATGTTTAGGTTTCTATTGTCATTGGTTATAGAATCAAGATCACCGCGTAGTGGGTACCAGACTAATGTGCTTAGGTTTAAATTCCTGATGGAAACAAAACACAATTCGAGTCTGCATGTGGTTGTTCATTTCGGGTGTTTGACACAATATGCCTACGCCCCAGCTTATCCCATAAAATTATACAATTGGTTTCGGATTGTATACTATTTTCTAATTACATAGCTTTATTTGAAAATGTTACCAAGGTTGAAATGAGGGAATGTCCTCCACATTACCACATTACGTAATCAAAGGATTAGGATTTTGGATTTTGGAAAGATTTAGGTTCTCTCTATAATGTATAGGTAGTGTTTCATCGATTACGTGTAGGCTAGGGCCTTTTTGTTTTACCATACTTGATTGTATTATGTAGTTGAAAACTTTTCAAATTTTATTAAAGCGAGTTCGAAATCGATTAGAACTACCTGTAACTTAATAATCATCATTCTTCTTCTTTATTAGCCCGTAAAATTACATGTGCCTCTTCTGTTGTAAAGGATTACTATAATCACTACACATGCAGACTGATTAGCGGATGCAGATGTCACGTATATTTGACCATCAATTAAAATCTTTCTTTTCTCATATTATTTAAACTCTATGAGACAAAATCCAATTAGTTCTAGTATTTATATCTTTAAGATTATAAGACAGAATCTAAGTTATTTTTACCTTTTCTGCCATTCTCACGTAGTCAGGATAACAAAATGCAGTAGAAAGATGTACGAAAGATACGAGGTTCTTTATCCTTTTGGCTACATCAAGCACTCGCATAGTGCCCCTTGTGTTCATCTCAAGGCCTTCCTTCAAAGGTGCTTCTAGGCGGAGGCTGGCCGCAAAATGAAAAACAACCGACACCTAGAATTTTATCACAAAATTAGAAACTGATAACAGGAAGAAAAACCATCGCGATATGTACAATAAGGCTGTCTTACAGCTAAAGATCGCTCTCTTTTAGACAATCTTAAGATTAACGAAAAATTAAAATGTCCACTATCCAGGGGGTTATAATATAATAAACTTATATGCTGATATATAAAACTAAATAGTAATTTATACATAAATATATTACATGCCGAGCGCGAAGCGCAAAGGTATGTTCTACTAGCGCCTAAAAATCAAGATTCCAACGTTTTGTCGCATGAAATCGTATCTAGCAATCATATTATACATATAAATGACATAAAAAGCACATTTTCAGAAAGATAAATGATTGTTGAACTTATTAATATTTTTTTTTAAATCGATTAATTGCTATTTTTACATAAAAAAGGGGTTTTAGTGGCTTATGGTTTGGATTTATCAAGTCCGTATGGCTTTGTAAACACGATAACTTTTGAAAATATCAATTGTTCAACTCAATCTATTTTTAAAAGTCTTCATCTATCATGTGGGAAGAAGTACTAAAAGTAAGTAGGACGTAATATTTATACTTGAATACGACTTGGACTTTTTGGAGTGACATGAATGATGATATGATGATCATATGAGCATTATGAGTCGTGCACTTTGGATTTTCCAAACTTTTTCAAATTGAAGTTTGACATAAAATTATGGGAAAATCGAAAATCCGTATAATCATGCTATACGTAATTTTTTTAATGCGAAGGCATGCTCAATTGAATTTACCAATAGTTTATTATTCATTATTATTCATTTTTTTCTTATTTCTCACACATGAGGGTTTCAGTGGTTCATTGGTGTCAGTGGGGTTCGAACGCGGGTTGCTCGCGTACTGTAAAATTTACGGCGAGGGTTAGCCAATGAGCTACCACGGCTCATATATGAAGTAATTCAAAAAAAAATGTGATATAATATTCGATGTAAATCCTATGTAAGAGACCGCGACAGAGAGGTACGAGGACAACCATCTCGTATCTCGTATAATGTTATATAAAATAATACTACGATAACTAATTAACTAATTACGATAGTTTTAACATACAATGATTGACATTGGAGGTTAAAAGTACTTAATGCATCTAATATAAATAACAAGGCGATTACTTTAAACTTCATACAATACAATATGATGTATAGGCCGCCTATACTGCTAAAAATGTGGAGTAGATGTGTGAAACATTAAAAGACAGAAATGTAAATTAAAGTAAATAAATAAATATAAAACAAAGTAATACCATACATAAACCCTTATATAATATATTTATGGAATACAGTACATAAACTTACACATCAAAAATTATTTCATTTACTTTACTTTTATTTTATTATAAAAGAAATCTAAAATAAATTAATAGGAATGAGTAGGATGAAGAATGAGTCGAGTTTGTGTGTGTGTGTGTGTGTGTGTGTGTGTGTGTGTGTGCGCGCGTGCGTGTGCGAGTGTGAGTGCAAGTGCTTGTGCGTCGGCGTGTGCGTGTACGTGTGCGTGTGCGTGTATGTGCGTGTATATGCGTGTATGTGCGTGTGCGTGTGCGTGTGCATGTGCATGTGTGTGTGGGTGTGCGTGTGCGTGAGGGTGTGCGTGTACATGTGCGTGCGCGTGCGTGCGTAGGTATAGTATCAGCTAGTCTCTATATATAAAAATGAATTGCTGTCGACCGATTGTGATGAATTTTTTTATGTGTGTTGGAGTATAGGCCCCGGTAGGTGTTGTAGTGATCCAGAAATCACCCGTGCGAAGCCGGAGTGGGTAGCTAGTATATAAATAAATACAGAGGAGAAATTAGATTACAATTATATAGATATTTAGAATTATAATTATATATTATTAGATTAGATAGAGAATTATATATGATACATACTATATAGTATGTATCATATATAATAGTATGTATCACTATAATTATCATTATTAATAAATTATTAATTATCATTATCGGAAAATAAATAGTAATAACTAGTGACTTTTGACGTCACTTTTAAACTTAATGTTTTCGCACGAGGAATGTGCGGATGAAGTTCATGCATAAGCAATGGCTTTGACCGTAAAGGAAGTCTTCAAGTAGTTTTTAATTACATATGAATGTTAATGTTATATATATACACTAAAATTTCTCACAGCTAGAGTCAATAACTGAGCAAAAATTTAAATTCGTTTTAAAATTAAAGTTTTTCGTGCATAATATTTGAAAGAATGAAAAAATGAAAGAACAAAAAAACAATTACATTTAGGGTAGCTTAAGAATAAAAGTGATTGGGTGCAGGATATCAAGTCAGTGAAAAAGTTTTAGCTCATCGTAATGCCGCAGGGTAATCGACAGCGCTGATATATTCTGCTATAATCATAGAAATGCTCATAATCCAATGTTTGTCTCCAAGTCGCTAGAACTGAGATGATAAATGAGTGTGAGAGATAAGTGTGTAACTTGTGGCTCTAAATATTTAGCGCTATTAACAATTTTTTGCAGTATTCGAAAGGTATTGTTGTGGTCGCAATCAGTCTGGAAAACGTAATAATACTTTTTGTTTCATTTGAAAAGAAAAGAAAAAGATTATAAAGATCGTGAAATTTTCTAAAAACATAGTAATTTTCAAATATCAATAACCTTGCGATGGTTGAAAATACTTTATCAATTTATGTTTTATACATTTTTAGTTTAGTTAAAATTGAATGTATACTTATTTATCTTTCAGTCTCCACAGGATTAGTTACGATTACAGTTAGAATGTACGATCCTAGGAACTTTACCGATGGGGTTCATCTCATTACAACATGCCGCCTTAAGATCTTAAACCGCTTTCACTTTCCTCAATAGATCTCATGTTATTACATTAACATCCGTGTAAAATACAAAAATATTGCGTAATCGCAGTATAGTGATATTTATTTAATTTTTACATTATTAAGTGCTTAAAAACATATCAAGGTAATAAAAGGAAAGTAAAATAACAAGTTTCATCTCTGTAAGGGTTTTCAACTAAAAGTAAACGAGAAATTCAAAAATATTCGGAGGCTACATGAAATGTAAGCCATATTTCACGTATCCTCCGAATAGTTTTGAATATCTTGATCGTTCAGGTTTTCTCCCTAGGTTTTCCTTCACCGGTGATCACGCGATTACCAGCACTTAAGATAACTGTGGACGGATTCTCGTCTAACAGACGTTCAGCACTGTTGGTGGAAATTAAATCGAACTATAAGATTTAACGCCCAGTCCCTAACTTTGAGCTATGAAGGATCTGCATTTTATTTATTATTTAAACATTTTATTGTATTTACATTTATTTACCTCATCATATATCTGTTCAAGTAGTTTTGAGTCAATTCCTAGATTGTCGTACATGATGTCACCCGATACTGGGATCAATTTCTTCATTACATGTGGTTTCTCTTCCCTTATTCTTGAGAACAACTGAAATTTTAATATTTTTACCATTTTTAAAATGGTATGTGAAAACAGTACTTTGATTTGAATGTTAAATATACATTTTTCAATTACATAACTTGAAGATGATTTTTATGATTTGCTCTATGAGGATAGAAATTAAATTATGAAAAGTGTTATACAATTTAACATTATTATGGCATTGTAATATAATTCGATTCAGTTGGCAAATCACAAGCACACTTACCGGTAGTTTCCACATGTCTTCAATGCGTGATTCCGGTGTTTTGCCACGTTTCGTGCGCACCAATGCGTACACGCAGCCTATATCCGGCACGCTATAAAGAATCTTTTCGATAAGAACTTTCATATTTCGATAAGTATTTCATGCTGGCACAACGCCTGCAACTGGGGCTCCCCAGTGCCAGTTCCTTCCACTTGATCGCATCCAGCGCAGAGCGGCTCGAAACGTCGACGATCGAGTCCTTTCCGATCGGCTCGATTCATTGGCGCTGCGAAGAGATGTTGCATCCCTTTGCATTTTCTATTGCATTTACCACGGGGAGGAATTGTTCGGATTAATCCCAGCCGCCAAATTTCACGAACGCACATCGCGTCTGAACTCCCGATACTATCCACACCATTTGGATGATTGGCGGTCTACCACTGTGCGATTTAGAAGTTATTTTTTTCCTCGCACAACTTCCTTGTGGAATCGATTACCACCAGCGATTGTTTCGGACCGATACGACTTAGGGACCTTCTAGAAAAGAGCCTACTCCTTTTTAAAAGCCGGCAACGCATCTGCGATTCCTCTGGTTCCCCTGGTATTGCAGTTGTTTTTTGGCGGCGGTAGTCACTTACCAACTGGTAAACCGCATGCTCGTTGGCCCCCTTTCCTATAAAAAAAGCATCTGTTTTTCCACCCCATTATAATGTAGGTGTCTTCAAGGCAAGAATAAGCTTTTTGTTAAGATAAACCAGTGCGCTTTACCATCTTTTCTGCATCGTCACTTACCGTCATTTAGATGGCAGTAAAGCTTCTTCACTTATTTATAATAGGTAATAATTTAAAATTAAAAATTTTGTACAGCCGAATTCAATATAAGTTATTTAAGAATAACTCAATAACCATTGGTCTGAAATTCTGTCAATTCTGTCTGAATTGGTCAAAAATTGATCCACCATACGAGAACTATCAGCTTTCATATAAAAAAAGAATCATCGAAATCGGTTCACCCAGTAAAAAGTTATGAGGTAACACACATAAAAAAAACATACAGTCGAATTGAGTACCGTCTCCTTTTTGGAAGTCGGCAGACAAAGATATACATACTCCTCGGAGCGCTAATGTTTAGAAGAAAAACAGCCATCCTATCAACAAACAGTGGTAGAGCCACGCGGCAGCTTTTGCTGTCGCACGGATGGGCCGGCTCGAACCGGGGTGGTACCACGACCTCACAGAAAACCAGCGTGAAGTAGAGGTTTACCTCTGCGTTTCGCTTGGTGAGTGCAGGTGGCCGGAGGCCCTTTTTACTGGAAATGAGGCATTCCATCTTAGTCCTCACGGGTGACAACGCATCTACATTTTGAATTGTAATAGAGGATAGACGTAGATGTCTATGGGCCGCAGCAACCACTTACCATCAGGTGGACTGTTGTGCTCGTTTGTCACCCATATCTTATAAAAAAAAACACATGTAGCCAGCTATAATGACTAAAGTTAATTTTTGAAATTGTATAAAAAAAGAAAATGATCAGTTCAACCATCATTGGGTTGCATGTTAGTTCTAAAAATTCGAATACATTTTACATATAAATTGTTTGTTTACTTAATAAATAAAGTTAACAAACTCAGGAATTTCGCACGTATCAATACTTCGGTATATATATATTTGAACGCCGTAAGTATTTTCGAACAAATGTTTTCTAAAATTTATAGTTTGGACAGATAGAAATAAAACAATTAACGTTAGAATATGAAATTCCTTTAATGATATGAAACATAACATCTTAGAAAGTAAATATATTACATGTCAAACGATTGCATAAAGATATTTTATTACTAATATTTATTTATATTACTATTTCCAGTACATCAAGGTGAATACTTCATCCAAGCTTCATCTTACTAACTTACCGTGCGTCAAAATGAAACTCTTCCTCGACAGATAAAAATAAAATATTTGGCTAGTAATTGTGTTGGATAACGACATCCGATATTCTATTATTCTCATGAAAGATCTTTTTATATTGAGTAAGGCAAGAAAAAGTGACAAAGCCAATTTATGTTCCAGAAGTGAATGCTAGAGTCGGCAAGGGACGCCCTGGACGGAAGTTTATCGACCGATTTGGCGATATATTAAAGATAAGTCAATTTAATTGTACCCTTAACCGACGAGCATGTATGTGTAAGTATATAGAGGTGAAAGAACCGAGAGATGTGTGTCAGGAAATTTAGTATCGTGCCAAATGGAAGTCCGTAGCATCTGTCTACCCCTTAGTGTGACATGCGTAAGTTTTTATGTATCTGTGTTATATAAGAAAAAGTTAATAAAATAATATCTTTTTTCTTTCACTATCATAATTTTTTTTAATATCACCTAAATGAAAATTTCAACATTCGTAATTTAAAAACGAATCTTGATAATTTTCATCACCAACATTAGGCACTATATTTCCATAACCAATTGTCAAATGTCAACTCTCTAAGCACTTTTTTATAAGTATTGCTTAGTTCACGCTTCAGGGAATACTACTTTGCCCACGAGCGGGAGGTAACGCACAAACGGTCCTCCGTATGATAGCAGCATCCTGAACGGCTCGAAGTAAGAAACTAGGATGTATAACGGCAGAAGATAGAACAGGAACGCAGAAACCAATGTATCAAGAACGAAGAGACTGTAAAGAAAAAAAATTGTATTAAATACGAAGAATAGAAATTTTTAAATTTCATAATACGCTCTAGGAAGGCTTGCGCCCAGTAGTGCAATATATGCTTGTTGTATATTACTTTAATTCATCTCTTACTAATCAATAGTTTGCGTGTTAGTGATCATGTAACTTCTGGGCCACTTGACTGGTTAAGGTCGTATTCGCACAATAATCGCAATTATTGGTTTTGTCAAGACGATGGTTCATTAACTATGCTTGGATCCGATAAGTGGAACTGTGGTCAAGTTAACAACAAATTCAATAATATTTACGGAACAAAATAAATCACATTCTCATGAAAATATATTAGTTTGAAATGCTTGAAAAGGGTGAATGTGAATGTGATTGTGAACAGGTGCTGCTTATGGAGACTGGTTCTCTTTCTGTTTGCAACACATTTATTAGCTTTAATTTTTCTTATTTTTTTTATTGTTGTGTAATTTTATTACAGAACATGTTTTAATTATCTAATACAACTAAAAGCCTATCAATTTTAATTAACTTGTCCCATTTGTCTTTAAAAAATTACAAAAAAGAGGATACGCGTGCAGTTTATTTCGGCGATTCTTCTCCGGACAGAACTTAGGGACAGAGAGACCTCATTTTGAAACGGTATTAGATTTAAAAAATGTTAACATTTTGCAAACGATTTTTAATTTTTACGTCGAAAAGTAAATAGTTTTAATTTTAATTAATTTCAAAGACATTAAAAAGATCTGGTTCGATATTAATAATCGGGACGCTTCGTTGTTATAATATGTATATGTAATAATAATCGAAAACAATACAGTACAAAAACTCGTAACGTAAGTAACGGGCAGAATAATGTCTGTCGAGATAGCAATTTTTTTATAAGATACTGTCACTAATAATTAAGACTGTTACAAAAATAATACAATAGTGCGATAAGAGCTATTAGTGTCTGCTAGATATATCGCATTCACACGGTGCTAGACTTGCCAGACTTCTTATATACCATTTGATGGTTTTCTTTTACTCATGTTTTGTAGAATTCGTCGTCGACCCTCAAATATCTTACGGCTTTATAAATGGTTTCCTTCAATTAATCAATCAATATATTCTTTATAGTACACCAATATACGTTGAAACGAAAACCAAATGAAAAATAAAAATTATTATGGAAGGTACAATAGACGGGTTCATCGCCCTCGAAGCGGTTTCTTCCAGACAAACTTTTTGCGCAAAGAACTTTCTTCATAGTATAGAGAATCTGCCATAATCACAATGCTAGCAAACGGACTTGAGAGCGCAGTATTAGACTGAAATTACTTACCACCTTCAACTTTGCTCCCTTTAATAAAAAGGGTGACAAATGAGCACACAGTTGTAAGTGGATACTGTGGCTTATAGAAACCTACATCAATCCTCGATTAAGAAACAAAATGCAGGTAAGTTGTCACCCTTGAAGACAAAGATGTAATGCCTACCATTAAAAAGGGGTGTTACGTTATCTTTACCATTCATGCGAAACGCAGCAGCATTGCGCTGCTTTTCAACAGATATTCAGTCAGAGCTAGGCTTTTTCCTGACGCTGAAACACTCATGACCTGTTACCAGTAAAAAGGGCCTCTGGTTCTTATCATTTATCAAACAAAATATAGCACTGATAGAGATATTAGTCTCTGGCTATTAAAATACAATCCCAGTTCGCAAAAGATGCAACGTAGCATTATACAGATGGCTATTATTCCTGTTGAAGGTTATTGTTAGATATACTGGCATTGTCTTCAACTCTTTTCCATTAAAACAGGGGTGAGTTATTCCATAAGATACTCACATATTATTTTGTAGTCTCGCTTTGGGAAGATTTTCAAGTTTTTCCTTCAGGCAATACAATTTTCCCCCAATCAAGCAGCTTTCTATGTATGGTTCCACTTCGATAATGTTTAAGTCCATTGAAAACGTATTGATGTCTGTAGGGTTTAGGATTGTCGATAGTGCCTTGAAATTGTTTGTATCAAACCACCACTCGCGAGTCGTAAAGTATTGTAAGACTTCCAGCCCAACTGATATACGGTTCTGAATACGAACCATACTGAAATGAATATATAAATGAGAGAATTATAATACCAACTAATTCGAATAACAGGAATCCAAACTATCTTTATATTCCAAACTATATTTATGATATAAATAATCCCTATTATTGCTTATAATATTACTTATTATAATAATACTACTGTCTCGTTGGCCTAGTGGTCGTAAGTGGGACTGTTGATCACGTGGTCCCAGGATCGAATCTCAGATTGGAGTAGTAAATTATTGGCTTTTCTACCGACTTCAAAAACGGACACGGTGCTCAATTCGACTGTATATTTTTTTATGTGTGTTACCTCATAACTTTTTACTGGGTGAACCGATTTCGATAATTGTTTTTTTCATTTGAAAGCTGATGTTTCACATGTGGTTCCATATAAATTTAATCAAGATCTGACCAATAGTTTTTGAGTTATTCTTAATAAATTATATTGAAGTCAGTTCATGATGACAGAATCAAGAAGAAATCTTGACAGAATAATTTAAAAATGTTTAATTTTAAATTATTCTGTCAAGAAATTCTCAGTAGCAGTCCTGAGTAAGTCCTGAGTGTTTCACCGCTATACGTAAATTTGGTGCCTGATCTCTCTCCGATCGTATTAGACTTCCGTCCATACGGACTATGAAAATGGAGAGTGCAACAGTATTTGTGCACACACTTGTGCACTATAATCCTGTCCTGCGCAAATGGCTTGTATCCGTAGAGACTAGCCTCCGATCGATGTCAATTGTCTAAAGGGTACTATAATAATAAAAGAAAATCAATAAAATAATTAAAACTACGCATATTTAATTTTTTTTTGCAATTAAGTAAATTGAACTTTTATAAAATTTTCGTTCAAAAACAAAGAAAGATCCGAGTTATATTAATTATCAAATTCTTTTTTAGAATACTTACAATCTTTTTTGTCCAAATATGAGCATTAAGAAATCGATGAAGTAAGCGGGAAGAATGTGAAAAAATAAAACACAGAGGTCATGAATAAACTTGTTATGTCGAATGTTGCCGCCAGGGTACCAAAGTGGACCTTCGAAAGGATATTTACGGGCCGTAGCTTTCCCCACATCAAGTACTTCTTTCCAAGTCGTATTCCTGTCATCACCTGATGTTAAGTTGAAGACTGGGATTTCAGGACTTCTGTGGACAACAAAGAACATGATATTTAAAGTGAAAAAAATTAAGTAGTTGACGGATTCTAGTAATTTGTTGTATAGTATATCATTATCAGCTCGTCTATAATACTGTCCATTGCCAGATGAATTTAATATTATAATTTATTTTTATGATATATAATACATAGAGTAGTTAGGAATCTATCCAGATAGAAGGCGTTCACATGTTCAAGCGTTCCGCGTTTGTGTTCTTCGCTCGTTCGTATTACGTTACATAAGCATACTGAGACAGAAGGCGTTCTGACCGCGTCGCTCAACCAGACGGCACGCGTTGGCGCTGCTGTTTCGGTGTCCACATAGGAAGGAAGATGAAGACCGAGAAGTTGATTATGTTAGTACGATGAAGGTGATTTTAATATGATATGAAGAATGAGGATTATAAAAACCGAGGAAAAGTAGCAGAAGCATGATAAGAAATTGCCAGAGCCATGGAAATCGAAAATGAATTATAAAAAAATTTTGCATCAGTAAGCCATTTACAAAATAGTCCATAAAATTCTCCATCTTGTTCTCTATTCTTATTTACTGGGCGCACTCAATGTTTCCTTTTCCATTTTGAATCTGCTAATGTCCACAATGTCAATAATTAGTCTTCCGATGAAGAGCTATAGTCAAAAAACTTGGTGACTGTCGTGACACCGTGCAGACCGTCCGACAGCTGGATTCGTGAGCAACTGAACGCTCCAACGCAGAACGCGAACGAGGAACGCTTAAATGCGTGGCTACTTCCTGTCTGATAGAACCCTTAAAGTTAAAGTTAAAAGTTACAGCCTATATACATTTTTTTTTTATAGGATAAGGGTGACAAACGAGCACACAGTCCACCTGATGGTAAGTGGTTGCTGCGGCCCATAGACATCTACATCTATCCTCAATAACAAGTCAAAATGTAGATGCGTTGTCACCCGTGAGGACTAAGATGGAATGCCTCATTTCCAGTAAAAAGGGCCTCCGGCCACCTGCACTCACCAAGCGAAACGCAGAGGTAAACCTCTACTTCACGCTGGTTTTCTGTGAGGTCGTGGTACCACCCCGGTTCGAGCCGGCCCATCCGTGTGACAGCAAGAGCTGCCGTGTGGCTCTACCACTTTTATCGCACTGCTGGGCCTTATCTAATTTCTGTGAGAGTTTTAGGGCAAGAAAATGTTCACCGCGCTGCGCCAATGCGTGTCTTCACATGTCTTCGAACGAAATATTTTTTTCTTTTTACTCAGACATGCAGAATTCCTCACGATATATTCCTTCACCGCCGAGCAAGTAGTAAATCAGCACTTAAAATTGCAATTAACAATTTCATTGGTGTCGACAGGGGTTCGAACGCGGGTTGCTGTAAAATTAACGGCGAGGGCTTTTGGATAAAAAATTGATATAATATTCGATGTAAATCCGATGTAAGAGACCGCGACAGAGAGATACGAGTACAACAATTTCGCATCTCGTATAATGTTATGTAAAATAATACTCGCCGACAAAAAACATCGCCAAATGTGAAAGAAACTCGTACTAAGATGCACACTTTATTTTGATAGCATAAGGTGACAAACGAGGACATAGCCCACCTGATAGTAAGTGGATACTGAGGGTCATAGACATCCACATAAGCGTGCATCTATCGTCCATTAAGAATCAAAATGCAGATGCGTTGTCAGCCCTGGGGAATAAGAGAGCCTCTTTTTGAGTAAAAAGGGGTTCTCTACATTCACCATACGAAACACAGCAGCATTAAGCTGCTATTTTACTCTAGTATTCTGTGAAAGCGTGGCCCTTTTTTATATGAGAGGAGGCAAACGAGCATGCGGTACACTGATTGCAAGTGACTACCGCCGCTCATGAACAGCTGCAACACCAGGGGATTCGCAGGTGCGTTGCCGGTCCCTTAAAATAGAGTAAGCTCTTTTCTTGAAAGTTTTTAAGTCGTATCGGTCCGGAATAATCGCTGGTGGTAGTTGATTCCACAAAAGTAGTTGTGCGAGGAAGAAAACCTCTTGTAAATTGCACAGTGGTCGACCGCCAGTCATCTAGATGTATCGCGAGTTTTGTTGCTGATGGTGAAATTGAGCGACTTGAATTAATTCGAACAATTTTGCGATACAAAACCTTTAGCAGCACCAGTGAGTCAAGCCGATCGGAAAGAGCTCGGTTGCTGACGATTCGAACCGCTCTGGGTTGGATGCGATCAAATGGAAGGAGCTGGTACTGGGGAGCCCCGGCCCAAAGATGGGAACAGCATTTCATTTAAGGCCGAACCTGGATCTTGTAAAGTTGCAGGTGGTGTCATCATCGTCATCATCATTACAGCCTTTTACAAGTCGACTGCTGAACATAGGCCTCCCCCAAGTTATGCCACAAAACCATGGTCCTGAGCCACCTGCATCCGTCGACTGCCTGCATGTCTTACCAGGTCGTCACTCCATCCGTCAATATTCTTGCCTTCTGAAGGAAGTCCTTCAGAAGCTCCGCTGTAATCGCATACTTGCCTGGGGCCTTCCCGTTTTTAAGAAGCTGGAGAGCCATTCTAATCTCGCTCAAACTGACGTCCGGGATTTCATCGAAATAGTGTCGGATAAGAATTGCTCTTTGATCGTTACTCACGCTTGCGTGTGGCTCCAATGATGACGTGTACAGCTGCCCATAGAACCTCTCAATGTCACTCAAAATCTAAGGTGTACCGGAAACGATGCTGCTACAATCAGTCTTCAGCTTTGACAGTTGGCTCTTTCTGGCAGACAGATCTCTGGCAAAGACTTTGGAGTCCTGGTCCCGCGCGATCGCTTCTTCAATACGAGCTGTATTGAAGTTTCGCAAGTCCCGCTGCATGTATTTGGAGATCTATCTGTTTAGTAGTCTGTATGCTGTCAAATCTGATGAAGACTGCAGCTTCATTCCCCTAACAGCCATGAGATTAAGAGTGTGATCGGAGAGTTTTTGTGTTCTTCTGCGGTGGGCCTTGCAGAACTTAGCTCCGACTACATGGATAGTTTCTACGAGCTTGTCATTCATATCGTCCACTGCATTGCAATTTCTAGGCACTGAAAACGGTTTTGTAACTCGAGCTGAAAGGTTTCGGAACTTTGGATTAGAGCACGAGGGGGACGGAGCGTTGACTTCATTAGACGAGACCGCTCCAACTTAACGTTTTGGTTCAGTGTGCCTCTAACCATTCGGTGATCGCTACCAGATTTCACCCTCGCGATCACTGAACAGTTGGCGTCTAGTCGTCATAATGAAGTCAGTCTCATTTTTTGTCGAACCGTCCGAGTTCGACCAGGTCCACTACCTGTTAGGCCGCTTCTGGAAGAAAGAGTTCATCATAAAGAGTCCCTCTTTCTCCATGAAGTCGGCCAGCTTCTGGCCCCTTGGATTCCGTTATTCCTTGCCTTATTCCGAATTTCCCTACCTTCAGTTCACCGTTCTCTCTTGTGCCTAGTTTTGCATTGAAGTCTCCCATAAACACCGTATAGTGGGTTTTGGAGGAATGCATGGCTTTAGAGATATCTTCACACATTTCCTCCACATTCTAATCGGGATGCACCGAGGTTGGTGCGTTAACGACGACCTTGAACGATTACCGTTTGGTGATTCTGAGTACGTATAGAGTACGCAACCCTCGTCGACACACTCATAATCTTTACAACGTAGTTAACGAGAGACTTGTGGACGATAAATCCGACACCTCCTTGGGACAGATGGTCGCCCTCCCGGTGATAGAACAAGTTTGCTGGATTTGAGGATTACCGTGTTCTCCCCCTCTCTTCGGACCTCAGATAATCCTATAATATCCCAGCGCAACTTGTCTATCTCTTCTTCCAGCTCCAGGATCTTCTCGTCGTTCTTCAGGGTGCGTGTGTTGTATGTTGCCAGGTTGAGTTGTCTTAGGTGGCAACCGAAACTCCACCGGAGATTGTTAGCACCCCCTGCCCCGCCATTACCATGGTCGCCACCGTAGCCAGGAATAGCGGGGCCGCCAGGGACTGGGGAGCGTTTCTTCGTAACTTTCGTCATTGGAGGATTTTTGCCATAGTTGCCACCCTTGGCAATCGGGTTGGCAACCGCATTTTTTAAATTATAGTATTGTTGTCATCACAAAGACGCTGCTGCCCATCGCCTGCCTGTTTTCCACTGTCGCCTCTTACGACACCCACGGGAAGATATGTGTTAGTGAATATTCTTAACCGCCACTACACGGCTATGTGCAGGCGGTGCGCGGACATGGAATACTGTCCCGCTAGCTTTTTAGAGGTAAATTTGGCCTTCTCTTCCAAGTGACCACGAAACTGCACGTCACTCGATATGTCGACGCCGAGGATTCTAATACTGGCTGAAGCAACAAGGGGGTGCCGTGAAACTGCAAAGATACGACGAAGGGGTTCTTTTTAGCGGTTAACGCGTAAGCTTGTAACTTATGGGGATCGAACTGGACTAGATTTAATTGCCCCCGATCCGAGATTTTGTTCAACAAAGACTGCAACCTTGATGCTCCGAACTGCCAGGAAACTTCTTCCCTTGTCGAGTCGAACCATTCGTGCTACGACTTTATAGCTACAGAATATCTCTACCACGTTTAAAATATACTAAAAATATATCTTAAAATGCTAATACATATTTCGTTGTAACCTCCGTAAGGACGTTTAACTGTTAGACAAGTGACAGTTTTTAAATTTTATAGTATACGTGTCAGTCGATTTTCATTATTCTCGGCCCCGCTGAAATTATCGATTGCAATAATTATTTAATTTTAATTTTAAGTGCTAATTTCATTGTCAAACGATAAATAGGCATTCCCTCATCCGCGTGTACTCTTCTGACGGAAAGATGTACCTATGTACAATTGTACTCAAACATTGTTGTAACTGAGTTTATGTAGTGGATTCATACCAGCGCGAGTGAAGATGAAAATTGATGTTTAGTAGAGTTAAGAAAATACCTTTCAGATTGACTGTTGATGTAGTAAGGAATAACGATTATAGCGTTGATTGCAATGTCTACTGGGATCACCTCGGCGTGGTAATGACCAATGCAATACATGGATCGAATGACGCCCTTCCCGGCGCCTACCATAAGACCGATGGGTCCGTTTAAATTGTCCACCCATCCTTGTAATGGTTCCTTATACGAAGGAGTTACTGTAAAATAATTTCATTTTATTGCATTTCTTACAATTTTTGTCACTTTGCAAACATCAGTAAAAATATATAATAAATAGACTAGGTGGAGTGATAATTTATTTATTTGTAAATAATTTTCAAATGTTTACGTTTTTGTTGTGTTTATGTTTGCATTAGTCAAAACTCTTTATAAGTAGCTGGCCATTAATAATATAATAATAATAGGAACTCCTTTTTCCTTTTTTATAAATGTAGATTTTCGAATGTGTTTAATTACATATAATTTTAGAAATATCGCTTGATTTGCCGCCATTTCTTATATCATTGTTTACCTTTATTCGTTAAAGAAAACAGAGTTTTGTACTAATAAGAACTTTCACACATCAATCTTATATTTGTGATCACATTAATGACAGGTACACAGATAATTCCTCTGTTTAATACCATAAAGGCAGCTGTCGGAATTCTGCTACTGTATTATCGTTTTAAAGGATATGCTATGATATTCACATTATCACTCACGACAGTCGTTGGACACTAAATGTTTATGTTAAGAGGAATAATTATTTTTTTATAGGGGAGGGGGCAAACGAGCATGCAGCTCACCTGATGGTAAGTGACTACCGCCGCCCATGAACAACTGCAACACCAGGGAGGGAATTGCAGATGCGTAGCCGGCCTTTTAAAAAGGGGTACGCTCTTTTCTTGAAGGTGCCTAAGTCGTATCGGTCCGGAAAAATCGCTGATGGTAATCGATTCCACAAGGAAGTCGTGCGATGAAGAAAACATCTTCTAAATTGCACAGTGGTGGACCGCCAATCATCCAGATGGTGTGGATGGTATCGGGAGTTCTGCCGCGATGTGCGTTCGTGAAATTTGGCGGCTGGTATTAATCCGAACAATTCCTCAGAGCACTCCCCATGGTAGATGCGAAAGAAAATGCAAAGGGATGCAACATCTCTTCGCAGTGCCAATGAATCGAGCCGATCGGAAAGGGCTCGGTCGTTGACGATTCGAGCCGCTCTGCGCTGGATGCGGTCAAGTGGAAGGAGTTGGCACTGGGGAGCCCCTGCCTCTGGGCAGGGGCTCCTGATGGGAACAGTATTCCATGTGAGGCCGAACCTGCGCCTTGTAAAGTTGCAGGCGGTGTGCCGGCATGAAATACTGTCCCGCTCTGCTGAGCACGCCAAGCTTTTTAGAGGCCAATTTGGCCTTCTCTTCCAAGTGACCACGAAACTGCACGTCACTCGATATGTCGACTCCGAGGATACCGATACTGGCTGAGACAAGAAGGGGAATGCCTTGAAACTGAGGAGATACGACAAAGGGGTTTTTTAGCGGTAAACGCGCAAACTTGTGTCTTCTGTGGATTAAACTGGACTAGATTTAGTCGCCCCTAATCCGAGACTTTGTCCAGCAAAGACTCGACTTCAGACACAAGTTTGTTCCGGTACTCGGCGACGTTTTCCCGAGAAATATTGGCACGGCCGGTGTATAGAGCATCACCAGCAACACCAGTACTGTCATCCGCATAGCAATGAATGACACCAGTTAGCAACATATCATTGATATGCAGAAGAAACAGCGTTGGTGATAGCACACAGCCTTGTGGAACACCAGCGTTAATAGGCTTGTAGTCAGAACATGCACCGTCTACAACGACCTTGATGCTCCGATCTGCAAGAAAGCTGGTGATCCAATTGCACAATTTTTCGGGAAGCCCATAGGAAGGGAGCTTCGAAAGAAGCGCTTTGTGTCAAACCCGATCGAAGGCCTTCGCAATGTCCAGACTAACGGCTAACGCCTCCCCCTTGGACTCTACTGCCTCCGCCCATCTATGGGTCAGGTAGACCAGAAAATCACCAGCTGATCGACCCCGACGAAAACTGTATTGGCGGTCACTAATCAGCTGGTGATCCTCAAGGTACCACATGAGCTGACAGTTAATAATGGATTCCATTATTTTGGAGAACAAGGAGGTGATGGCGATAGGCCTGTAGTTGGACGGGTCTGAGCGGTCGCCTTTTTTAGGGATCGGGTGGACAAAAGCTGTCTTCCATGAATTCGGGACTACGCCTTGGGAGTAGGAGTACCGGAAAAGACGCGTTAGGAGCGGTGCCAACTCCGGAGCACACGTCCTCAGCACATTTGGGGGGATTCCGTCAGGCCCACTCGACTTCTGGGTGTCCAGGGAGAGAAGTGCTTTGCGAACCAAGCGCTGTGAGAACAGCACATCCGGAATGGAGCACTCACACCGCGGGATTGTCGGCGGTGTTTTCCCCCCCCGTCATCAAGAGTCGAGTTGGACGCAAGAAGGGAGCCTAAAAGGTCGGCTTTGTCTTTTGCGTCTTGGGCCAGTGAGTCGTCCTCCCTGTGCAGAGATGGTAGTGATGGCTAACAGAAGTTCCCTTGGACAGCCTTGGCGAGAGACCAGAATACACGGGTTCCCGAAGGAAGGCAAACTAGTTTCTCGCCAATTCTGCCTACGTGCTCTGACTTTGCCTTGGCAATAACTCTTTTGAAGGACCTGGAGGCGAAGTTATACTTCTTTAAGTGTGCTGGTGTTTACATCCTGAGTCGCCGAAGCCGCAGCCCAGGCTTGATAACACTCCTGCTTACTGCGTAATGCAGTCTTACTGGAGCGACCAAACCAAGGCTGAGATCTGCCTCCGATGGGTACCACAGATGATGGAATAAATAGTTCCATTCCCTGTAGCACTACATCAGTGACAGAGTCAGCAACAGCGCTGTGATCATCCGGCGAGAAGCAAACCCGCCCCCATAGGTAGAATGCAAAGAAAGACCGCATTCCGTCCCAATCCGCCGACCTGTAATGCCAAACACGGCGGCAACCTGCAGAACGCAACCGCGAAGAGAGCGTGAGTGGCACCATACTCCGGATCAGACAATGTCGGAACATTGTCTGAGAGCCGAGAGGGGCATCGACGGAAACCTGATATCCGTCCGGATGAGAGGTCAGCAGAAGGTCCAACAGGGAAGGTGTATGATCCTCCACATCTGGAATCCGCGTAGGCGAAGTAACCAGTTGTGTCAGACCATATGCCAAGGCAAAGTCATAAACAGATCTCCCCGCATGATCGGTTAAACGTGAACCGAGCCATTCGGCATGGTGGGCGTTAAAATCGCCAAGGATCATGATCACTGCGGATGGGACCTGTTGTAGCAAAGAATCTGTAGCTATTTGGACGTGGTCGATGAGTCGGTCTGTTTCGGCATTACCGCTATGGGACCTATAGAAGCACCCGTAGACGCGCGGATGGTCGTCGCTATCTACGCGTAGCCAAAGGATGGACAGGTCCGAACCTTCAAGACTTCCGAGGCATCGAGAACAGATGTCCTCTCTGACATACACGCAAACTCCAGCCCGAGGCACAAAGGAGTGCTCCAATTTGTACCCCGGGTAGGAGAGATACGAAATATCAGCCGGAGAGGAAACCTGCGTCTCGGTCAGGAAGAGCAAGGCCGGCTTCGCCGTCTCGAGATGGTAATGGACGGCGGTTAGGTTAGAGTGAAGTCCCCTGATGTTGCAGAAATTCACGGATAGCGTGGCAGGGGTCGCCTTGGTATTGTTGCTCAGTTTGCCCCGAGTAGTTATATTTTTGAGCGGAATTTTGTCCCCCCCCCCCCCAAATACGCGGGGCAACGTGAGCACCCACGCTCAGGATTGCAATAACATGGTCGTGGATGCTCAGCGAGGGATTCCCCAGGGGTACTGGTACCCTCCTGGAGTAGTCTATCGTGTAATTCCACCATGTTGATGGGGGGGGGGGGATTGGGCCTCCGGCCACCTGCACTCACCAGACGAAACGCAGAAGCAGAGCTTCTACTTCACGCCGGTATTCTGTGAGGTCGTGGTACTAACCCAGCTCGAGCCGGCCCATACGTGCAACAGCAAAAACTGCTGCGTGGCTCTACCACCGTTTTTTAATTAAATAATTATAAATAAATTATATAAATAATTTTATAATATTTATTTATAATATTATATATATATATATATATATATATATATATATATATATATATATATATATAATTTATTATAAATAAATTTAACAATCAATAACCTAATCAGTAACTGTTTTGGCTTGAGAATTAATATATCGCTTACCAATACTCGGTCGAACGACAGATACTGGTAGCTCTGGATAGTGATCTTTAACTAGAGCTTCTGCTAGTCTCTTCGAATATGTGTAAGAATTTGCGTGTTTCTGCAGAATGGAAGGGGTCAAGAGTTTGACCTGCTCGTCAGTCAGCCAAGTCGCGGCACGCAACACTTCGTGCGGATTCACTGGTGGATCGTGAACCTGAAAGCCAATTTTATTGATTGAAATGCTACTCAAGGTTTCACGATTTATGAAACAAAAAATAAACTAAAAAATATTACATAATATCATCTAAAAAGAAATAATTTAAAATTAAAAATTTTGTACAGCCGACTTCAATATAAGCGACTTCAATATAGGTTATTTAAGAATAACTCAATAACCATTGGTCTGACTATGATCAAATTCATATGGGACCACACGAGAACTATCAGCTTTCATATAAAAAAGAATCATCGAAATCGGTTCGCCCAGTACAAAGTTATGAGGTAACACACATAAAAAAAAACATACAGTCGAATTGAGTACCGTCTCCTTTTTGGAAGTCGGCAGAAAATGTATTATCAAACATAAACATTCATGAACAAATAAATTAAATATGCTAAAATTATTTTATGGACGAACAAAATGGAATAAAATATTATTAATTAATAGGGAAGTTGTTTGCTTTTTGAATTTGTACATATTTTTCTATGGTCATCTGTAATTTTTGGTTTTTTATTATTTTAAATGTTTTTCTTTACAGAAGGGACACATAAAAATTTATGTGGGCAAAGTTGTAATTTTGAAATCTAATATTGAGAATCAAAAGATGTATTAATATTTTAAATAGTTTATTTATTTATCCATTAGTAAAGTTAAACCAAATGTAATCATGTAATTGAACCATCCCATGTAATTGAACAATAGAAGTATTATTTTATGGCCTACCAACTTCTGTGAATTCAACCGGTAAAATAACTTTCGTTTTCAAATGCAACACAACCGATTGGGTCATGAATAAGTCATGAGGTTTCAATGGTACTTCATAATGCAATTTTATATCGAAGTCAACAAGTGTAAAATGTAACTACTGTTCATTCAACAGTCTGTTGTCTTAATGTAACAATTAACAAGACATTATTAAGCTTGAAATAAATATTATTAAGACCGTATTCCGCAGGATATGATTTAAAATAATATTCTGTATAAAAATATTTTGTAATCATTATAAAACTTGTAAGATTTTGAATTACAAAAAACATATCTGTTACGGGTTATGCCCGAAGAACGCGTAAATGTAAGTTTACCCGGTACTTCTTGCTATACTTGCGTCAGAGGTATTTTTTTATAACTATAATGTTTAGGTTTCTATTGTCATTGGTTATAGAATCAAGATCACCGCGTAGTGGGTACCAGACTAATGTGCTTAGGTTTAAATTCCTGATGGAAACAAAACACAATTCGAGTCTGCATGTGGTTGTTCATTTCGGGTGTTTGACACAATATGCCTACGCCCCAGCTTATCCCATAAAAATTATACAATTGGTTTCGGATTGTATACTATTTTCTAATTACATAGCTTTATTTGAAAATGTTACCAAGGTTGAAATGAGGGAATGTCCTCCACATTACCACATTACGTAATCAAAGGATTAGGATTTTGGATTTTGGAAAGATTTAGGTTCTCTCTATAATGTATAGGTAGTGTTTCATCGATTACGTGTAGGCTAGGGCCTTTTTGTTTTACCATACTTGATTGTATTATGTAGTTGAAAACTTTTCAAATTTTATTAAAGCGAGTTCGAAATCGATTAGAACTACCTGTAACTTAATAATCATCATTCTTCTTCTTTATTAGCCCGTAAAATTACATGTGCCTCTTCTGTTGTAAAGGATTACTATAATCACTACACATGCAGACTGATTAGCGGATGCAGATGTCACGTATATTTGACCATCAATTAAAATCTTTCTTTTCCCATATTATTTAAACTCTATGAGACAAAATCCAATTAGTTCTAGTATTTATATCTTTAAGATTATAAGACAGAATCTAAGTTATTTTTACCTTTTCTGCCATTCTCACGTAGTCAGGATAACAAAATGCAGTAGAAAGATGTACGAAAGATACGAGGTTCTTTATCCTTTTGGCTACATCAAGCACTCGCATAGTGCCCCTTGTGTTCATCTCAAGGCCTTCCTTCAAAGGTGCTTCTAGGCGGAGGCTGGCCGCAAAATGAAAAACAACCGACACCTAGAATTTTATCACAAAATTAGAAACTGATAACAGGAAGAAAAACCATCGCGATATGTACAATAAGGCTGTCTTACAGCTAAAGATCGCTCTCTTTTAGACAATCTTAAGATTAACGAAAAATTAAAATGTCCACTATCCAGGGGGTTATAATATAATAAACTTATATGCTGATATATAAAACTAAATAGTAATTTATACATAAATATATTACATGCCGAGCGCGAAGCGCAAAGGTATGTTCTACTAGCGCCTAAAAATCAAGATTCCAACGTTTTGTCGCATGAAATCGTATCTAGCAATCATATTATACATATAAATGACATAAAAAGCACATTTTCAGAAAGATAAATGATTGTTGAACTTATTAATATTTTTTTTTAAATCGATTAATTGCTATTTTTACATAAAAAAGGGGTTTTAGTGGCTTATGGTTTGGATTTATCAAGTCCGTATGGCTTTGTAAACACGATAACTTTTGAAAATATCAATTGTTCAACTCAATCTATTTTTAAAAATCTTCATCTATCATGTGGGAAGAAGTACTAAAAGTAAGTAGGACGTAATATTTATACTTGAATACGACTTGGACTTTTTGGAGTGACATGAATGATGATATGATGATCATATGAGCATTATGAGTCGTGCACTTTGGATTTTCCAAACTTTTTCAAATTGAAGTTTGACATAAAATTATGGGAAAATCGGAAATATAATAAGGTTATTAGTGAAAACTTGTGTGTATTTAAACTACTTTTAAAAAATCCGTATAATCTACGTAATGTTTTTAATGCGAAGGCATGCTCAATTGAATTTACCAATAGTTTATTATTCATTATTTTTAATTTTTTTCTTATTTCTCACACATGAGGGTTTCAGTGGTTCATTGGTGTCAGTGGGGTTCGAACGCGGGTTGCTCGCGTACTGTAAAATTTACGGCGAGGGTTAGCCAATGAGCTACCACGGCTCATATATGAAGTAATTCAAAAAAAATGTGATATAATATTCGATGTAAATCCTATGTAAGAGACCGCGACAGAGAGGTACGAGGACAACCATCTCGTATCTCGTATAATGTTATATAAAATAATACTACGATAACTAATTAACTAATTACGATAGTTTTAACATACAATGATTGACATTGGAGGTTAAAAGTACTTAATGCATCTAATATAAATAACAAGGCGATTACTTTAAACTTCATACAATACAATATGATGTATAGGCCGCCTATACTGCTAAAAATGTGGAGTAGATGTGTGAAACATTAAAAGACAGAAATGTAAATTAAAGTATATAAATAAATATAAAACAAAGTAATACCATACATAAACCCTTATATAATATATTTATGGAATACCGTACATAAACTTACACATCAAAAATTATTTCATTTACTTTACTTTTATTTTATTATAAAAGAAATCTAAAATAAATTAATAGGAATGAGTAGGATGAAGAATGAGTCGAGTTTGTGTGTGTGTGTGTGTGTGTGTGTGTGTGTGTGTGTGTGTGTGTGTGTGTGTGTGTGTGTGTGTGTGTGTGTGTGTGTGTGTGTGTGTGTGTGTGCGCGCGTGCGTGTGCGAGTGTGAGTGCAAGTGCTTGTGCGTCGGCGTGTGCGTGTACGTGTGCGTGTGCGTGTATGTGCGTGTATATGCGTGTATGTGCGTGTGCGTGTGCGTGTGCATGTGCATGTGTGTGTGGGTGTGCGTGTGCGTGAGGGTGTGCGTGTGCATGTGCGTGCGCGTGCGTGCGTAGGTATGGTATCAGCTAGTCTCTATATATAAAAATGAACTGCTGTCGACCGATTGTGATGAATTTTTTTATGTGTGTTGGAGTATAGGCCCCGGTAGGTGTTGTAGTGATCCAGAAATCACCCGTGCGAAGCCGGAGTGGGTAGCTAGTATATAAATAAATACAGAGGAGAAATTAGATTAGAATTATATAGATATTTAGAATTATAATTATATATTATTAGATTAGATAGAGAATTATATATGATACATACTATATAGTATGTATCATATATAATAGTATGTATCACTATAATTATCATTATTAATAAATTATTAATTATCATTATCGGAAAATAAATAGTAATAACTAGTGACTTTTGACGTCACTTTTAAACTTAATGTTTTCGCACGAGGAATGTGCGGATGAAGTTCGTGCATAAGCAATGGCTTTGACCGTAAAGGAAGTCTTCAAGTAGTATTTAATTACATATGAATGTTAATGTTATATATATATACACTAAAATTTCTCACAGCTAGAGTCAAAAACTGAGCAAAAATTTAAATTCGTTTTAAAATTAAAGTTTTTCGTGCATAATATTTGAAAGAATGAAAAAATGAAAGAACAAAAAAACAATTACATTTAGGGTAGCTTAAGAATAAAAGTGATTGGGTGCAGGATATCAAGTCAGTGAAAAAGTTTTAGCTCATCGTAATGCCGCAGGGTAATCGACAGCGCTGATATATTCTGCTATAATCATAGAAATGCTCATAATGCAATATTTGTCTCCAAGTCGCTAGAACTGAGATGATAAATGAGTGTGAGAGATAAGTGTGTAACTTGTGGCTCTAAATATTTAGCGCTATTAACAATTTTTTGCAGTATTCGAAAGGTATTGTTGTGGTCGCAATCAGTCTGGAAAACGTAATAATACTTTTTGTTTCATTTGAAAAGAAAAGAAAAAGATTATAAAGATCGTGAAATTTTCTAAAAATATAGTAATTTTCAAATATAAATAACAATTAAACAACATTGAAAATAGTTTATCAATTTATGTTTTATACATTTTTAGTTTAGTTAAAATTGAATGTATACTTATTTATCTTTCAGTCTCCACAGGATTAGTTACGATTACAGTTAGAATGTACGATCCTAGGAACTTTACCGATGGGGTTCATCTCATTACAACATGCCGCCTTAAGATCTTAAACCGCTTTCACTTTCCTCAATAGATCTCATGTTATTACATTAACATCCGTGTAAAATACAAAAATATTGCGTAATCGCAGTATAGTGATATTTATTTAATTTTTACATTATTAAGTGCTTAAAAACATATCAAGGTAATAAAAGGAAAGTAAAATAACAAGTTTCATCTCTGTAAGGGTTTTCAACTAAAAGTAAACGAGAAATTCAAAAATATTCGGAGGCTACATGAAATGTAAGCCATATTTCACGTATCCTCCGAATAGTTTTGAATATCTTGATCGTTCAGGTTTTCTCCCTAGGTTTTCCTTCACCGGTGATCACGCGATTACCAGCACTTAAGATAACTGTGGACGGATTCTCGTCTAACAGACGTTCAGCACTGTTGGTGGAAATTAAATCGAACTATAAGATTTAACGCCCATTCCCTAACTTTGAGCTATGAAGGATCTGCAATTTATTTATTATTTAAACATTTTATTGAATTTACATTTATTTACCTCATCATATATCTGTTCAAGTAGTTTTGAGTCAATTCCTAGATTGTCGTACATGATGTCACCCGATACTGGGATCAATTTCTTCATTACATGTGGTTTCTCTTCCCTTATTCTTGAGAACAACTGAAATTTTAATATTTTTACCATTTTTAAAATGGTATGTGAAAACAGTACTTTGATTTGAATGTTAAATATACATTTTTCAATTACATAACTTGAAGATGATTTTTATGATTTGCTCTATGAGGATAGAAATTAAATTATGAAAAGTGTTATACAATTTAACATTATTATGGCATTGTAATATAATTCGATTCAGTTGGCAAATCACAAGCACACTTACCGGTAGTTTCCACATGTCTTCAATGCGTGATTCCGGTGTTTTGCCACGTTTCGTGCGCACCAATGCGTACACGCAGCCTATATCCGGCACGCTATAAAGAATCTTTTCGATAAGAACTTTCCCCATGAGGCCCGAAGCACCAGTAACGAAAACATTACGGCCTCTGTACCACTCGTTCACTTCCGATTTCATATTGAACAACCTGAGAAAGGGATGAAGAATTAACGTAAGTAACGTAACTCTTTTCCATTTGAAATTTACACTATCACCATTATGATTATTAAATTAGTCCATAGATAATCCACAGCTTGGCATCCTCTCCAATAATAGGAGAATGTCTCGTAATCATCACGCTTAGCAGGTGCATTAGCTATCGCTTTATTAATAGTAGACCTCTGAAGTCGCATCCCGTCGCTTGGGCATTTTACATCAGGCATGCATAAGATAGTAATACTATCTGCTATATTGTTTCGGGTATTATCCATTGTTGAATCCTAATGATACTCACTGGACAAAATGTACACCGCTACTATCTATCATTCACTTGTTAACAACTTCTCTCTTAAATGGGTAGAATTCGCCGCAATTGCTACGGCTTGGTCATGAATTCAGAATTGCTGTACCAGACATTACATCATAGATTCATTTTGAATAAAGTCTTTTAAACGTCTTCAAAAAAGGAGAAGGAACTCAATTTGACTGTATTTTTTTCTTTTATGTATGTCACATCAGAACTTTTTTCTAGGTGAACCGATTTTGATGATACCTTTTCTGAAGTGCTTCTCACGTGGTTCCATATAAAATTGATCAAGATCTGACCAGTATTTTTTGAGTTATCCTTAATAATGTATTTAGTTGACTTCGACTACATTGATGATATTCTCATTTTGTTTAAATTAAATTAAATTTTCTGTAACTAAACAGTTTAGTTATTAAAATGTCAACTTTAAATCTAGTTTAGATAGATCTGGACAAACTAATAGGTGTAAAACAATTTAAATATAACATAAACATTATAGATATATGAATACGCAACTATTAGCAAGAGCCAAATTTGATCCTTTTTATCGATTAAAATAGTTCTTGTGTACGTCAAAGATACTTGGAAATAATTACTTACGATCGAAATGTTTAGTTACCTAACGAACCATCAATGAAAGGTGAAACTAGTTATTTTGTAATGAGTACGCACAATATAAAGATTGCGTCGATAAATATTTCTATCATCAATCAATGCGTAGATCTTAATTAAATTTTGCATTAATTATATATTCTGTAAATTATAACTAAGACGTATTAATTAACTTAGAAATTGCAACTGATGTATTGCAACCATAAACTCTTAACTACTACAGTATTTTAGTGTACAATCACAAGAAATATACGACAGGGCGGCGTCACTTTACAATGAGGTAATTATATAGGTATATATAGGTTATATATAGGTATATTTGACATATTTCATAGCGGAGATGATAATTTCTTAGGAAAATGTAAACTTTAATGTTTTTTCCGTATTATTAATTATATTTTATAATAATTAGATCAGAAATTTAATGTCCATGTCACACCTATGCCGGTAGTTGTTGAGAGCACTAAGCTCGAAGTTGTTGACGAATATGTTTACCTGGGACAAATAGTCCGACTAGGTAAGTCCAACTTCGACCGAGAGGTCAATCGACGGATTCAACTCGGTTGAGCAGCGTTCGGGAAATTACGGCACATCTTCTCGTCAAGTATACCTCAAAACTTGAAAACGAGACTGTACAACCAGTGCGTGTTGCCAGTGATGATCTATGGAACTGAAACGTGGTCCTTCACCGCTGGCCGTATGAGGAAGCTCAAGGTCGCTCAGCGAGCTGTGGAGAGGGCTATGCTCGGAATTTCTCTGCGTGATAAACTTAGAAATGAGGATATCCGCAGTAGAACCAGAGTGACCGACATAGCCCAACGGATTAGTAAGCTGAAGTGGCAGTGGGCCGGCCATATAGCTCGAAGAACCGACAACCGATGGGGAAAAAAGGTTCTCGAGTGGCGGCCTCATACCGGCGGACGAAGTGTATGGCGTCACCCCCCTAGATGGAGTGACGACCTGGTAAGATATGCAGGAAGTCGATGGATGCAGGTGGCTCAGGACCGTGCTTTGTGGCATTCCTTGGGGGAGGCCTATGTTCAGCAGTAAACTTGTGAAGGGCTGTAATAAAGATGATGATGAGATCAGAAATGAATAAACCAAACTATAAATATAACTAAAAGTAGAAAAATTAAGAAAAGAGTTGTAAAGTTCAAAAAATTAAATGTCAAACCACTGATGCATTATGTTGTGTATTAATTATAATACTCTAAATATTGATAAACTATTATTTAAAACTAATTTCTTAATTAACTGACATTGTGTAACCTCAATAAAAACTAGCGACATCTATTGAATGTAAGTGGAGATTATTAGCCCTCATTGCACTTATTTTTAATAGCAGCCACAGTTGTAAGGGAGTCCACTCCGTTACAACCATAATATGTTCTGTGGTTACAATGGGCGCTGAAAAACTAGGGCCTTTCTTGTTTGTTATAATAATTTAATCGGGCTGCTTTCAGCTTATAATTATAAAGTTTTGGTGGCTTCTGAAACAATAAAAACCGGCCAAGTGTACCATTGTCTTCTACAATTTTTTTTTAATACTATGTAGGTAAAAAACAAGTTTCTGGTAGGGAAGCCCGCTTTAATTTTTAATTTATAATAATTTTTATTATTTGTTGTTATAGCGGCAACAGAAATACACATTTTGTAAAAATTTCAACTGTCTACCTATTACGGATCATGATATACCGCTAACAGACAAACGGGTGGACAACGGAGGTCTAGTAATAAGGTCCCATTAGTTACCCTTTGGGTACGGAACCCTAAAAATAATAGAAAAAACAGGCAAATTACATAAAATGGTTTAAATTTTAGTATAATATAAACAATTTTTAAGGCTTGGAATTAAATACACAATATTGTTGTGTTGTGTTGGATTTTAATTTGAGGTGTTTGCTTCTCCTGTTTTATATACGAGTAGGTACTAATTTCTAAGACATTTTTAATTTTATTATATTATCTATACACATAAATTTGAAATGGCATGTTTAATATAGCTGTAAAGCAGTGACATTTATACAAAACATTTTCTATTTCATTAATGTATTCAATGAATTAATGCGATGTTATGCATAACGAAAGTAGGATAGGCGATCTACGAACTCGACCACAAAAAATCTAACCTACACAAGAAATCTCACGCCTGCCGCAACCTGGATGTTATGATAGTGATATTAATTTAGTAGGCATTACATAAACGCAAGTCAATGACGAGTCTTACATCATATTAATTTTACTAAAAATTTGTTCTTTGTTTTCAATAGACAATAAGTATAACGTATTTTATCGCCACTGAAATTATCATGCGCAATTTTAAGCACGTGCTCAACTGTAAAGGAAACCATTGCGAGTAACAAAACTAAATATTATAGAATATTTTGACAAAAAATGAAGTACACTGATGAAGCTAGGGAGTTTTTGTGGCCTATATGTGAGTTAGGCGTTAGATTGCATAAACCAGGATACAACTATTTAACAAATGATGACACTGTGATGTCTCAAAAACTTAGTTAATATCATAAAATTAAACCAGACAGGTTTACCATTAAACCAGTTACACAAAGTATTTATTAATAGAATTAAGTCTTTAAGAGCATTTTTACTTACTCCCAGGATCAGTAATGGACCGTCTTTTCATCTTTCCAATATTTATATAAATGTTCTTCCATTCTACGCTAAATATATGTCAAACAGTATTGTTTACTGATGATATCTCTCAAGTGTTTGAAAAATAATAGAAGTAAAAACTCATTAGACGATGTAAAAGATGCTGTATCTCAATTACTTACGGCGTTGTTTTACATTCAGCAGCAAATCTTGCTGCAGAATGTAAGAAAACGATATACTTTAAATTTTCTTCAGCTTTAAATCTAAATCCAATAATTAGTCATAGATCAAGTATTTGAATTAGTAGATTACGCAGTTTTCCTTGATATCACTTTATACTCTCTATTACAATAATACTGCAGTTTCAAGTTAATGTAGATGTAAGTAAAATAGATTGCGTATATATATATATATATAATTAAAATGGTTTGTGTGATTTTCCGTATCCTTTCCGTCTAAAAATTTAAGATTGCATAAATGACCTCTATAAACATCGTCACCAACTCTCCGGCTACACCGTTAATAATTCGGTAACACGGTTACGCAAAATAGTTGTGACATGCCAAGTGAAGTATGCACTTTAACCGTAAAATATGTGACCACCGCTAAAGATTTGTTTTTACTTGACATGTTGAAATAAACGCCTTGTAGATATGAAATACCCACACCGACGATGGAGAGCATGTCAAAAGTGCGAGACATATAGTACGGTGATCACCAATCTTCCTGCCAAACCTGGCAATTTCTTTAATGGGAAATTAATAATCTTTTCTGTAATGGGAAATTCTGTCACGAGATGATAAAGGAGAGATACAGAAGAAAATTTTAACCTGCTTCCAAATCGACATACTTTGAAAAAACTTTATAACAAGATGTTTTAACGCTTAAAAGTAAAAAAAGTCTCTTTTAATATGTTTTTTGTACGTGATAGAGCCATGCTGCAGCTGGATTATGGTTATAGCACGAAAGGGTCGCCTCGACCGGGGTAGGACCACGTTCTCACAGAATACCAGCGTAAAATAGCAGCTTAACGCTGCTGTGTTTCGTATGGTGAGTGTAGAGAACCGGACACATTTGTTTTTACTTGAAACGAGGCATTCCATCTTAGTCATCACGGGTGACAACGCATCTGCATTTAGATTCGTAATTGAAGATAGATGTAGATGTCTATGGGCCACAGCAACCACTTACCATCAGGTGGACTGTGTGCTCGTTTGTCACCCTTATCCTATAAATAAATAAAAAAATCTAAAAAAATATATAGTTGTCTACGTATAACAGCAGTCACTTACTATTAGTTGGACAGTATGTACCTACCTTTTATAAAAGAAGTAATGGTACCAAATGAGCAAACAGTCCGCTGATGATAAGTGAATGCTGTGGCATATAGACACATACATTTATCAACTGTTAAGATAATTTTAGGAGGTTAGGTAAATCTATTTTTTTTAGTCGCATGCTTTGATTGCTCGCGTGTTATGAAATGTATTGAAATGTTTAGTTTAGTAGGTCTCCTTTCTGCCGAGGACTCAGGGTAAGTGCCATCCTCTTACCTATTTCTCGCAAAATAGCAATGTTTGCACGCTGTATTTTGGTCTGGAGTTTCAAAGAGGCAGTTTAATTACAGACATTCCGTTATTCCTCAGAGGTGACGAATCTGCAACTTTCTTGGTTTGAAGTTGGTTGCAGGTGTCCAGGGGTGGACTCTAAGTTTCTTGGACACATCAGTTTTATAATAAGTGTGGGCTTTACCTCCTAAAATTATCAGTTATCAAAATATAGGTGCGTTGTCACCCCTTAGGACTAAATTGTAATGCCTCGTTACTAGTAAAAAGGGTCTCCGGTTCTCGTACCTCACCCTACAAAACACAGCAGCAGTATAGTGCTATTTCAGTCTTATATTTTGCGCAAGCGTGGTCCTTCCTCGGTCGAGCAGACCCATTCGTGTTTCACTAATAATACATTTGCAGCATGGCTCTCCCATGTTTAGAATATGTTTATTACTCTTCTATAAAAAAAAAAAACAGAAATTTTAAATAGTTGTGCAAAGTGTTTTACTTACAGCTTAAAAGTTACAATGCAGTGTCAAAAACATAAGCAACAACAACGCATATAGAAACTTATTTGTATTTCGATACAAATTATTAATGTATCAGAAACAGAACGGCCTGGACGAACAAGTGTCTCTGTGTTTACGACTCACCGTAGTGAGACTTAGTGAGACGTAGTGAGACGTAAACGCAGATCGCTTACTGGAAAGGGTTTTGGGGTTATAACGCTACAAAACAAAGGAAAAGTACCCGGCATTACCATGCATGTTGACCTATTGTAATCGACAATTTAATTGGTGCCGATGGGATATCGAGCTTGATTTATCTTTATATACATATATAAACTAGCTAGCAAACTTAGTTCTTCAGCATATTCTGTAAAAATATTAGAGGCCTTGCATGTATTGAAACAGCTTGATTAGTTTATTTTAGTTATTTCCAAAGCACAATGTCATATGGAATCTTGCTATGATGTAATACGACTGACATTGAAACTATCTTTGTTTTGCAGAAGAGAGCCATAAGAGCAATTTATAACGTAGGTCCGAAGGAATACCTCAGTGTATATTTACGAAAATTTTATGTATATATAGAATAGCGTGACAAACGAGTACACAGTCCACCTGATGGTAAGTGATGCTGTGGCCCATGGACATCTACATTTATCCTAAATTAAGTACCAAAATGCAGATGCATTGTCACTCTTAAGGACTAACAAGGAATTCCTCTTTTCCAGTAAAAAGGTCTCCGGTTCTCTATACTCGCCATACGAAACACAGCAGCGTTAAGCTGCAATTTTACGCTGGTATTCTGTGAGAGCGTGGTCCTACCCCGGTCGAGTCAACCCATTCGTGCTACAATCATAATATACATAATATAGCTGCAGCGTGTCTCTACCACGTAAATATGTATGTACACAAAAACAAAAATATTTATATTAAAAATTACCTTGCGCTTGTACCTAGTATTTAAATTCTGTAAATATTAGGAACGAGCACAAGGTATTCTTAATATTCTTGTAATTTATATTGAATAAAAATTATTCTATTCTATTCTTTTCTCACGTAATGTTAACTTGTAAGGGAAGCGTTTAACTCATGAGGTGTTACCACGGCCACCATACATATATACCAAAACACGAGTAAACAAGTAGCACTATAGCTTTTCCTGCGCAGATCATAGCTTGCATAAGTAACGCACGTAAGTTATCAACGAGATCAAAATTGGTTAGAAGTCTAAACGCAATGCAAAAAGTGCTTTAAAATGATGCAAAGCGTAAATATTGACAGACTACTGTTGGGTATTACACAAACTCCACTCAATATGACATGTTAACCTTTCAAATAATTTCAAAATATTTGTGAGGTACAACTAATTTCAAAATAATGATGCCATTATTAGCTAAATTTTGATATTTTTATTATAGTGAATTAAATCAGAACGATGATTTTCGTAACACCAGTGATAGTAACTTACGTTCGTTGGTCACAGAGAAAGTTGAGCCTGCGTCAACCGGATCTTTTATTATTTCGAACATTGCGTAACTTGCGATACCTTACGCCCTACTTTATATTTTGCACAATTTAGAAGTATCTTATTTTCGTGCATTCATATCATTACAATATAAAAATTAAAAAATTTATAGTTACATATCACGCATTTTTTTACAATTGTGCCAAATGAGAACAAAGCCTGCCTGAATGTTAGTCAATACCGTGGCCATAAACATATAGTGATTTAGTTTTAGATAAAGATTATTTATTCCCTAAATTAAGAATCTAAATACTGCTGCGATATCAGCGCTGAGGTTTAAAATGGGATGCTATGTTACTAGCAAAATGATCTCCAGTTTACGTCACTAACCGTACGAAACACTTGCGTAGTAGCATTAGCTCCTATTTTACAATACAATATTTGTATTTTAGGCAACAAGAATTTAAAACTTAAGATAATTCTTTCATTCATTCTCATAGAGATATAAACCGTAACATAAAATAAATATAAACAAAAATATGACAATACTATTTGGAGAACTTTGTTCTTTGGCGCGTCCCTGTATCGGTGATACACTACCCCAGAAGGCCAGAAATCGGGAGCGAGAAATGTGTCTTTGAGTCTTGCAGGAAGAGTTTGAAATTCGTTGACCTAGTGGACTCCGGATGATCCAAATGTAAAGAGATCTGAACCTCGGAGCATCGGTTTCGTTCTTCCACGAAGCGCCGGACGTCTCCTTCTGACGCACTTTTGTCCAAGCTGGAGACATGTATGGTATGGTGGGCTCCAGAACACGCAGAAATATACCAGCGGTTACAGGTTATAAATAGGTCTCGGCCGACATCTTTCCTCAACAGGAGTAAACTCGGGTCACCACGGGAACAGTTTTCGTATTCACACCCTTTCGTTTATAGATCGAAGAATTACGCTAGTGTTCGGTAAGAACATGGTCATTCCACAGTAGAGTCGACCTAATTCATGCTGCTGTCACATGACTCTACCACGTATTGATATTTAATTTGTCCTAGGACAGCTTTTTTAAATATTCTATTTACGTAACTAATGTACAGGTATTTTAAGTTCACAAAAACAAATAGCCGTAAAAGATAAGTGGCTGGGAGTTTGATTTGATTTTCGATTCGATCTTGACGAAATCCTAGTATTTTCGGTTTTATTCATGAATTTATAATCGAAAATAAAAACATTCGGGTATATAACAGTATATTCGATGGATTACTTTTAGCCGATGATTGAAGAATCAGCCCTCAATGGTTTTGACTGTAAATACATGTATTGTGTTAGATAATACTAGCTAATAATACGCGAAACGTTGTGAAACAACAAACGCAACAATACGATAATGATCTTACATAAAAAGCAAAAACAAAACATCGTGCATGCGAGTTTAAAATATAACCTCTTCAAAAAAAATTACCTTTTGCGTGTATAAGGTATAAAGTTTTGAGACGAAATCTTATTTCAAAAGTTTTAAAACATCAATATTTAATTATTATTTGGAACCAGAAAAAGTCAAAAGTGATTTTTAATGTACTTCGAAAATAAGTAACTATTATACTGTACAAGACGGATCCTGTTCACCGAAACAAAGCTGTTCGCGGTTGAGAAGAATTTGATGACAAGACAATAATAATATATATTAAATATATCTTTTTTTTATGACAATAATTAAGATTAACCTTGCGCCGAACTTATGAACACACGAAGTAAATTGTATCTTATAATAACAATTTATAACCGAAGAGTTCCAACAAAAAATTTACTAATAACGTTTATAAAAAATAAATTGCATATGGCTACAATAGTTGTTTTAACAAGGTACATGTAAGAGCGTAATTAGTTCTAACAGATACCAAAAGGGGAATATATTTTTATTTTAAATTCAATCAGTTTAATCAATCGGATACCTAGCACTGATATTATTAAAATAATTGTTCAGAGTGAGGGTGGCATGGTTAAGAGACTCTATGATCACATCATCTCGTGAAGTCTAAATTGACTAAGTTACTTCAATCGCCAAACCTTTGCGAAACGTGGCGATTACATTAAATTGCCCCAACAACTAAAGACCCATCTGAGACAGTGGACTAGTGGTCTTTAACAATCTATTGATATCGTGCTGTGTCTGAACGACCGAGCTGGACAACCGTGCGAGACTAATGCAGCTCAGCCTAATTACAGGTACCTTTGAAAAATTTACGAAAACGTCACCCGGGTTCGATGTTTACTCCTCTAAAACGAACGGTTTTAAATTATTTTTCAAGACCAATATAAGAAATGTTCAGGAGCTCGCTCTGACGTAGGTACCTACTGTCTCGTGGATCTAAAATCACCTTATAAGTAGGTAATTACCGGAAATCGTGATCGTGAAATGCACGAGAACCACGAAACTCCGAAACAGAGAAATTGACAAAATATGAGCTGGCTTACGAGTTGAGCGATATGTAGGGTGGTTTGCAGACCAGTGAGCCTCTCGGATAATTTGTGACGACTCAGACTCCGTGATGGAAAGTTTCGGGCTCAAATGCAGTAGGCAATTTTCCTCGATTCCTCCGCATAGTCCACCGGTTCCTTTCTCCTCTATGGAGGGTTCTCGTCTGGTTGGTCTTTATTTCTTTATTTTGATTTATTTTATGATTATCTTCAACATATATTTTATTTCATCTTATTTATCATTTTATGTATATCCATATATAAATGAGAATTCTCAAAATATCCGAAATAATAATAATAAATCATTTATTTCACACGGAGTATTCATATTTTGTACCTTGTTATTTATAACCTAGTGTTTTTATTTAAATTTATATTTAATTATATTTAACACTAAATTAACACAAGACTATCCAAGTATATGAAGAAAATACGTAAGAATAAAGGCACATTCTTTTCCAATTATGGCTTCGGACCCATTAACATGATGTGTCTCTGCAAACACGCCCTGGGCGCTAAAATACCGCGGCAATGCCATTAGAAATCCTGAACGCATTATTGGAAATGCAGATCGCAGTATGCCCTCCGCGTATACTTAATCATTACAATGTCTAAAACGCATTGAGATTTACAACAAGTAATATTATCTATGAAATAAACGTAGTGTACTATTAAATATCATTTATTATAATATTTAGTAATAAACTACGTAAATATTGTTTATTATTTATTATTAAATATAATAACTGAGGTAATGTCTCATGTTTTGTAAAACATTTCAATTCTTGGAAATAATTACGTTAAAATTTTGTTATTATCATTGTAATTCATTTCCAATTTGATCGTCATTTATTTATTTAATAATTAAAGAAAATAACTTACAGTTCCGTAATGAATTTCCAATAGCACAATGTAGCACAAGAAAGATCGGCAAGCAGCAAGGCATACGCCGAGTGACTGACTATCATGAATCTTGTCTAAGTCACTCGAGTTGGAAAGGAAAGAGGTTTGCATGCTTAGTGATATAGGGTTGCCAAAAGTAAATTCTTTCAAAATATGACTAATTAAAAAAAATATTCGGTTTTAGTAATTGGTTTATTTGTAACATTGTGTGTCACATTAGGGAATACTAGACTGTTATAGTATTTCGTTTATATTGCTACGTTATCCAAGTATCGTGATTCAGATATTCTTAAAACGTGTACAGAATCACAGCACAGTGTAAGAATTCTGTGATTCTTCTTAATCGGCCGTTATATCTCCTGAAAGACATTGCCTTTTCCGTTGTACAGATTATTCGCCGCAGTTGCCACGAGACAGACGATCTCAGTACCAGTTCTCGGACTTTTAAAAGTGCTATCGGTTTCCGAACATAAGTTTTTACATCGGGCATATACACGAAATATTTTTAAGGTATAATGTAAATTGTGCCAACCCTAAATAGTTTGTATAGAATGGCATAGTAAGCACCTAACGTAACAGACGCTAGAACCGGAGTCTTCTACATAAACGATTAGAAATTTTACTTGATCTTCTAAAAAAAATATAAACAATTTTTGAGAAGATCTACATCTAAGATATAAAATAATATACATATTTTAACGTAAACACACATAAAGCCATAATTATACGAATATTTATGGGAACTTAAACAAATGAAGACATTAAAAAGAAAAAGACAAGGAATTAAAAATTTATAATTTGTTAATCGATAGAAACCAAATTATATTATACGCCAAACAGCCAAAAACATTCTGCGAATAACATGCAAGTATGTCAAAGTAAAAGTCAAAATATCTTTATTTAAAATTGGCTTTTTTTTACAGGGCATTTTTTTAAATTCATAAAAGCTCGCTTCGACAACTATAGTAGCATATTTTGTACACTATGCAATATGCTTGTTTTGTACATCCACGTAATAATTGTTATTGTCATATAAAAAAAAACAGTCTACTATTGACAACGGGCCACTTCACACGGAAGGTATGTATGTGAAACGGTTATTTACTCTATATATTACAGATAATAAGGTTTTATAAGGACTTTCCATAGTCATCCTTTGATATTAGTTTGATATATTATATATATATGATAGTTTGATTAGTTTGATATTAGACACGGGACGACATGGAGGTTGAATTATCTTACTCCATCTCCGCTGCTACCACATTTCAACAGGAATACACAAATAAAGCCGTGGTAACTCAGATGGTTAGCCCTCGCTGTAAGTTTCACAGTACGCGAGCAACCCGGGTTCGATCCCTGCCAGCAACAATGAAATTGTTAATTGCAATTTTAAGTGCTGATTTACCACGTGCTCGACGGTGAAGGAAAACATCGTGAGGAAACCTGCATGTCTGAGAAATAAAAAAAATTATCTCTAAGACATGTGAAGTTTGCCAACACGCATTGGGGCAGCGCGTCGGACATTGCCTTGCCCTAAAACCCTCTCAGAAATGAGAGGAGGCCTGTGCCCAGCAGTGGGACGTATGTAGGCTGCAACTTTACTTTTACACAAATAAAAGCTACATAGACTATATTTTTATTACATAAATAAAAAATTATTGTTAATTCACAAGGTCCAACAGCAATAACTTTATTATTCTCCATATAAATTATTAACCCACCCTCCAAGCGTGTCGACGACTATGGTAAATGAGGCAATCTATGAGGAAAGCCTATGTTCAGTAGTGGACTTTAATTGATGGACCATATTTAATGAATAAATCTTATATCTCTTACTTTAAAATATATGTAAAAATTAATTTATATAAGATTTTAAACGCTTTGATATAAAAGCATCAATGAGAATACAAACTGCGAATCGGCGGAACTAACGATTATGACCGTGGTGGTAATCAAATATGTAACGCAATAACAATATAGACATTTGTAGATCAGTCATTCATCACACCAAAAACTATTAAAAACTTTCACTAAAGTTTTTATGGAAGTATTATTAAATTAAATAAATGTGAATATTATTATTCTTATTATTATTTATATACATATAACTATTTTTACAGATTTTATCGCGTTTAATTTTAATTTTTTAATTTTAATTTTTGTTCGAGTAAATATAATAAATAGTTGAAGTGGCGACCTATGCGGATGGAGAAAGTATATGGATACAGATGGCTCAGGGCCGGGTTTTGTGTCATTCCTTGGGGGAGTTGCATCAGCAGTTGATTTGTGAGAGGCTATAAGAATGATGATGCTGATGCTAAGGATAAAAATCAGTTCAATATAAAAAAAAGGTCAAAATAATTTCCTAATAAAAATTTTACTTAAACGCTAAACTCCTAACATAAACTTATTACAATACAGTTATTAAAGTATTTAATATTTGCTCTTAGGTGTATACAACACACCATACCAGCTTAATGCTGCTGTGTTTCATATGGTGAGTGTAGAGAACCGGATACCCATTGTACTGGAAACGAGGTATTCCATCTTAGTCCTCACGGGTGACAACGCATCTGCATTTTGATTCGCAGACGAGGATAGGTGTAGATGTCTATGCGCCTCAGCAACCACTTACCATCAGGTGGACTGTCTATTCGTTTGTCACCCTATTTCTATAAAAAAAAAACAAGTTTATCCCTTTGAAAATGCCGACCGAAATCCCACAAACTGGAAATAGGGGCAGCGTTATAAGTACAAGTTCTCTGCATTCTATTCACTATCCCGCTTATCTGGGTATTTAGCGTGGTGAGTATCAATAAAATTTTCAGATTATGTAAGGCAGTTGGCGCATACCTATAATAAGTGCTGTAGTGGATTTTAAAAAACGTTATTAATAAAAAAAACTATTGGTAAATCCAATTGTGCATGCCATAAGTGCATTAAAAAAATTAAGTATAACATGATTTTACCTAAATTTTTTAAAGTAGTTTAAATACACACAAGTTTCCGCTTATAACCTTATTTACTTCCAATTTTCCGATAATTTTATGTCAAATTTCAATAAAACAAAGTTTGGAAAATCCAAAAGTGCACGACTCATAATGCTTATATGGTAGTGAAAAAATTAAAAATAAAGTAAATTGTAGTTCTATTCGTCAAAGAGTGTCAGTAGCAGTCACCGAAGTACACCTTCAAGTCACTCTGTCAAGTCCGGAGGTAAGATATACTTATAACTAACAAAACAAGCCCAAACTCGGTACATCTAGTTATTCTCGTCGAGAAGTTCCAGTAGTAGTATCAAAGTCCTCCTTCAAGTCACTCATATCAAGTCCGGAGGTAAGGTCTCATCATAACTAATATAACGAGCACAATCTCGACACACCTAGTTCTACTCGCTGAGGAGTTCCATTTGCAGATATCGAAGCACACCTTCAGGTCTCCGTAAAGTCCAAGACGTATAAGTATACTTATATATTGATCATGCGTACTTTTAACGAAACAAAATATTGTTATAAAAATCTGTGATTATAAAAATAATAATATTTTACCTGGATCAAGTATGTATCAAATTTGGTTTTTGGAATATTTTGTATTTCTACAGCGGTCCATATTTTTCAGCACGAACCGCTGTAAACAAATGACCACTCACGACGGCGGCTGTAACTGATTGGCCAGGAATAAAAAGTACTCTGTGGCCAGGAGTGAGGCAAAGTGTATTTAGTAAAATACATAAACACAAAGCGGCTCAAAACTCCGAAAATTTAGTTATTACTCAGCTGAAAAAAATTATAACAAAAGAAAACAAAAAACTGTCATTTACATTCCATGGCTTCCCACATAATAGATGAAGAGTTTAAAAAGTAGATTGAGTTGATCAATTTATATTTTCAAAAGTTATCGTGTTTACCCCTCCATGCCGAATCGATAGATCTACACCTCATGCCACTTAAACCGCTTTTTTATTTAAAAATAGCAATTTATCGATTTAAAAAAATAATAAGTTCAACAATCATTTATCTTTCTGACAATGTGCTTTTTAGGGTTCCGTACCTCAAAAGGTAAAACGGAACCCTTATAGGATCACTTTGTTGTACGTCTGTCTGTCTGTCTGTCTGTCAGTCTGTCAAGACCCTTTTTCTCAGGAATGCGTGGAGGTATCAAGCTGAAATTCATATCAAATACTCAAGTCTACTGTCCCTTAGAGCTGTGAAAAAATCAAACTTCTAAATCAACGCAATCAAAAGATACAGCCGTTTATGCCGCAAATTTTCGACATTCGCAAGGGAATCAAAACCTACAGGGTACTTCCCGTGAACTCAGAATCTTGAAATTTAATACGAAGCTACGTTTTATAGCACAGATAAAGGAAAAATTGCGAAAAGCATAAAATTTTTAGTTACATCATATAATAAAAGTATTTTTAATAATTTAAAACTTATATACCTACGGATTTGTTCGGAACCCTCGGTGCGCGAGTCCGACTCGCACTTGGCCGGTTTTTTATGTCATTTATATGTTCAATATGATTGTTAGATCCGATTTCATGCGACAAAACGTTGGAATCTTGATTTTAGGTGCTAGTGGAATATACCTACGCCCTTTGCGTTTAAGGCACCCAATATTTGAAGGATAAGCGAATTTTGGACTGTTTTCTCCTCCATTTTTAATAACATTACAATGACAAACCATAGTCCACCTGTCGACAAATGTTACGGCAACCCAATATCATAATACAAAAGTCTGCCTGTCAGTAAGTGGGTACTGGAGACTATTGCCACCTGCAACTTAACATAAATAGACCACAAATATTTTTTTTTATGGAATAGGGGGCAAACGAGCATGCGGCTCACCTGATGGTAAGTGACTACCGCCGCCCATGAACAACCGCAACACCAGGGGAATTGCAGATGCGTTGCCGGCCTTTTAGAAAGGTGTAAGCTCTTTTCTTGAAGGTTTCTAAGTCGTATCGGTCCGGAAAATTCGCTGGTGGTAATTGATTCCACAAGGAAGTCGTGCGAGGGAAATAACTTCTTTTAAATCGCACAGTGGTGGACCGCCAATCATCCAGATGGTATGGATGGTAACGCGAGTTTTGTCGCGATGTGCGATGGTAAAATTGAGCGGCTGGAATTAGTCCGAACAATTCCTTAGAGCAAATGCGGTTTCACCCTTTAAGATTAAGATGAAATGCTTCAGCCTAAAGAATATGTAACCGAACGGACTTTTGGGCACAAGTTGAGTCAGGAGAGTCATATTGTATAACCAAATCACACACAATATTTCAAACTTCTTATAAATAAGTCATAAACACAAGTGAGTGGGTGTCGTATAAGGCGACGAGAGTAATAAATCAAGAGATATACAGCACCATCTTCCTGATAACTCAAAATAATAACAAATGCGGTTACCAACTCGACTACCAATCTTGGTAGTTCTGGAAAACATTACCCCATAAGGCAATGTACGGGCCATGTTGAACAGTGGCTTTTTAATAGGCGGTTATGATTGTATGAATAAAAAAAGACGAGAAAACCACAAGTACACATGTAACTTGAACCATTTTAAGATAAAGTAGATTTTCATAGGATATGGGCGGCAAACCAGCACACAGTCCTTATGATGGTAAGTGGTTGCTGTGGCCTATAGACATCTACATCTATCTTCGATTACGAATCAAAATGCAGATGCGTTGTCACCCGTGAGGTCTAAGATTGAATGCCTCGTTTCCAGTAAAAAGGGTCCCTGGTTCTCTACATTCACCATACACAGCAGCTTTAACCTGCTATTTTGCGCTGGTATTTTGTGAGAGCGTGTCCTTCCCCGGTCGAGCAGACAATAACCATACTACTAATTTAGCTGCACCATGGCTCTACTAAATAAAGGATGTAATCTAACTTGCGGAGTATGAAGGATGTTTGCCCTTGTGCAATTTACGTATGTAAACTGCCTCTACGATACAGGAGAAAACCCTAGTGTAGGGATTTACGTTTTTAAAGACAAAACAATAATAATAACATATTCGTTAGTTATCATTCATCCCCTACATCTCTGAATTTGGGAGGCTTTGTACTGCAGGCTTGTATATATAAGCGAAATACCACTGAATGACTGACTCATCACGAGATCTCTAAAACTATACACCCGATTGAAACTTAATATACTTACTCATTTCACAATGTAGACGAACGGATTTTACGATAGTCAAATAAATAACTATACTATAACTGTTGTTATGGTAACCGTTTTTATGTTTGTCACCAACTTTATTCATCATTCATCATTACAGCCCTTCACAAGTCCACTGCTGAACATAGGCCTCCCCCAAGGAATGCCACAAAGCACGGTCCTGAGCCACCTGCATCCATTGACTTCCTGCGTGTCTTACCAGGTCGTCACTCCATCTCGTGGGGGGTCGCCCTACACTTCGCCTACCGGCACGAGGCTGCCACTCAAGAACCTTTCTTCCCCATCGGTTGTCGGTTCTTCGAGCTATATGGCCGGCCCACTGCCACTTCAACTTATTAATCCGTTGGGCTATGTCGGTTACTCTGGTTCTACTGCGGATATCCTCATTTCTAAGTTTATCACGCAGCGAAACCCCGAGCATAGCCCTTTCCATAGCTCGCTGAGCGACCTTGAGCTTCCTCATACGGCCAGCAGTGAAGGACCACCTCTCAGATCCGTAAGTCATCACTGGCATCACGCACTGGTTGTACAACTTTATTATTTAAAGCTAATTCTGGATATCTCGAAATGTAAAAGCTAACTAAGAACGGATTTCTCTCAACAAAAAAAAATTAATAGGTTTCGCAATAAAATATTATCGTGTGTCCAGCGAAGCAAACGGGTATCACCTAGTGCACGTATATACCTATTATGTTTGTTTGACATCGCTGTGACAGTCAAAATTATTTGTCTTTCGAACAAAGGTCATTGAAACAACACATTACGTGACATCATTGCATGGTACAAAAATCGGCCAAGTGCGTGTTGGGCCTCGTTCTACTGATACTCCGTACAAAATATAACAATGTAGATTATTATTTAATGATGCATGAAGTCGATGGATGCAGGTCCCACAAGACCGTGCTTTGTGGCGTAATGATGATAATGATGATGATGACATAATATGCTCACTTTTTTAAACTGTGGACATCGCAACAAATCTTTAAAGTAAAAGTAGGAATGTTAGTTCCTTTTGGTCGCAATTTTTTTTTAAGGATAGGGTGACAAACGAGCACACAGTACACCTTAGAGTAAGTGGTTGCTGTGGCACATAGACATCCACATCTATTTTCGATTACGAATCAAAATGCAGATGCGTTAACATCCGTGAGGACTAAGCTAGAATGCCTCGTTTTCAGTAAAAAGGGTCTCCAGTTCTCTACACTCACCTTACGAAACACACCAGCGTTAAGCTGCTATTTGACGCTGGTATTCTGTGAGAGCGTGGCCCTACCTCGGTCGAGCCGACCCATTCGTGCTACAACCACAGTATAGCTGCAGCACTTACAAAAGACATTATGAATCGGTGTTTTTTTTTAGTATTTATTGTTCAAATATGGTGTGTATCTACGGTTCATAATATTATACAGAAATTTCAAACACCTTAATAACTTAGCTTTAGAGTCAGACTCCGCAACAAATGAAGATGATCTAAAACTGACTACTTTAACGGGCCCCTATTATTAATTTTGGAAGATAAAAAAATAATAAAAAATAAAAATAAACTCTTATCTACAAATATATTTGGTTATTTGCTATTGTACATCATCTTTGAAATAATGTCATTAAATGCGAAAAATTACCTATAAATTAACAACTAATGCGTAAAAATTGCTTGTAGGTCGAATAGAAAACACATTATACGCGTACAAAAATATGATTATATTAAAACCGCTAAATTTTAAGCAGAAATCTATTTTCCTTAAGCCGTAAAATTCCAAAATGCTTTTTAGAATAATTCCGGAAAAGCAGGCAACAAGAGATACAATCTTTAAATATATGTCGGCGTTTATAAAATACTGGCCAGATCAAGAGTAAAGATTTTACTTTATCCTCGTAAGACCCACCGACCTAATTTAATGACAATAATATTTACGTACTCCTGCCCAAAACAGTTTTGAAAACCATTTAATTACGAACCAGCGACCAAAAAATATGATATACCTAATATTTAAACCTATTTTTATTTGGATAAATATACCCGCCAATTTTAATCTGCCATCGAAAAAATATTAACCTTGAACGCATCTTTAATTTGGACTTTGTTAACTTGATATTTCAAAACAAAGAAACTGTCTTTTTGACGTTTCATTTCGTCTGAACGGAGGCTAGGTAAGTAAATATTATTATATCTTTATAATCATTACACGGTATTGTATGGATTTTATTACAAACGAGTGTGAAAATGTTATATTTTGTTCCCACGTATTTTTTTGTTGCAATATCATTTGAATGCAGTGGTATACGACCAATCAAAAATATGTCCCAAAATAAGGTCGGTGGGTTTTTATTACAGAAGTTAGCCTAACTTCAGTGTTATAATTCTAGGATATGGGGTGATTACGTTAATTTTTCTTTGTTTAAACCATGAACGATGAAGATATAGAAAATCATCTCAATCTGGATCTATCTAAGTTTGAAGATGATGAAGACAACGATAGTATTATGATGTAGATTATCGATCTCAGTGCTGAAATCGCCAGTCAGATAACTCAGCAGAATCGTTTTCTGATTCTGAAGGCGAGCTTTCAGTTCCTAATTCTTCTGCGATTTCTAATTCTTGTATTACGTATGGGAGGAGCTTACTGTGTCGAAGTGGCCATCGAGGTTAAAGAATTTCTTCGATTTCACGACCGAGTAGTAGGCGAGGAGGCTCATCTGGTGGGAAAGGATATCAGCGAATGGAAGCTGTTACGAAGATATTGCCAATTACGATGAACAAGCTAGAAGTTGGATAGAAAAGGATTTTAATTATATTTACCTCTGAATGACAAAGTATTCAGTAAAATTTATTATTTATATCATTGTAATACGATAACTTGAATAATACAAGAAAACTATTGTGATTGCTTTAATTGAGATTGATGTAAAGATTTTAGACCATTTACCATTATGTTCAGTACGTCTTAAAAATGCTAAACTAATCCAAAACACCTACCTACGTACTGGACTTATAATTTGAAATGTTACCAGTAAGGACATTATTTTGTTTTTTGATTAATATATTTTTCTTTTATTATTAAAAAGTGTAAAGATATATTGTTTCCTAATAATGAGCCTGATTTAGAGTTTCCGTTCGCTAAAATCATTAAGGAATAAGGTTTTAAATCAAATAAATACCAAAATATATATCTTTTTACAAATTATTGTTGTATTTCTGGTAGGTATAATTCATGATAAAAAAATTAAATATATCTAATTTATTCAAACTACTATTATATTTAAAACAACGGCCCGGTGACCTAAAAATAGGACAAATTATTTCAACATATTTTATGCATGAAAAATAAAAATAGCATTTAAAAGAATTTAGTCAAAAGTAGTTCGTTTAAACACTTTTTTACTTAATTAAAGTTCTGGGCCCCAACTACTTGCACCTATTTCTAGTGCATTGGGCCGTAATTTATTTTGATCTAAATTTAGGTTTGGCCTTTCGAGGCTAGCGAAGCGCCGTATCTGTGGTAACGTGGTATCCGTTGTTGTTTATAAGATTTTAAAAAAAAATCTTATCGGGAAGCGTACCATCGTACCATATACTTGCTACGAATTGCTAACGATCTGCTAATTATATTTTCTTGTACTTTATGTAGTACATATCTTCGTGCTGTACCGCTCGCTTTTGAATGGAAGAATGTTGTCGGCGTGGGACGCCGCGAGCGGATTATTTACCGCTGCTGCCAATCGATATTTGATGCGTGAGGGAAGTAAATTTGTCTTAAATATTGCTTTGAAAAAAAAATATATTGTAGGAACAACTTTTTAATTGGTTGAGAGAAATGACTGAAAGCCAAGCTTATTTAATTGACTAAGCTGTGTCTATTTGGATGATTAATGACCATGTTAAATTGTAGAGTTACTTCATTTTATTTTGTGTTTTGACTACGTCAACAGCCATACCGTAGGTTTATGTGGGTTCGGTGGGCGTGAGGTGTTGGTAGAGGTCTAGTTTAGTCGTCGTTGAGATGTAACGAGGTAGACTGAACAAGGAGATGAATGCCCGTAACGATTAAAAAAGGTTATGGGCTCTTAGATACTTTATTTTGTGATACTAAGTAAAGTTTCCTTTGAATTGATCTAGTAGAAGTAGAATTTATTATTAAAGAAGTTGCCGGAGGTATTTGAAAGCGTTCATACTCTTAGACACTTGTTATTACTATTTGGTCGCATTGGTGCGTAAATGTAACTGCGATTTACTTGTGAGTCATTCAGGAGCGATGAAAATCTGATGGTGTGATGGGAAGGCCTTTGTCTCGTAGTGACTACTGTTGGTCGACTTGGAACGACCTGATAGTCGTTGTCTCTACAGTAGATCGTATCACAAGAAGTGATGAAGATATGGGTAAGAGTTTGTTGCAAGCCATTGAGGCATTGCGATCACTGTGTGTAATCATATTGATAGCTTAGGTGATTTCTCTGCGCCTGGCACACTATACATAATATTTTTTTCTGAAAGTGCACGTCACTCGATATGTTGACGCCGAGGATGCCGATACTGGCTGAGGCAACAAGGGGAGTGCCTTGAAACTGAGGAGATACGACAAAGGGGTTCCTTTAAAGCGGTAAACGCGCAAACTTGTGTCTTCTGGAGGATTGAAATGGACTAGACTTAGTCGCCTCCAATCCGTGACTTTGTTCAACAAAGTCTCGACTTCAGACACAAGTTTGTTCCAGTGCTCGGCGACATTTTCCCGAGAAATACCAGCACGGCCGGTGTATAGAGCATCACCAGTGCTGTCATCTGAATAGCAATGTATGTTACTGATTTGCAACATACCATTGATATGCAGAAGAAACAGCGTTGGTGATAACATGCAGCCTTGTGGAACACCAGCGTTAATAGGCTTGTAATCGGAGCACACACCATCTACTACGATCTTGATGCTCCGATCAGCCAGAAAACTGGTGATCCAATTGCACAATTTCTCGAGAAGCCCATAGGAAGGAAGCTTCGAAAGAATGTAATTAAGTAAAAATTATTGTACAAAATAAACGCTTCTAGATAGAAAATGATTTCATTTGTTAATGGCATTAGCAATCGCTTTACAAGATCATGCAGCTAATTATCTTACCGAGTTTAAGTTTATTTAAATGGCATGTCCCTTGGTAAAGAAACTACAGTTAAAGAAACAGCGTCTGAAACTGGTCTTCGCTTACGATTCACAGTTATCACAGTTTTATGTTCAAGCAAAATGTGATTACATTTTAAAGATCGAAATGTTTAGCGATGTACTGGGGAAATTTTCAATTTAAGTTTAACATGCTATGAATTAAGAGAACGAGTGGCCTTTTTGTGTTCTAATATGTTGGAGTGTAGCAGTTTTGCTCTGAATATTGTGTGGTCGACAGAATTGGTGTTTGATGTTGAGTCCGTGCTGCGCGGCTGGTTGAAAGGACACAATCGTTTGGTCCAGGATTATGAATGTTTGATATTGAGGTTTGGATTTGTGTGAAGCTGGTAGATGAGACAAATTTCGTACCGGGCCAAGCCGCGCGGATGTTTGAAAGGACACATTCGTCCAGTCCAGGCTTATGAATTATGGAGGTAGACTGGTCGAAGAAACAGTGCCGTCCGGTTCATGCGTGGTCGAAAGAACGGACGCTTTCGATTATTGTATGATGGAGAATGTTGGTATATCTACAAGAGAGTATGTGTTGTTAGAGCGTATATTATCTTCTATTTATGCTAATAGTGCCGTGCAAGCTTTACAAAGAGCTGTGTGTCTGTATGTGCTTAGTGGACAGAGTCAGTTGTCCGGTTCGTGTTGTTATTTTTGTTTTCAAAACCTTGCTGACCTACTGCCGTGTAACGGAATAAAACTTCATTATAATGAACGTGGTAGAGCCACGCTGCAGCTATATTATGGTTGTAGCAAGAATGGGTGAACCTGACCGGGGTAGGACCACGCTCTCACAGAATACCAGCTTAAAATAGCAGTCTAATGCTGTTGTGTTTAGTATGATGAGTGTAGAAAACCGGAGACCCTTTTTACTCAGAGGTGACAACGCATCTGCATTTTGATTCTTAATCGAGAATAAATGTAGGCCACAGCATTCACTTTCCATCAAGTGGACTGTGTGCTCGTTTGTCACTCTTATTCCATAAAAAATAAACTTATGTTTCTCGTAAAGTAGTGGAAAGAAAGTTCGTAAAATACAAACAAAATGCTTTGTTATTTAACATTTAAACGTTTTGCTACCAAATTTGCTCACTGAGATAGCGTGAAGTGTAGACAATAGGTGCTTGTATTCGACACGCTTCGCGCCGCGATGCAAATTTAACATGAATGTTAATGTAGTGTTGGTGAAAATTTAAGTATTTCAACTCTTAATATCTAATAATCTAGGTCAGATAACTCTTAAGGCGTTTTGTCCATACAAGCAGAAAAAACACATTTTAGACATTGAGTAAGGTATAATGTAGTAACGTAGTACATTATAACTCAATGATTTTAGAATATTGTTCAGCAATGAGAGAAAACAGTTTTTTAACAGTAGTAGAGCCACGCGACAGCTTTTGCTGTTGCACGGATGGGCCGGCTCGAACCGGGGTTCACGTCTGCGTTTCGCTTGGTGAGTGCAGATGGCCGGAGGCCCGTTTTACTGGAAATGAGGCATTGCATCTTAGTCCTCACGGGTGACAACGCATCTAAATTTTGATTTGTAATAGAGGATAGATGTAGATGTCTATGGGCCGCAGCAACCACTTACCATCAGGTGGACTGTGTGCTCGTTTGACACCCTTATCATATAAAAAAAAACTATTAGGCGAAAGTTAGGTATCTGAGAAGAAAATATTTTTTCTGGAATGTTTACTCTGGCCTCCTGATCCTGTTCTGCAACAGCGAAGGGAGATGTATAATCATTTCTCAGAGATGAGAGGAAACCAGATCCAATAAAATATGGAGGCTGTTAATTCTTGCTTACTTTAATATTTTTCACTTTAATTTCAATAATGGTAAACTCGTAACAATGAAAATCAATTTCAAAATTAAAAATCTTAAAGAGAATTAGTTTGTTATAATGAAATCCCTAAATTTAGGTATAGCAATTTTTTTAAATTTGCAAAACCTTTGCAAGACAATTAAGAAGAGCTATAAGAATAGTTTTGTAAATATTAAGTGAAACAGATATGGTTTTCACTCGTAATTCTATAGTTTATTGAGCTTTGCTTTGACCCAGAATATTAAGATCTTATATATCGACTAGACTAGATCTTTTCTTGAACCAATTGAATTAAGCGACATCTAGAATAATATAACGAAATGATAAATGATATGAATATAACCCCATCTAGCGACTAGCAAGAAAACTACATAATAATGATTTCAATAAAAAACTAAAACGCATGCATTACATTTTAAGAGATGGCACTTAATATTATAGTTGATTTTATTTATAAATAATACTATGATACCCATAGATTATTAGGAGGTAATCTATGATGATACCCAATATGGTAAACAATAAGTTGACAAAGTTTTAGTGCAATCACAGAAATCTTTATTTAGATTTCTGTGAGTGCAATCGACAATCTGATGAACTGTATGGCTGAGCTAAAATTTGTTATATTAATTTATCTTCAACATTCGCCTGTATTATTTTGAACCTTCACTGCATATTTGGTCGGTTATTGTAAAATAACCCTGTATATTTAACTTTTTTTTTGATGAAATAAAGTTCCATACGAGTTGTCCACCTGTTGTTAAGTGGCTACTTACTGCATGCAACCCACGTAGATACTATTTTCAGGCAAAAAGTAGATGCAACGTCGTCACCTCTGAGGACTAAGTTTCCATCTTAGTCCTCAGATTGTCCGGTATATGCAAAAAGCTATGTGCTTCACAGCGTGTAATTATCACTGCTGTGTTCCGGTTTAAAAATAAGAGGGTGAAACCTATCCAGATAGACTCCTAGGCAAAAAAGTAGCCCTACCACCTAATATTATATTAAATTTCGTGTGAGAATAATTTTTTTTATAGGATAAGGGTGACAAACGAGCACACAGTCCACCTGATGCTAAGTGGTTGCTGCGGCCCATAGACATCTACATCTATCCTCGTTTGCGAATCAAAATGCAGATGCGTTGTCACCCGTGAGGACTAAGCTGGAATGCCTCATTTCCAGTAAAAAGGGCCTCCGGCCTCCTGCACTGACCAAGTGAAACGCAGAGGTAAACCTTTACTTCACGCTGGTATTCTGTTAGGTCGTGGTACCACCCCGGTTCGAGCCGGCCCATCCGTGCGACAGCAAAAGCTGCCACGTGTCTCTACCACTGTTAATATATATAACAACGTAGATTTACGTTCTAACCAGCCTATTACATGGTGCATATGCTTACTGAACATAGGCGTTCCCCATAGAATAGAGTATATAGTAGAAATAAGTGTCCATAAAAAAAAAACAGGCAGCGTGTATTTGATAAAAGTAACGTATTTATACACGATTCACTGAATGAAGAAGTATTTTATATTATATATATCAAGATTCTACGAGAGGATTGCTAAAATTGTGCTAGTTCGACTGCAGTACTTCATATTTTTGTAAAAAAAATTGAATGTCGTCGAATTATTATCAACAAGGCTCCATAAAAGAGAAAGTTGTTCGCCTATGGAACGCTTGAACCTACGCGTTCTCCTCATATCGCTTTGTAAAGCTCCATTACATCTTAATACTTATTTGTGCGTGCTATCGATCACGTGTCCCCTTAAGCATAATGCAAATAACTATGGTAATCACTTTTTAGGCTTGAGTTTTAATCTTCTAGAAGTGTAAGTGATAATACTTTGCAAGCTTCATTCTAAATTTTAATTAGTTTCCATTCAATTGTTTACAATTAGTTGTGGTCGTGTTAACAAACGTAATGACATAATTTTCGTATTTAAATTAAGAACCCGTTTTAGAAGCAGGTATTGTAAAATAAATCATGTTACTTTAACCACTCCACGAATATGCCGAGAGATCTAGCTGTGTTATGAAGTTGGTCGTGCTCACTGTTGCTTATCGTATCACATTTCAGCTTACTACACCCGACCTTGTCATCTGATATGGAAAAACGATCTGGTAGAAATGGATACGCATATAGTACAGTAATTTAGCGTAACATGTTATAATTCAACAATTCGCACTTGCAGTCAGTTGCCGTACCCAAAGCGACCCGCACGTGAAAGCGATTAAGTCACTAAGTCATGCGTCGCAAGGAGCCCCATCTCACCTCAAACACTAATCGAGGTAAAAGTTTAATTTCTACTAGAATTCAACAACACCAGCAACGCAAACCGCAAAATATGAAGAGTCAGCTACCTAGAAGCTATTCATCTCCAGCGCCACAGGTTGATGTGGAAAACAAAGGAGGCGTTATGCGAAGATTCTCATCCCCTGATCCTAAACAGGTTTGCTACAGGCGAAATTCAGATTCATTCTGCAAATCTAAAACCGACGGGTCAAAAAGTGAATTAGACTCAGATTTAGAAAACTATGAGCTTTTTGAAGAGAGTTTCATTGATATAGATGCAGAACCAGATGATATAGCGTTTGGTGCTTACACTGAAAATCCTGAAATTGACGGACCCAAAAAGGTAGTCACGACACTCCTACCTGGCAGCGGAATTCAAAGGATCGCTACTAAACCAATATCGCCACGTACTATTCAAAAATTACAATGTAGTAGACAGGCAAAACGGAAACATCAAAGAGATAGAGACGAAAACAAATGTAAGATATGCTTATGATCAAACCCATATCCTAACAAATACTAACGTACATCCAAGGCTAACTTGCAATGTAATCGTTATGTAAATTTATTTCTGTAACCTTTACAAATGAGGGTTTTGAACAGACATTTAAAATGCGACCTTTTTGAATAGAGTTTGAATTAATTTTAATAGTTCTATTCTACTAAAGAGTAATTGTCTCATTAATTGTTATGGGTTTGTTTGCATTAAATTACTCTAATTGCTTGATTAATGTTACTCTAAATCGTCAATTACAAATTCTGTTATTTTTAGGTAACAATCATATAAACTTCCAACCGCTGATATTGAATATGCCTGAACAGCATTCTTTACATCCTGAATCAGAGCAATCTTTTTTTGGAATGGAAGAACTGCGAAGGTCACCTACATTAGAGACGGAAGCATTAGAATTAGAAAGAGAGTTAGATAATGCTGAACAGCATTTAGATGGTGAAATCGCAATGGCTACAGAAGAAAGTGATGGTGAAACGGTAAGTAAAAATAATACATTTTGTTGTACTGACAGTGATGTGTGGTTTCTCAGTAGCTAAACGTATTGGAAAAGAGTTTTGAATTCTTACACCAAATGTAAAAAACAGTGCCATGAGGTACAACTTTAGAAATTTTCATTCAGTGATTTATTTTTAGCATCATGCATAGAACAGTCTTGAAATTGGCTTTATCCAACGTGTTCCTACTCAAAGAGATAAATATTTTGGATTTATCAAATAATATTATTTTAAAAATGTGATAAACACATTGTATAAATACATGGCATTGTTGTTAGCCTAACTATACTTTCATTAGGTTCTTACTAATTTTAGACATATTATGTATTAAAAATTGTTACAATTTATCGATTTTGCATAATGGAATAAACTGCACAATCGTTTAAAAATATTCCGGTGTTTATTTATTTATTTTGTGTATCAAGTTTTATCGGGCTACATTGTTTGTTTGGAATAATATTACACCTGAACCCTGAACCCTATCTGATAAACGTTACAGTCCCACAAATTTGTAAAAAAATTACATAATTATCGAATTATACAGAAAATACAATTTTTTTAAAATAGAATAACAGTGACAAACGAGCACACAGTCCACCTGATGGTAAGTGACTGCTGTGGCCCATGAGACTATGGCAAATATCTCCCCTAAGAGGCAATCTATGGGGGAAGCCTATGTTCAGCAAAAGACTTCAATAGGCTGTAACGGCTGAACATTGAGTAGGCGATTGTTAATTTTAAAAACGGCAGGCGTTCTTTTATAATTTAAGAAGTTTAATTTACAAATATTTTTGTACGTGGTAGAGCCATGCTGCAGCTATATTAATAGTATAATTGTAGCACGAATGGGTGGGCTTGACCGGGGAAGGCCCACGCTCTCACAGAATACCAGCGTAAAATAAAAGCTTAACACTGCTGTTTCGTATGGTGAGTGTAGAGAACCGGAGACCCTTTTTACTGGAAAAGAGGCATTTCATCTTAGTCCTCACGGGTGACAACGCATCTGAATTTTGATTCGGAAACGAGGATAGATGTAGATGTCTATGGGCCACAGTAACCACTTACCATCAGGTGGACTGTGTGCTCGTTTGTCACCTTATCCTATAAAAAAAAATAGAAAAAAATTGTTAAATTGTAGCTGTAATTCTACAATTTTGTAAATTTACATTATGACTATTTAGTCATTTTTAGGGATTCGTCATGTCTGTCTGTCTGTCCGTCTGTATGTCACAGCCACTTTTTTCCGAAACTATAAGAACTATGCTGTTGAAACTTGGTAAGTAGATGTATTTTGTGAACTGCATTAAGATTTTCACACAAAAAGAAAAAAAACAATAAATTTTGGGGGTTCCCCATACTTAGAATTAGAACTGAAACTCATTTTTTTTTAATCAAACCCATACGTGTGGAGTATCTATGGATAGGTCTTCAAACATGATACTGAGGTTTTTAATATCATTTTGATGATGTACACTATCATGTAAAGTTCCACCGGAAATTGGTTTGAACGAGATCTAGTAAGTAGTTTCTTTTAAACGTCATAAATCTTAAATTTTAAATTTAAATTTAAATATTACTTGCTGCTACGGAACCGTTCATGGGCGAGTCCGACTCACACTTGGCCGCTTATTTTTATAAAACAGAAATGTAAATAGTAATTGCAAAATGCGCATTGTAAGAACTTGGTGTAACTTTTTAATTCAATATTCTTTTATGATTTTCATTAAGAAAAAAACTTCACATCTCCTAGCTACTCATTTTATTCTTATCAGTCACGTGAAGTCCACTAATTCGCACTGAAGCGGCGCAGTGGATACTTTCCGGCTCACGTGACTAACGCAAAAATCAAAGAAAGTGTGTGCCCAGCAATAAGACGTATCTCAGCTATTACTTTACTTTACTATGAAATGAAAGTAATACGACTATCTATTTCATTATGTAACGTTGTAATCACGGTAGTGGTAGCCTTACAGCAAGATAGTTTCACCAAATAAGTATAATATAATAATTACTCGTAACGATCTGGTGATTTTGTGTATCAATTACGCGTTCAAAAGAAACGGCTTTCATCGCCATCAAGAAGCCAGCCCACACAAACCTGAATTGAAACAATTAGGGAGACACAAAAATTGCGGCGGTTCAAATCCTCACCGACATTTTCCAGACGCTATGTTCCTTTATCTTGTTATTCTAATGTAATATAACGGCTCTGAGATGTTGCGAATTGCATAGTTTTGATCTTATTCTAGTAAAATGAATTATACTGTTAAATACTATATTAACAGCTGTAAGTGCGTCATTAGAATAGAATAGAATAGAATAATTTTTTATTCAATATAGATCACATGTGTAATTCTTATTGAAAGTCATTTTTTTCTTTACCACTGGTTCGAAAAAAAAACCTCCGTCCTGGGAAGAACCAGCAAGAAACCCAGCGGGACTTTTTTTTTAAAGCAAATTTTACAATAATGGTTATACAACTATATAAGTACAAAATTTATTTTAGAAACAGCTTGGAAGCGATCACCTCATTTCCAGGGGTTATTATCAACCATGTATTCATTTATACTATAATAACCCTTTTTATACAGTTTCAACTTAACAAAACATTTAAACTTGCTAATAGAGAGAGCCTGTACACTTTCCGGGACCTTGTTGTAATAGCGTATACATTGCCCCAAGAATGAATTACTGACTCTGTGGAGTCGAGAAGTTTGTTCCTAGTGTTTACAGAATGCACATCACTCATCATCACACATCATCATTTGTTTTTGTGAACATACATTAAATTTTCGTAAATATACTGAGAGGCATTATTCACTTCGTCACATTTAAATGATTGACGTTTAAGTTTAAAAATCAAGGAAGTATCATCAGCAAATAATACTATATCATGATTATCCTCTACAAGAGAAGGTAAGTCATTAATATACAAATTATGCGATGGTGATGCCAGAAACAGAAAGTCGTCTCGGTCACACGTTTTCAACTAATTAATATATAATAATATTCGAGTGACCGATACTAGAAAAAAATATAATATAATATAGCATACGTGAGTATAATTAAAACACATCTGTGTTTCCCAGTACCTTGGAGAATACACGAAACCTTCCTTATTTACACAAGTGCGTTGCTGCACTAATAATTATATCGTTATAACATATTCTACGACGTTGTACGTTCTTATTACGTACGTATATTATAAGTGATAATTAGATAGCATTTGTTAAAATGCATTATGTTCCCACGGATGCAGGAAGACGGCGTTGATAATTATCTAGGTCACCGCCCACCACTTCTACATCTCGCGACCAGTCTTAACAATCCCTAAACCTAATATATCATTATTACACAGAGGTCAACAAAACTGTCGAGATTACATTACGAATTTATCTTTGACACCAATGTAAGGAGGAATGATGATTTCCCGGCTGTGTATATAGAAAATTGCGCTTAAATCTCGGTAAGCGAATTCTAATTCATTGCCGATTGTGACTTAATGTAGTGGGAATTTTTTAATTTTCCAATCACATACGAAACAAGTATTTGTATAGCCTACAAATAATTGTCCCGGGCCTGGGTGTTTGTCCTTATGCCATTTATGTATTTTTTTATAGTATAGGGTGACGAGCACACAAACGAGCACACAGTCCACCTGATGGTAAGTAGTTGCTGTGACCTATAGACATCTACATGTATCCTCAGTAAATAATTAAAATGCAGATGCGTTGCCATCCGTGAGGACTTAGATAGAATGCTTCTTTTCCAGTAAAAAGGGTCTCCGGTTCTCTACACTTACCATACGAAACACAGCAGTGTTCAGCTGCTATTTGATGCTGGTATTCTGTGAGTGCGTAAGACCCATTCGTATTAAAACCGTTATATTAATATAGCTGCAGCATGGCTCTACCACGTAAAAAAATGTAAATTTGCAACTAACGTGCTAAGTAATGTGTTAACCTAACGTCTGTTTTGTCCAACATCTTTTTTAAGGGGAAAGTTATTTCTTTTCATATCTCATCATGCATTGAAATATGTGCAATTTTTTACGTAATTTTAAAATAATATGCCATAATTTTATTCTGTTTTTAATGAGTATATCAAGACTAATTTTGCATAGAATAGAATAGAATAAGAATAGAATAGAGTATTTTTATTCAATATAGATCCCATGAATGTAAAAACCTCTGTCCCGGAAGAACCAGCAAGAAACCTAGCCGGACTTTTTTCTAAGTAAATTTACAATATAAAAGGTTGTACAAGTTTATTTTAGAAACAGCTTGGAAGAGCCCACCTCATTCCCAGGGGTTATTATCCAACATGTATTCATTGATATTATTATAACCCTTTTTATACACACAGTTATATATTCAATGAACTCGATTTAGTTGGTGCAAAATCATCTATTACATATCTATACATATACATCTATAGTCTATACAGATAAAGAAAATTGAAGTGTCTGTTTGGTAATATCAAAATAACAGTGTGGCGGCGCTGTCGTCGCGCCACAAGCGAAACACATCGAAGTCTAAATCGCGCTAACAAAGTTCACAAGTTAAAGCAGTATATATAGAATAGCTCCGTACTACCACTCGGAGTTCGGAGTGTTGGCCGCTCCCCGGGCAGAACACCTTACCCGGCGGGAGATCTCCCCTTTTCCTCCCAGTCGCCACAGTGGTGACCCCGATGTGATATGAACACGCAACCAACAACCTTCGGAAACTACAACTTCTCAAAACCTTCGTCATCGTCCTCAAGTATCCCATCCCCATTCACTCGCTCCCGAGCAGATATTGTCTGCAGTCTTCACATTCTGCAATCCATCTAGCTTTACAAAGGTTCAAGGTTCATCTCTGCGCTATAGTGTTAGGCACGGCTCTGAGCCTTACTGCTCGCCTCTGCTTCACGGCACTCTCGCAGATTGTACTTGCCTCATCTCGACTCACCGCAGATTTATAAGGCAGACTTCTGGCACTTGCTCCGGCTCATCGTTCTCACCGGCATTACTTGCAAGTGCGTAGTATGGCATGCATTACACACTGGCATATCGTTCGCATCGGCGTCACTCTTGCCCTTATACAACTTATAATAAACTAACTACTCTACACAATACTAAAATCGACTAAAATTGTTATTATATTCTCAACTGTTAAAATGGCGTAGTCATCCTTTTTAAAACTGAGTCGTGGTAATTTTTACATTCCGTATCATTTTCATTTTTTTTAAATTCTTAACAAAGCATAATCAAATAATAATAACAGATATAAGGTGATACCATCAAATAATAATAACATAATATAAAACACTTTTGATACTATAATTCTTCAAGTCTGCTTTAAACACTTTTTAAAACGTAAACAGTTTGTAACGGTGGCCAGCATTCTTTATCCTAATTTAAATATGACTTTAGACGATCTCCCTACACACCGGAGAGTAACGTCGTATTTCAAAACATTATTCAAATTAAAAAATAATCAAATATAAAAAGCGTTTAATTTTTTTTTTGCACTCAAGCGTTTAATGGTAGCTAATTAAATTAAATGGTCAAGATGTCTATTAATATCGATAATATGAAATTTGTCATTCTTTGAGTAGTTATGATATAAACTGTCAAAAATGTCAATTTACAGGCTGTACAGGGTGGTAGGGACCTAGAGATGTCAACTAACATTTCTAACGTAGTTATAGCACAAATGGGTCGGCTCGACCGGGGAAGGACCACGCTCTTACAGTATAACAGCGTAAAATAGCAGCTTAACACTGCTGTGTTTCGTATGGTGAGTGTAGAGAACCGGATACTTTTTTTAATGGAAAAGATGCATTCGATCCTTAGTCCTCACCGGTGACAACGCATCTGCATTTTGATTTTTTATTGAGGATAGACGTAGATGTCTATGGATCACAACAACCACTTACCATCAGGTGGACTGTGTGCTCGTTTGTCACCCATCCTATAGAAAAAACAAAAAAATCCATCTTCTTCACAATTGTATAGGTCGCTTATATTACAAAGCAGAGTGAAATAAACAAAGAGAACCATAAAAACCTGATACGAAAACCAGAAAACTGAGTGAGATTTGTACCCAGAACTCGTAACGTAGCCGACAATACTGCTTGGATTTGACAAACATTGTATTAAGATGCAAAATTACGGCATAATGAATCCCTACGTCGTCGCCTACGCTTCATGCCCTTTCATTACGAAGCCGTGCCCTGTAGTGCAATATATTGTAGCAGTGGCGTAGCGTGCCTTAGATGGGCCCCGTATCAAAATTTGTTGAGGGGCCCCAATGAAGAGTAAAGATTTCATAAAAGGAACAAAAACGCTTGCATTGAATTGAAATTATTATATATTGATTTTAAATTATTACTTATTTATTTTATTTTATTTTATTTGGAAGACCAACAGCTATCATAATTAGGTTAGATAATATTACAGTAAACCAATTAAAGGCCCTCACTAATAGGTGAATTAACAACAGTAATAAACACGATTCAACACTCAAAAGTATCCAATACTAACATACTTATGCCAAGTGAGGGCTTATCTGATATAACATATATTATACATATAAAAGAAAAAAAAAACACAAACATAAAAGAAGTAAATCGTAAGTTTTGTAACAAAAGCATCAATGTCTCACTTAGAGCTAAAAAATGCATTATTAAGTATGCGCTTGGCTGACGCATCGCTAGTGTTAAACAAATTGAAGCCAAACTCTTTAGCTAGCTTGTTAAAATTATTGCTCGCTCGCCAAATAAATGTATTTTGTCTGTAATTTGTAGATGCAAACTGGAGACTTAAAAGTTTGTTGTGTCTAAGAGGTTTGGCAGGACAGCTAAGATGTAGTTGAGATAAAAGTTCAGGAGTGTCAATAGCACTACAAGCTATTTTTAACAGAAAAGTGAGATCAGCAATCTCACGGCGCTTAGCAAGAGGAAGAAGGTGATGTTTTTTACAATAACTAATATAATTATCAGAGGTATAGCGATAGTCTTTGGTTACTTACAATTAATACTCCTAGGAACTATAAACTAGCCAAACATCATCATCATCATCATCATTACAGCTCTTTACAAGTCCACTGCTAAACATAGGCCTCCCCCAAGGAATGCCATAAAGCACGGTCCTGAGCCACCTGCATACATCGACTTCCTGCATATCTTACCAGGTCGTCACTCCATCTAGTGTGGAGATGCCCTACAATTCGTCCGCAGGTACGAGGGCGCCACTCGAGAACCTTTTTTCCCTATCGGTTGTCGGTTCTTCGAGATATATGGCCGGCCCATTGCCACTTCAGCTTACTAATCCGTTGGGCTATGTCAGTCACTCTGGTTCTACTGCGGATATCCTCATTTCTAAGTTTATCACGCAGAGAATCTCCGAGCATAGCTCTCTCCATAGCTTTCTGAGCGACCTTGAGCTTCCTCATCCGGCCAGCAGTGAAGGACCACGTCTCAGTTCCATATGTAATCACTGGCAACACGCACTTGTTGTACAGTCTCGTTTTCAAGTTTTGAGGTATACCTGACGAGATGTTCCGTAATTTCCCGAACGCTGCCCAACCGAGTTGAATCCGTCGATTGACATCTCGGTCGCAGTTGGACTTACCTAATCGGACTATTTGTCCCAGGTAAATATACTTGTCAATAACTTCGAGCTTAGTGCTCCCAACAACTACTGGCATAAGTGTGACATGGACATTAAACATCTTTGTTTTGTCCATGTTCATCTTAAGACCTATCTGTTGGGAAACACTATTGAGGTCATTGAGCATAGTGCTTAGATCCTCCAGCGATTCTGCTATAAGGACTATATCGTCGGCAAATCGAAGGTGAATGATGTACTCGCCATTAATGTTAATACCGTATCTTTTCCAGTCCAGAAACTTGAAAACGTCTTCCAATGCAACGGTGAAGAGTTTCGGGGATATAACGTCACCCTGTCTTACACCTCTCTGCAATTGGATAGGTTTCGTACTCTGGTTCTGTACTCGGATATCCATCGTAGCTCTACTATACAAGCACTTCAGCACTTCGATATACCGAGAGTCAACTTGGCACCGCTGAAGGGACTGAAGCACCGCCCAAATTTCGACGGAATCAAAGGCTTTCTCATAGTCCACATACACCAGACATAGTGGCAAATTGTACTCCTCGGACTTCTGTACAATATGCCGAAGGGTATGTATGTGGTTTATGGTGCTAAAGCCTTTTCGGGAACCGGCTTGTTCGGAAGGCCGGAAGTCGTCAAGTCTGCGCGCGAGACGATTCATAATGACTCTCAAAAATAGCACGTAGACGCGACTCAGAAGGGAAATCAGTCTGTAGTTCTTCAAGAGAGCGTTGTCACCTTTCTTGAAGAACAAGACCACCGCACTTCTGCTCCACGCCTTTGGTGTAATGCCACCATGGAGGACGGAATTAAAGAGCTTCTGAAGGACTTCAAGTACCCGTTTTCCACCCGCTTTCAGAAGCTCCGCTGTAATTCCATCCTGGCTTGGGTCTTGCCGTTTTTAAGATGCTGGAGAGCCATTCTAATCTCGCTCTCGGGAAGCTATCCAAACAATTCATATCAAATATATTACAATTTTCTTGCCTTTTGTTCGGCAAACATAGCCGAAGACGATTCGGTGGAATTAATAGCTGAAGACGATTTCAGTTTTACTAAATTATTTGCTTATAAAGACAATAGTGATAGCCTTTCCTGTCCCATAAAAGTCCTTGGAATTTTTGCTTATACGCGTTCGGGGCCCCTGTAGCCCGGGGGCCCCGTATCATTGATACGGCTGATACGGCGGTAGCTACGCCCCTGTATTGTAGGTTATTATTACGTTACGGTGTGAAAGGCGACGACACGAAAGCACGTTAAAAGCTCGTCCGACGTGCCCCAGTTACACTAGCGCAAGCGTGCTCCCGTCTCATCTGAAATTACGACATCGGTTTTTGTGACCGCAATCGTATGCCGTGCAATACCATCAAAATTAAACAGACATGTGTTTTGTTATGTTTTATTTATGTTAGTACATATTATGTTGTTTGTTTCAAAATCGTTTTATTTTTTATTTATAGTCAGAAAAACTCATTATTTTAACTGCTATTATATGTTGTATAAATGCAATGGAACATTAAGTACAGTCAATATATTATCTACCGCCGGGCAACTTGGTCCTTCCCCTTTTTTCGCGTTTTACATCCAAAAATTGCACACTCCTTAAACATCCGTGGAAATTATAACAACTGTGGATAATCAGAAACGTGTGATCATGTAACTTTTTTCGATCTATCTACAATTACCTACACGAAATTCATTTGCATAAAGCGTAAAACAAGTGCATAGTATATCTGCAAGTCATATACTATTACTTTTTTTTATGGAATAGGGGGCAAACGAGCATGCGGCTCACCTGATGGTAAGTGACTATCGCCGCCCATGAACAACCGCAACACCAGGGGAATTGCAAATACGTTGCCGACCTTTTAGAAAGGTGTAGGCTCTTTTCTTGAAGGTTCCTAAGTCGTATCGGTCCGGAAAATTCGCTGGTGGTAATTGATTCCACAAGGAAGTCGTGCGAGGGAGAAAACTTCTTCTAAATCGCACAGTGGTAGACCGCCAATCATCCAGATGGTATGGATGGTAACGCAAGTTTTGTCGCGATGTGCGATGGTGAAATTGAGCGGCTGGAATTAGTCCGAACAATTCCTCAGAGCACTCCCTGTGATAGATGCGATGAAATACGCAAAGAGATGCAACATCTCTACGCAGTGCCAGTGTATCGAGCCGATCAGAAAGAACTCGGTCGTCGACGATTCGAACCGCTCTGCGCTGGATGCGGTCAAATGGAGCTGGCACTGGGGTGCCCCGGCCCAGAGATGAGAACAGTATTCCATGTGGGGCCGAACTTGCGCTTTGTAAAGTTGCAAGCGATGTGCCGACATGAAATACTGTCTCGCTCTGCTGAGCACGCCAAGCTTTTTAGAGGCCAATTTGGCCTTCCCTTCCAAGTGACCACGAAACTGCACACTATTCGATATGTCGACGCCAAGGATTCCGATACTGGCTGAGGCAGCAAGAGGAGTGCCTTGAAACTGAGGAGATACGACAAAGGGGTTCTTTTTAGCGGTAAACGCGCAAACTTGTGTCTTCTGGGGATTGAACTGGACTAGATTTAGTCGGCCCCAGTCCGAGACTTTATTAAGCAAAGACTCGACTTCAGACACAAGTTTGTCCCGGTACTCGGCGACGTTTTCCCGAGAAATATTGGCACGGCCGGTATATAAGGCATCACCAGTGCTGTCGTCTGCATAGCAATGAATGCTACCAGTTAGCAACATATCATTGATATGCAGGAGAAACAGCGTTGGTGATAGCACGCTGCCTTGTGGAACACCAGCGTTGATAGGTTTGAGATCAGAGCATGCACCGTCTACTACGACCTTGATGCTCCGATCAGCAAAGAAACTGGTGATCCATTTGCACAATTTCTCGGGAAGCCCATAGGCAGGAAGCTTCGAAAGAAGCGCTTTGTGCCAGACCCGAAAAAAAGGCCTTCGCTACGTCCAAACTAACGGCTAATGCCTCTCCCTTGGACTCTACTGCCTCCGCCCATCTATGAGTTAAGTAGACTAGAAGATCACCAGCTGATCGACCCCGACGAAAACCGTACTGGCGGTCACTAATCAGCTGGTGATCCTCAAGGTACCTCATGAGCTGGCAGTTTATAACGGTTTCCATTATTTTGGAGAACAAGGAGGTGATGGCGATAGGCCTGTAGTTGGACGGGTCTGAGCGGTCACCTTTTTTAGGGATCGGGTGCACCAAAGCTGTCTTCCATGAGTTCGGGACTACGCCTTGGGAGTAGGAGTACCGGAAAAGACGCGTTAAAACCGGTGCCAACTCTGGAGCACACGTCTTCAGCACAATGGGAGGGACTCCATCGGGCCCAATCGACTTGCTGACGTCCAGGGAGAAGAGTGCTTTGCGGACCGAGCGCTGTGTAAATCGCACATCCGGCATGGAGCACTCACATCGCGGGATGGTCGGCGGTGTGTTCCCCCCGTCATCTAGAGTCGAGTTGGACGCAAAAAGAGAGCTCAACAGATCGGCTTTCTCCTTTGCGGCATGGGCCAGTGAGTCGTCCTCTCTGTGCAGAGATGGAAGAGATGGCTGAAAGAAGTTCCCTTGGACAGCCTTGGCGAGAGACCAGAATGCACGGGTTCCCGAAGGAAGGTGAACTAGCTTCTCGCCAATTCTGCCGATGTGTTCAGACCTTGCCTTGGCAATGACGCTTTTGAAGGACCTAGAGGCAATTATCAATCTATTTTTAAACAGACCTTCAAATAATGCTTATGACGATATAGTATGCTAAACAACTCGTTAAATCGCTTTTTAATTCTTTGCGGTTGTGTATTCTGTTAAAAATGATTTTTATATATAAGATTTTATGTAACGAAGGTCCTCATTATCATATTAACTCTACGTTCCCACCGTCGTGTGTTGATTGAATCTTCTGTGTTCGTGTTGAGCAGCAGTCAGTGTTAAATTCTATTTTAATACTTGCAAAACCATTTTTGCCTGATTTTTGCAGTCAAAAGTGGTTTTGACCGGTTAGAGTTTTGACTGTGACATAATCATAGAAATTAATTCAGAGTAAAGTGTAAAATTTATAAGGTGTGAATGTGATTCTGTTTGCATTGCCAGTTTCCAATGTTTGCAAGTTCATTATGAACTTAGAAATTACAAAATAATCTTAAATTTGAAAAATTTTAAGTCTAGAGACTATTTTATATGGTAGAGTCATGCTGCAGGCCATATAATGATTGTGCCAGAATACCAGCGTTAAATAGCAACTTAATGCTGCTGTGTTTCGTATGATGAGTGTAGAGAACCGGAGACCCTTTTACCTGGAAACGAGGCATTCCTTTCTTTTTATTTCTTTCTTAGTCCACAGAGGTGACAACGCGTCTGCATTTTGATTCCTAATCGAGGATAGATGTAGATGTCTATGGGCCACAGCATCCACTTTATAAAAAAACTGCGGTTTTCTACCCGCTTGCCAAGCGTGGCAACTATGGCAAATATCCCCCCTGTGACGCAATCTACGGGGGAGGCCTATATTCAGCATTAAAATTTAATAGGTTGTAACAGTCATGGTAACGGACCCACTCCGGCTTCATCTAGGTAGGTGACCATCATGGGTGGGACTCAAAAAATTTGTACCATAACGCTCTAGAAAGAGTAACACACAAAGTCGTAAGCAACACACTGGAAATTATGTAACACGCTAGAACTTTGTATAGTCAGGAATATATTGTACCAGAACTTGTTAAAAATCTCACCATATTTACGAGTACAAATAAACCTAGCAAGCTAACAGCATAGCAAAGTGGCGAAGCAATCAGCTTTGTAGCTGTTTATATCGGAAAAAAATATTCAAAATAGGAGGTTCAGATGCCTGGGTGATTAGTAATCGATTGCTGAAAACAGAATTTGAAAATTCGAAACCGTTCTCGAGATAATCGTGGGACAGACGGACAGACGGACGGACAGACGGACAGACGGACAGACGGACAGACGGACAGACATCGTGAAATCAATAAGTGACTTCGCAGGCTTCGCCACTTAATAATATTATAAATATTGGCATTAATTTTTAGTTATTTTTTTGTTTAACTCAATCTATTTTTTAATCTCTTCATCTATCATGTGGGAAGCCACTGAATGTAAATGGCAGTGTAATTTTGTTTTGTTTAGCTATAATTAATTTTTTTCGGCTCCAAAATGGCGAAATTTTCGTCGATTTCGTTGCCTCGTATATAAATTGTTTCTGTAAATGGGGATCTACAGCCACAGAGTAGTTTAGTTCACAGAGTACCTTTGTTTAGTTCGGCTTCAGTCGCCGTCGTGAGTGGATATTGTTTCGGTTGTTTTCAGCGGCTCAAAAAGATCGCTGTACAAATACACAATATTCGAATAACCAAATTTCTTAAACACTTGATTATAATAATAATAAGAGATTTTTTTATTACAATATTTAAAAGCACAGAATAAATAATAGTAGTACGTACTAAAAGTAAGTAGTATAATTTTTTTTGTCATGGGTGACATTTTCATGCTTTTCGAGGGTGTCGAAACCGATAGGGTTGTCGAAATGTAAATCCAAGATGGCGGCCGCAATAGGTATCAATTTTTTCATCATGGGTGTCATTTTCATGGTTTTCGAGGGTGCTGAAGCCGATAGTGCTGTCGAAATATAAATCCAAGGTGGAGGCTGCAATAGGTATCAATTTTTTCATCATGGGTGTCATTTTCATGGTTTTCGAGAGAGTTGAAGCCGATAGGGTTGTCGAAATGTAAATCCAAGGTGGCGGCTGCAATGGGTATCAATTTTTTTCATCATGGGTGTAATTTTCATGGGTTTCGAGGGTGTTGAATCCGATAGTGCTGTCGAAATGTAAATCCAAGATGGCGGCTGAAGTTGGTACCAATTTTTTCATCTCGGGTGTCATTTTCATGGTTTTCAAGAGTGTTGAAGCCGATAGTGCTGTCGAAATGTAAATCCAAGATGGCGGCTGCAATAGGTATCAATTTTTTCATCATGGGTGTCATTTTCATGGTTTTCGAGGGTGTTGAAGCCGATAGTGCTGTCGAAAGGTATTTAAACTACTTTAATAATTCCGTATAATCATGTTATACGTAATTTTTATAATGCGCTTAAGGTATGCCCAATTGGATTTACCAATATATTTTTAATTATTGTTTTTATTAGAATTTTCAAAGATTGTTCAAGGAAAATGTTTAGTTAATTCTCTTTTATAAACATGTTAGCTCTACTGCATGAGTACGTTTTTCTTGCTCATTACTATAAATTGGTTTGAGTGGTGACTTTTTTATAAAATCTTTTTTGTCGTATTAAATCAAGTAATTGTTTGTTTCTCTTTATATATCTTTGTAGAGTATGTTAAGATTTATTTGCGATGCTTTTAAGGCAACACAAGAGACACGATTATAATCACATAATATACACGTTTATTCACATTCAAGCAATAATTTTATACCCGCTTTTGGGATCTACCGCAGTCGGTTAAAGGCAATACGAACTAAGCTTAATGCTATCCAGTGTGTTATGTAAAACACCATGTAACACAACATTATAGAAATAGAAAATAGAAAATGTATTTATTTAACCAAAAAACATTACATAATTAAGCAATACACTGGTTTCTGCACTAAGCTCTAGGCTTGTATCGCAGGAACCAAGAACATTGACTGACACCGTTTACACCGATAAATACATAGAACTCCGATTAAATTAAAATAAAGCGAAAAATAAATCATTTTTTTTTTGTATAAATTAATGCATGAAAGAAAGAAAAAAATAGCTAATTTACTCTAGGAGTGCTTGCGTGCGTGCGTACGTGTGTGTGTTTGCGTGCGTGTGTGTGTGCTGTGTGTGTCTGTGTGAGTGTGTGTGTGTTTGTGTGTGGGGGGGGGGGGGGGTTCGTGCTTGCGCGTGTGTGAGTGAGTGTAAGTCTACGCGTGTGCATGTATAGGGTCAACTATGAAATGAAAGTAAGTTTTCCGTTTCCTGATAAGAAGCAAGTAGCAACCAGGTTGTTATTTTGTGTTTGACTTTACTTGTGGACAAAGACCTCAAATCTGGGAAGAGACAGCAGAATTTGTTGTAAATGCTAGGCAGAAGAAATGGTAAGTGGCGTTTGATAAAGCTACTGTGTGAATTGGGAATCGGTACTCGAAAGATCCGACGTTGGCACAGGCTAAGATAATCCGGGGAATTTATTATTTTTCTGTGGGTTAGTATTACTGCCTTTAAAGTGTAGATTTGGCGAACCCGTAGCACCTTACATTCCTTGTACAGTTCGTCAGTAGGAAATCTAAAGTTTTTAGACAGCATTACTTTTAATACTGCTCGCTGGGCCCTCTCGACTTCAAGCATTTTTGTTAACACATAACACATAACACACCAGACCGAACACGCGAGAAGATTCTTGTGTTTATATGATTAAAGTAGCCGCAAAGTCAAAGAAATTTTAGAAAAAAAACCCATAAAATATGACTTCAACCGATATTTATTTTGTATCTATGCTTCATATAATGAAAGATAAACACATATATTGAAAATTCTGTCTTTATCTTTAATATCCAATATTTTCGATGAACATAAGGGACACTACAAATACCCCCACTTTTGTAGCTAGACTAAAATGCCTGACATGTGACAAGTTCTAATGTGATTAGCACTAAACTAAGAAAGTTACCGTGTAACACATTACTCGTAACGCACTAGAAAATTATCAGGGACAAATGTTTAAATTTGTGATTTCGTAAGAAATTTTAAGATGTTGCGAGAATTTCAGACTAAATACTATAAATTAATTCCTATTATAACAATGTAGGTTAAAAGAAATAACAATAATGGCGTAATTGAAAAAATCGGGTGGACAGCCCTGGGACATTTAACTTTGTATGGAGCAAAAAAAGATTGAAAGTTTTATAAACCAAAATATTGCGTAAATTGAAGATTTGTGAATTCCATTTGCAACTATCTTTTTTATGTTTTCATTTTAACGCAACAAATAAAATTTTATAAAAAAAAACTTAAAAAACACTAAAATTTACGAGTAAACAGATGGCCGCGATTTTTTTTCAAAAGGTACATTTTTTTTTGAGCCCCACCCTCATACATTTTATGTAGCGTTATCAAAGACGATTACTTGTATAAAATTTTCGATTCCTAAAAAAATCTCAAGTTTTTCGCATAAAATTTATGCCTAAGTAATCACTCCTTGCATGATCTATCTTTTCGTGAAGCTCAGTTATTCCGGAGGTTAGACCGGATAAAGTCTATCCGGTCTAATCTCCTCTATAACAGAGAACAATTTTTTTGAATAAGTTTTTTCGTTTCTTTATATTAACACACAAATAAATAATAGTAACTTACATGTATAGATTAAACACTTATTTCAACTAGTAGATAGTAACCTTTTCTCTCCACTTTTCTTTATTGTCTGTAAATCAGAAAGAGAAGTAATTAATATTCAAACGTGGTAGAGCCATGCTGCAGCTATATTAGTAGTATAGTTGCAGCACGAATGGGTCGGCTCGACTGGGGAAGGACCACGCTCTCACAGAATACCGTTTCGTATGGTAAGTGTAGAGAACTGGAGACCCTTTTTATTGGAAGAAAGGCATTCCATCTTAGTCGCAACGCATCTGCATTTTGATCCGCAAACGAGGATACATGTAGATGTCTATGAGCCACAGCAACCACTTACCATCAGGTGGACTGTGTGTCCGTTTGTCACCCTATCCTATAAAAAAGAATTAAATGTTAAGCCGTAATAAAATTTGGTTAGCAAAAAAAATAGCACCACCATAAACCATTTGGTTAGCATCCAAAGATTCTGTTTGCAATTAAAAAAAAATTGGCAATTCTTGTTTCGTAAATAATCTTGATAATGTTCAGTAATTTAATCATAAATAGGCAGCTTACCTATAAATGATATGAGTTTGCTTAATAAACAGTCAATCCGCAAAATAACTACTTGATTCACGATTGGTTAGCAAATACTATGCTAACCCTTTAAATAAAACCCATTATAAAAGTTAACATTTTAGTGTTCTATTTGGTGCAAGAGCGAGCGAAGCGAGCTCGGGACTTGAGGCATCCCGACTCAGACAGGTCAGGTTAGAAGGGGATGATGTGGTCGAGTGAGTAAGCAAAGCTAGCGAACAGACTCCTCTATCCCTTTCGTGGTTATTCTTTTACAAACCACTCAGAAATAGCAGCCCCGCATAGCGGGTCTCCGTCGACTACGCTTTGGTAAAACTTCGGCGGAGGGGGGACACCCCCATCGCTCCCTGTTAAGGTGATTTTTCTTAGAAATCTTTCAATAAAATTTTTAATCTTCAACATTTAATATAAAAAATACGCACCTCCGGTAGGGGAAAAGGTGGAGGTCACAAAACTAGATTAGTTAAACAACCCTATAAGTGCTTATCAAAATTTTATAAACTTGAGTCACTCATTGCAGCTATTATATAATTAATAACGCTGTACTAAAAAATTTACAGCTGTTCAGAATGTCAAGAATTGCAGATTGATTTAATAAGAATGATTTTTTATATTTACGTGAAAACTACACATTTATATAAAGCTAGTTTTTACGGATTTTGTTGCGTATATTAACTTATTTTATATTCCCGACGTTTTGAGCACTTTACAGCACCCATGATCATGGGGGGGGGGGGGGGGGACTGAGGTGTTGAACTTACAGTATCTTGAAGTCTTGCAGTTGTATACTTGGATTGGGATATAATTTTATTAATTATATTATCCCAAGCAGATGGTACCCAGCCTTCTCTATTGAAATTAGGATGTTTTATGATTTCAATAGCCTAGCCATCCTTGGAAGGAATCAGTGTTCTTTAGCGAGGATTTGTCGTTTATCAAATCTAATGTAGTGACGGCACACGTACAGGATTTCCCCTTTAATATACGCAATAAAATCCCTAAAAACTAGTTTTATTTAAATGATTTAATAATGTTTACTAGTCATGGTTTACTGACCAATTATCTATTTTTGCTGCTAGATTACATTTTTGTGCTGACAAAAACATGAATATTATGCTAACCCTGTAAGTAACACCAAATCAGAAATGTAAAAAAGAAAGAAATTATTAGTGTTTCATTTAGGTCTTAAAACAACTAGGAAATCGGATTATATAACCTTATTGTGCATCAACCGATAACCGAAAGGGAAGAAACGTTCTCGATTGGGCGACCTTCCTCTTGGCATATTGATTTAGGATGTAGGCGCAGCACCATACTTTGCGAGGAAGTTCTATGCTCAGGCGTGGATTTACAATAGACTGTAATGACGATGATGATGATGATGACCTCATTGAGTGATTATGCCTACCTTGGGTAGATACTATTTTAGGACAGCTTGATTGGACACTTCTCTATGCATATTATATGTGTTCTGGCAACAATGTATTAATTATTTACACTTACTTAATTGACATCCTATTTACGTGTATATTAATGCCAACATTGTCATTGTTGTAGACAATGTCGTGCATCTTTGAAACGTGAGTGTGCTACTAAAAGAAATAATGTATTCCAAACTTTATATTATGTTCTATGCATTTTATTCCAACGATCTACCGTATGCCGAAATTTTAAAGTTTTTAATTTAAGGTCGATAAGAATGTATGAAATAAAAAATACAAACGAGGCACTGATTCACTACTTAAAGAAAACTTATTTTAATTTTTTTATAGGAGACGCAAACGAGCTTACATCTCTTCTGATAGTAAGTGATCACAGTTAATTAATGCTAATGGCAACATCTACAAAAACTGAGATCGACATTAGCAATAATTAACTAGAACTTTGAAGAGTTTTTACTATGCTTTCTATTTCTTGATTAATTCATTTAACTTCTTACAATCTAAACTAAATGATAATATATGATATATATATATGCGGACTAAAGTTAAAATTAGGCATTCTCTATCAGACTAGTACCAATCTTCGTGTGAAGCAGATATAAAATAAAATTTATATAAGGTTATATAAAATAGAAATGTAAATTAAAGTAAATATATATAAAACAAAATAATACATTAACCCTATATTGTATATAATAAAAATATTTAATATATACATAATATTATATGAAATCATGTACATATAAAAATAAATAAATAACATAAAGTATATATTTACGAGTATATAAGTACGAATGAGCTACTAATGAGTGATTCAGCCAGTTTGTTAAAAAAATATAGGTACTTGTAAATAAATATAGTAGAGACTATAATATAGCATTATAATATACTGTACAATGAAGTATCAAAGAGAAAGCCAGATCTATGACAATGGCACTTAATTCAAAGAACGCAGGTCTCTGGCATGACTGGAGAAAAGATACTGAAAATGAGGAGTGACGTAAGAATAGGAAACAACAGAAACGGAAATAGAAACTTTTTTTATTCAATATAGATTCTAAATAATACTTATTGAAAGTCACTCTTTTGTTTAACTACCACTGGTTCAAAAAAAAACTCCTGTCCTAGGAAAAACCAACAAGAAACCCAGCGGGAATTTAAAAAAAAAGAATAGCTTACAATCATGTATGTTACACAATAATTAACAACACAAAACAAATTATAAATAGCTTGGTAGCGATATATTGATATCATCCATAAATTCCTTAATATTATAATAACCCTTTTTATACAAACATAGTTTAATAAAGTTTTTGAACTTTGAGCAAGTCAAATTTGGTATATTTTCTGGGATTTGGTTGTAAAAGCGTCGCCCCAAAAATGTAGTAGGTGCTGATTCGGTGGAATCGAGTAACTGGCACTACTAGCTTGTGTCTGTTCCTAGTATTTACAGAATGAATATCCCTTATTTTTGTAAAACTACTTATATTTTTGTGTACGTGCATTATTTTCATAAATGTATTGACAACAGGCTGGAATATAAGGTTACTTATATTTTAGTCGCTAACATTTTTTTGACAAACGAGTGGCTATATATGAGTAGCTGACTTAGTGAATCTTGCTACAAAACTAGCCTCACCTCAAATTTGTGCAAAAACAGGCCACATGTATATATATGCTAATGCATCATCATAATCAGGCCCTTTTTACTGGAAATGAGGCATTCCATCTTAGTCCTCACGGGTGACAACGCATCTACATTTTGAATTGTAATAGAGGATAGATGTAGATGTCTATGGGCCGCAGCAACCACTTACCATCAGGTGGACTGTGTGCTCGCTTTTCACTCTTATCCTATAAAAAAAAAATCACAACTTGAGGTTTTGTAATTTAGGCTCAATAATATCTTTGTAACTAATATTGGATTGTAGGTACTTGCGACGAACATTGTTGTATCTACTAGATGTAACCTTTTTTACGTGGTAGAGCCATGCTGCAGCTATATTAATAGTATAGTTGTAGCACGAATGGGTCGGCTCGACCGGGGAAGGACCACGCTCTCACAGAATACCAGCGTAAAATAGCAGCTTAATGATGCTGTGTTTCGTATGGTGAGTGTAGAGAACCGGAGACCCTTTTTACTGAAAAAGAGGCATTCCATCTTAGCCCTCACGGGTGACAACGCATCTGCATTTTGATTCGCAAACGAGGATAAATGTAGATGTCTATGGGCCACAGCAATCACTTACCATCAGGTGGACTGTGTGCTCGTTCGTCACCCGATCCTATAAAAAAAAAACCTACGCAAGAAGTATGCAATTCAATTATGACCTAGGTAGTAGGAAATGTTTGATGAAAAAGTAAGGATATTAGGTGCGGTGTACGGTATAAAAAGATAAAAAAATATACTCGTTTATTATATAAGAGCTTTAAAAGCTAGCAGGCCATCTTTACAATTATGATTATTACTGAATTGTGTTGAAAAATTTAACATTGTATATTGTATAGGTAAGTAAATATAAATATAAAATTAAATAATTTTTGTCATATTATTCTTCAGAATAGGGCCTGATTAAAAAGTATATGAAACATAAGAAAAATTGTATTATATATTTATTTTTATTTTTTTAAATGTTCAGATTTAGTAAAGTTAAAAAAAATCGCAGTGAATTCGATTCGACGCATACAAAAATATGTAAATTCGATATCAACGTTCCGAACGACCGCGGGCGCGATAACGGCATGTAAACTGAATAATATCTGACTATATCAACGCACCAATAAAGTGTTCCGCGTGTAACAATTTACTAACTAGCTACATTGTTTTTACAATTTAATTTAATACATGACGGCTGTTAACATCGCGTTGCCGTTGGTTACGCCGCCGTTCCCGTGGTAGCTAGTCGTAAACACAGCGCAATCGATAGAGCCGGCGGTGGCCACAGCTCGCAGACTCCTTGCCGTGCTGCTTCAGTGGTATTGCGGTTGTGTGCTCTGCAGTGTTCGAGCACAAGCAAAGAGCAAAGCGGTGCGTGTCCAGCAGAGGGAACAATGAGTGCGCCTTGACCTTGTGGCGCGGGGGCCGGGGGGCGATGACGCCAGCGCGTCCGGCACGCGGCCCGGCTTTCGGGTGAGATCCTTCGTGGACGGCATCCGCGTAATCGGTGGTCAGCGCGATTCCGAAGTTCGTGTCAAAAATATCGGGACGGGTGGGCGCCGCGACGCCGGGGATTCGCACAAAGTGCTCATTCCGCGAGCCGGCGCCGACGCCGACGCGCCTCGAACGATCGACCGACCGAGCCAACTCCCGCCGACCGAGCAACCGCGACATGCTCGCACCTCGACATGGGTAATGTGCAGTGCTGCGCCAACGACCGCTTTAACCGGGGCAAACCGCCTAAAAAAACAAATAATCAAAAGAAACAACCGAAGGAAACGAGTGAAAAGACTAACGGGTTGGGTGGTGATAAGGGAGACGGAGGTGTGCATAAAGTGGTAATCGTGGCGGAGGAGGCTTCGAAGCGAGCTGCGCCGACCACCGCGCTGGCGCAGTCTCCACCAACGGTGGTGCCTGCCAACGGACCAACACCAATGCAGGCAGTGCAGCAACAAAACATGAGCACCACAGAAACCGATGTACCACGAGTAGAGAGTATGGCTGTCGCGAGGGAACGATTTTTTGGGCAGGTACAGAATAACAGGTTTATTTTAATCTCGAAACAATCCAAAACAGGAACAAAAATGCGAACGCTTTGCGGATCGACCTAATCCCCTTATCTTCGTGTAACGAATCGCTTCGCCTCACTGAGGCCACACTGTTTTACGTCAAATTGCTTTGACACTCTCGATAAAGACTCAACGGTGCCGTACTATGTTTACTTGAGGAGTTTTATCGAAATTCAATAAACAGATGTTTGTTTACAAATGACAATCGCATAGATAATGCGCATGCAGATATGTGAAGCGCATCGTAATAGTAAATAATGCCACATTTAAAACCTCTCAACATTTTCCATTAAAGTCCAACTATTTTACTTATACTAATTGAATTGAGTTTGGATTAAGTAAAAGATATTAATAAACTATTAAACTTATTAATAACTAGACTAGTATTAAAATATTCGTATTAATTACGTAAATCCAATAATAACTGAAAACGGCTTATCATTCGTGATGGCGCGCTCACTTTGACTACATAATATATTTAAAACTATAGGACAAGTTTTCTGTGATGATCTAATGTGCATTGATTTACCGTTTTTATTTATCGTGATACCAATGGTCATTTGTTTTTCGAATTACGAGTATTTTAATCTGCTACTTCACACTACACAGCATTCCTATAAAATCCAATATTTCATTATGGAATTCTTATAATTTATTTAAATAAAAAACAATTACATACTTATTTGTCTTGTTGTTTGTCTTTTAAAACTTTAATTAATTTTTACAATGAAGTAGTGATGGATACTTGCCGACAAAGAAGAGACGTCTTCCATGCAAACAGCAAATTAGATTGGATAATACATACATATATAGTGTAGTACAATAGCGTGCCTTATCTACCATTGTTAGCGTGTGTTTAGCAATGAAAACATTTATTTTTATTTTATAATGAAATGCAAGCTTGCGTTTTGCATGTATGTAAGATTGCCACCATGGTATTTATAAATTTTATTATTTAGCGACAAAAAATGTAAAATTCATTGTTTTTCATGTATATCTTTATGTTTTCTATATGTACATTGTGTATAAATCTATAACAAATAATAATGACATAAGAACAGAAAATAGGAAATAATTTAATTCATTCGCAATAACATGTTTTATATCTGACATAGTAAAAGGGAGCCGCGACTGGTATTTTTTCACGTTTTTTTTTTATAGGATAAGGGTGACAAACGAGCACACAGTCCACCTGATGGTAAGCGGTTGCAGCGGCCCATAGACATCTACATCTATCCTCGATTACGAATCAAAATGCAGATGCGTTGTCACCCGTGAGTACTAAGATGGAATGCCTCTTTTTCCTGTAAAAATGGTCTCCAGTTCTCTACATTCACTATACGAAACACAGCAGCATTAAGCTGCTATTCTGTGAGAGCGTGGTCCTTCCGGTCGAGCCGACCCATTCGTGCTACAACTATACCAGTGATATAGTTGTAGCATGGCTCTACCACGTACAATGTTTGTCGACATCAAACAAATGCACCGATTCCAGTAGGGTCTATTTTTTAACGTTGACCAGTTATCCAAACAGGGTTAACATTTGTCCGCAGTTTACAGCTGTTTACAAGTAAATAAGATGTCTTCTTGGTTATTATTTATCACGCCTATTTTCCAATTATTTTTTTTTCCATACTTCTGATAGAAGCTTTAAGAGTGCACAAAGAGATAAAGATTCCTTTATACCTTGTATTTCTGTGTCCTGAACACGAAAAACCTTTTTTTTTTTGATAATTAATAGAATCAGGCGTTACTTTGACTAATAAAGATGTTAAAAAATAATTAGCTATTGCCAAAATACTCAAACCCAGTGTCTATCACTTTAAGTCAAAGTGACTGTGTCACCACGAGACTTAACGACATCTTAAAGTTGAGTAGCGTTTTGAGCATTTGGCTATTAGATCCGCGTAATAAAATAAAATAATGTATCTTACCTAGTTTGAAGAGCACCTCTCGCCCTCCCTCGATTGCGTGCATTATCCCCGTTAATACTAATCCCAACGCCACCTTATACGTGGTAGAGCCATGCTGCAGCTATATTATGGTTGTAGCACGAATAGGTCGGCTCAACCAGGGGAGGACCACGTTCTCACAGAATACCAGCCTAAAATAGCAGCTTAACGAATCTGTGTTTCGTTTGGTGAGTGTAGAGAACCGGAGACCCTTTTTACCGGAAACGAGGCATTCCATCTTAGTCCTCACGGGTGACAACGCATCTGCATTTTGATTCTTAATCGAAGATAGATATAGATGTCTATGGGCGACAGTAACCACTTACCATCAGGTGGACCGTGCTCGTTTGTCACCCTTATCCTATTAAAAAAAAACCACTACTCTATCCTTGTCGTCTGCGTGTGTGCTTAATAGCACACATCAGGTGTCGGGCCTCGGGGCATTCCCCATTGCCCGGGTCCTCCTCACGGTCCAACTCAGTAAACCGTTCGTGAGAGCCGTTTTGACCACTACGTTAGGCAATACGCACTACCGTATAGAATCAGGCGTTACTTTGCGGAAATCAATTATATTAAAGATGTTTAAAGTTAATGTTTAAATTAGATAAGCTAAAATTTGCTTAATATATTAAAATAAAATGATGTGTCTTACCTAGTTTGAAGAGCACCTTCCGCCCTTCCTCAATTGCGAGCACTATCCCCGTCACGTAGACGGTAGTAAGTCTTCCCTAGTGTAGTGGTTTTCGGAGTAGTGGTGCTGGGATTAGTGGATAGTGCACGCAATTGAGGAAGGGCGGGAGATACTTCAAACTAGATAAGGCACATCATTATGTTCTATTAGGCGGATCCTAACTAATTAACGTTTAACATCTTTAACAACATGTTTACACAAATATTACCTGAGATTCTAATCCAGGGCTTAACTCTACTCACTGTAGTCTAGTTAGTCATTTAGTAACTACATAATTATGTTTTTAAGAGCCAAGTGCAATCTTTTTTAATTTTTGTGTATTCTTAACAATGAGGAAAACACAGAAATTTAAATAAAAGAAATTTCATGTCTTTTTGCCATTTATATCTATAATATAAAAATGAATCGTTGAATGTGTTGCTAAGCGCAAATCTCGAGAGTAGCTGAACCGATTTCGCTAATTCTTTTATTATAATATTCTTTATAATATTGGTTCTTACGGAGAGAAAAATTTAAAAAATTGCCTGAAAAAGTCTAAGAACAACACTTTTCTATATTCCCATACAAAAGATTCGTAATAATACTTAAAAGTCAATTTGAACTTTAATACCATAACATAAAGTTTAAGTCTTAGTGGAGATGTTACGGAAAGGCAAAACAATGAGTGACGTTAGTGTCGTATAGATATTAATGTCAATATTTGTCGATATATATTTATAGTTTATACACACTGGCAGATAGCTAATATTATAAGGAGTAACTTGGGCTGCTTTTATTTTAGGGTTCCGCGAAAAATAATTCCACGCGGGCGAAGCCGCGGGGAACAGCTAGTTTTATATAATATTTCTAAAATATGACGGTATTTGATAAATTGGTGTATAGGATAGGTTTTCGTCTCACATATTTTAAGTCGTAGATATAAGATAAAAAGTCTATGTTTTAAGTCCAAATTAGAAAAATATATACCTACCCCGATTTACACATAGCTACTTAATGGTAGGTAGGTTTATGCCTAAGACTCCGTCTGGGTCCTACTCCGCCTTTTTAAAATAGAGTCTCAATTTATCTAAGTTTTTAAAATTTAAAACTACTTGATGGATTTCGATGTTTTCACAATATTTTAAACCCAGGAGTTTTAAGAAGGTGTTTGAGCTATAACACAGAATAAATAATAGTACTAAGTAAAGAATAATTATATGACGTTAAAAGTGACGTAATTTAAACGAGTGATTTTAAATTCTTTTGTAATTCATAAAGTTATATTTATTTTCAACTATATGTAGGTATTTAAATTGCTAGGGTATACTCACGTTTCACATGCATTATCTACAGATGAGTGAAATTTCATCTTTGTTATTTTACGATTTCCTTGATATTCAAGGTTTTGGCGGGAACTTGACTGGCGGCGGATTGCTGTTTCTGTATTATTGTATAATATTTAAATAATGGTCTAAAGTGGATTTTAATATGTAGAAGTGGTGCAATTTACCCGTTTTTCACCAAAAAATTATGTATTATTATTATTACAATTGTGTATTAAACCTTTAAGCATTTGGGCTATTAGTGGAAACAGTAAACAAGTGCTCCGATGGTGATGAACAGCAGTGCGTGTTAGTATAATAATTACACGCTATGAGACATCATGTCTTAAGCCTAAGAAGTGACAACGCATCTGGAGTCTTCCTTGTTCGAAGTTGCTTGCATTTGCATGTGTCCATGGTCTGCAGTACTTACTTGCCGTTAAAAAAAGTATTAAAACTGTCAGCCTTATTATTGTTTTATGTATGACACGACCAGTATATTTTGACGGCCACTATATGTTGGCAACCTGTTCCTCTCGCTCCAGGTACTTGTATATAAACATATTCTGCTTATCGTTTACTCAATCGCAGTTTCCGCAAATCTCACGTATATTTTCGCGCGATGGTTTTAAATAGAAGGGTATAGTGGAAATTATTATAAATAGGAATTTCCCTGAATCGCCTTCATTTCAAATTTTGTATAAACTCATCTTCCGTGGTGGGTCTTACTCATACATGTCATTGACTCAGCCAGGATGGTGACCGCCTTCCGATTTCGTCCACTCACACGTTTCGCGCAGCTTTTGGAGCAGGTCCAGCCGATTTCCCGAAATAACTCTCAACTGTTCAGAGTTAGCATGAAATTTTATTGGTGGCCGCAAGATTTTGTTCCCCTAGTAGCTACACATTTGTAGTAAACTTGCCCAATATTTTAATATATTTTTTTAAATTATTTTTAAGAACAATTTTATCTCCTACTCGCTACTACCACAGAATAAATAATAGTACTAACGTACTACTACTTACTTTTAGTACTCGTTGAGGTTATATTAAGCCTTATTAAGAAATAATTATTTCACTTGATGCTATTTTACTTATATATTTGTTTTCAACTTTGAAATGATAAATAAATAATTTAAAATTAAAAATTTTGTACAGCCGACTTCAATATAAGGTATTTAAGAATAACTCAAAAATTGTTGGTCTGACCTTGATCAAATTCATATGGGACCACACGAGAACTATCAGCTTTCATATAAAAAAGAATCATCGAAATCGGTTCACCCAGTTCAAAGTTATGAGGTAACACACATAAAAAAACATACAGTCGAATTGAGTACCGTCTCCTTTTCTGCCGACTTCCAAAAAGGAGACGGTACTCAATTCGACGCGTATGTTTTTTTATTTCTTAATAACTTATATTGAAGTCGGCTGTACAAAATTTTTAATTTTAAATTGTAATTGGAATACGGCAGAAAAAAACCTAGAAGATAAAACGTTTTAGATATCTGCGTCCTTCTCTTCCATATTGCTATGCCTGGTAAGGATTATGCTTTGTAATGTTTATACAGTTACAATATTACATGTTACGCAAATAAATAATTAAATAAGAACAATTTTCACAAAATTTTACTAATATACGTACTAATAGGTAGAATCCGAATATTATGTGAATAGAATAAAATATTTTTTCTTATTTTGTGATTTGGATTGACACATGTACTTGTTTCACTAAAATTTATTGTAATTTATTAACTATAAACTGACCGGTTTTGTCTCACGGCATCTTTAGGATACACTGATGAAGATGAGATTTCACCAAGCGATAACAATCGCAAAAATAAATTATAGAATATTTTTTATTCAATATTGATCACAAGTTTATATATACATAAATGAGGTCATCTAATAAGAATACTTATTAGATGAAGTCATTTATGCTTTTACCACTGGTTTAAAAAAATCTCTGTCCTGGGAAGAACCAACAATAAACTTAGTGGGCCTTTTTATTAAAAAAAAAGTATTAATTTACAATGACATTAATAGGTTGCAAGTTTACTTTTATATGTTGTCGGGTTGAATATGAAAACGGTATCGTAGTTGGTACACCCTCTCAGTCCCCCCCTCCATAGCAGCATGAAAGCTGTATACGAGCTGTATTGAAGTTCGCTTTTATACTACAGACTGTATTTCCTGGCTGTATAAAGGTTGTATAAGCGCTTATACAGTTCATATCAGTAAAAAATTGTCAGAAATTATACAGCTTACTGCGTTAGTAACGCTATAGAGTAGCTGTACAAACATAAAAGAGTCTGTATAACGGCTATATTACATATAAAACAAAAAGAACTACATAATATACACTTTTTTAAATGATGGTGACATTTGATGTCAGAGTAAAAAAACGGAGATAATTGGTGAATTGAAAGTGAAAAATAAGATTTACGGTACACTTGTGTGTTTTCTATCAATTTTCTTTTAATTACATTTTATACGTGGTAGAGCCATGCTGCAGCTATATTAGTAGTATAGTTTAGCACGAATGGGTCGGCTCGACCGGGGAAGGACCACGCTCTCACAGAATACCAGCGTAAAATAGCATCTTAACACTGCTGTGTTTCGTAATCTCACAGGTGACAACGCATCCGCATTTTGATTCTAAAACTAGGATAGATGTAGATGTCTATGGGCCACAGCAACCACTTACCATCCGGTGGACTGTGTGCTCGTTTGTCACCCTATCCTATAAAAAAATATCACCGTCATTGACAGAATTCATAAAACTACTGTAAGTACAAGGGTGTACAACTACGCCATAAAAATACACTTTAGAAGGGAGTTTGCACACCATTGTCCAGAAAAAGATTAGAGTGCTACTTTCATAACACTTAGAACTGTAATAAACAAGTGACAGCATGCAAAAACAGCTTCAATGTATATATTTTTAATGATAAAGTTAGATTCAAGTGTTACAAAATACTTAAAGTTGTATATTAGAGTTTTCATATTCTAATTAAGAACCCTAGCATATTTAAATCCCATAATACAGACATTACACAGTTTGAACTTTATAATAACCCACAATAATAACCCATAAACCACACTTACAAGGATACAACCTTTTTTCAACATTTATAAACGTATCTAAAAGAACACTAAGTTCTATGTGGGCTGATAATATATTGATGGTCATAACGCGTGTGTGCTGCTTGGTCGCAGCGGTTTCGGTTTTGAAGGAAAGAGCTAGTGTAATTACAGGCTGAGGATTTCATGTCATGAAGTAACAACACTTGCGTGAGCTTTGTTTGTAGTTAGCTGCAGGACTCTACGAGTTGCAGTAGTCACTTACAAGTATAATCAATCAGATGAACTGTTTGCTCTTTTTTATAAAAAATATTCGCATTTAAAATCTAATCTAATAATTTTTTTCTTATTTTTTTTTTACTTACCATCAGGTGGACTCTGTGCTCGTTTGTCACCCTTATCATTATATATAAAAAAATAATTAATGTCAGTACGAGAGGCGAAATTACAGTTTTACAATTCCTTCCAAACTACCGAATATACTGTTATATAGATTTGTTTTATTATAACTGGTATTTGTTGATAATTGAATGTCTAAATGTAGAACAGTTACATTAAACAAAAGAAAATATATTCTGTTATCAAAATTTAGTGTTAAAAAGGGTTCTCTTTTTTAATAATAAAGATAAATAACAAATTAGGAAATGTTCCCGTAACAAGATATCACACTTGTTTTTACAATTGTTTCTAAAACCCCTAATTTAGTACAATTCGGTAGAAACAGATATTTAATGCACACATATATTTAGTATTAAAACTATGAAATGTATTATATGAAGTACCTTCCTATATGCTTGATGTACATTTTTATTTGGTTTCGATATAGCCAAGCTATCTTTAATAGATTATTTTTGTCGATTTGAGCGATTCATTAACATCGAACACTAAGAATTCTTTGAATTAAAGTTTCACAACAGTCTATTAATGTAAACAAAGAGATACCACTATTTATATTCTTTGTACCTCAATGTCACGGCTCACTGCCAAAGTTTTGGCACAAAGGCAATTTACTACTTCGATCAACTATTTCTCGTAAGCATAGTACAAAAATAAACACTTATGATTTTCTCATTTAAGACTGTAAACTGCGTTCAATCTAGGTACTAAGGAATAGGGCTCTTTCTCTGCCTAGAAGTTCGTCTAGGTATTATTAGATAATTTATGTATTTGTAATATAAATATCAGGAATGTTACGTTATTATTTATTAAAATTCAATACTTATAAATTTCAAAAAGAGTAGGCAAGCTATGTTCTAAAATTGGTGAAGGTTAAATTGTGGACACACATACGAAGTGCAATTTCTTTACGACATATCATTCTTCTTTTATTTTATTACTCATGCAGGTGAAATGTTATAATAAAACGTAACGTTTTATTAAAAACACGGGACTAAATTTCTCCAGTACGTCGATAAAGAAGTTTGACTTCAAAAAAGTCAGATCACCTGAAACTTGTCCGCCTTTAGTCTAGTGCAGGGGTTTTCAGTGTCGCGTCTTCCATGGGTCGCGCAAAGAAACACAAAAGGGGATGCATAACATCTGTTTAGTAAGTAAGATGCTAGGGCCAAATTTAAGAATTGAAAATTAGTTTAATTCCTTCAAGGTGTATGCAGATAATATTGTAAGTAAGTTGCTATCTATTAGACTTCTCACCCTTATTACCTATTGTAACAGAACTCTCGCTGAACTCACGCTGAGTTACAGGCACATGAGATATTCTACCTTCTCGTCTCATGGTGACGGGTGTAATGCGATGCGACTTGGGTCGTATACCTAACTCAAGTAGGGAAAGACCAAACGATTAATATCAGGGGATCCATCTGTTCGTCCCGCTACAGTTAGTTAACTCTCACAAAAACCTTAAAAACCGCCAATAATCTATCTAAAATCGATAAGTAATATGCCCGAATTTTTTTTTTGTAGCTGTGGGGCCTGACACGCATAACTTTGGGAACCCCTGGTCTAGTGTGAGGCTGTGAGGTATTACTAAGATATGAGAAATATCTTATAACTTTTAAAAAGTCGTAAAAAATACCTAAATGGTTTTACTTAATATATATGTGAAATTTTTAACAGATGTAACATTGCTGAACAATTTATTCAATTCAACAAACATTATTTTACAATTCAGGGACCAAAACATTTTGAACTGTGTTCTCTATATCTTTTTACAGTCCTAGAATGGGTTTTACCGTCCCGTTTTCGTAATCTGTAGTGGAGTTTGTTTGTTCTATCGTTTAACGACTAAAATCCTTGACAGTTACATCGAGATATCGTATATACGTAGTAAACGATAATCATTGCTTTGCTCTACATTTATCTTTTGATTTTAAGTGATCCATCTAATGAAATTTAGAAAATTGTAGTTTTGACTGCCATAAGCGTCATCATCATAGATAAATGTTATTTGCGATAGCATATGATAGCTGAGAAATTAACAGAATAGCTTCTACTCTATTGTGATAGCAGATGATGCTATAAACAATGGAGTAGCAGCTATTCTCTTTAAAATTGAAGGATTTACTGTTATTGCTGCAAATGTGTTATATCTGTAACATGAATGGATCTGCTGGATGAAGACAGAATTATAATTACTATTTTAGTTGGATATTTAATATTTATTTTATTTTTTAATAAATTTATTAATCGATTATTATTAGAAGCACAAATGATTGAATTAATTTGAACTATTATCTCTGCAGTTACATTAATTTTGATTACTTTACCTTTTTTACGTTTATTATATTTACTAGATGAACTTAATAATCCTTTAATTACTTTAAAATCTATCGAACATCAACGATATTGAAGTTATGAATATACAGATTTAAATAATGATGATAATTGAAGCATTATAGTGCTGTATTTCGAATGGTGAGTGAGGAGAATCGTAGATTCTTTTAACTGGTATTTAAGCGTATCTTTGGGCCACAAAATCGCTTTATCATCTGATTAACTGTGTGCTCATTCCTTTTACTTTACTTTCATTTACCTTTACTTACCGTTACAGCTTATTAAAGTCCACTGCTGAACATAGGCTTCCGCCATAGATTGCCTCATAATGGGGATACTTGCCATAGTTGCCATGTTTGGAAAGCGGGTTGTTACTTACCCTTACTTAATATAAAGTTTTACAATAGTTTCATTTCAATGTCTCAATTTGTCAATTGATTACGTATTACTAATATATCTCATAATAATCGAAATTATATGTATTGTACTCATCTTCTGTTCCTTTAGACTTCACTGAGAAGACAAAATTATTTTTTATCATATAATTTGTCAAAAATACAATCACATCTCAATCCTCTATAGTCAAGAAAAATGCCATCAAAAACATAACTTGTAAAAAAAGCCAAGTCTCGCAACTCAGTTCTACCGTAAAAAGTTGTGAGATCCATGTAATACAAAGTCGGTTAATTTATTCAGTCCCTACTTAAGGGTCCTTCTGTCTTAAGTTATTACGTAATTAGCAAACCTAACAACATCTTATAGTGACCACATCAATACTAAAAATCTTTTATATTTTAAATAAATAGATTGACTTGGCCGTCGCATGAAAACACAATGTATCTCTCAAGTAATACATATTATATTAAATTAGATTGTTTAGTGCGATTGCCAAGTCAATTTATTTATTTAAAACATAATTTTTTTTATGGTCACTATAAGATTTTGTTAGTTTGCTAATTACGTAATAACTTAAGACAGATGTACCTTTAAGTAGGGACTGAATAAATTAAACGACTTGGTATTACATGGATCTCACAACTTTTTACGGTAGAACTGAGTTGCGAGACTTGGCTTTTTTTACAAGTTATGTTTTTGATGGCATCTCATTTCTTTTTGTAGATAGTTATATCTAGGTACCCATCTACACCTATTATTCCATTATGTTATACATATATAGGTACACTGATTCATTTACTGCAAATGTAACTTTGTAATCCTATATATTTATATGGGATTACAAAGTTATTTATGCAGTTGGTGTATCTCGTTAACTCAACCAAAATTGCAAAATATTTTAAAATTTCCTTGATTTATATCATCATCATCATCATCATTACAGCCCTTCACAAGTCCACTGCTGAACATAGGCCTCCCCCAAAGAATGCCACAAAGCACGGTCCTGAGTCACCTGCATCCATCGACTTCCTGCATGTCTTACCAGGTCGTCACTCCATCTCTTGGGGGGACGCCCTACACTTCGCCTACCGGTACGAGGCTGCCACTCGAGAACCTTTCTTCCCCATCTTGATTATAATTCTTCCCCATTTTGATTTATATATCAAACAATAATTGTATTCCAAATTTGAAGCACCTGTGTATCCTAGAAGTGCCTTAGAGTTTTGATGATCGGTCAGTCAGTGAGTGACAAAGTTAAGAAACTTTGACTAGTTATAATTCTTAAACTACTAGTTCAAATTTAATGAAATTTGAAACATATCGAGTTTATATAATGCCTACTTGGTTAGTGAATTCAGGCTTCTAGTTTTATCCACAACGAAGTTATAGGGTTTCGAAAATGGCCTGAACTGCTTCGAGAAAAGGATGGTACGGCCGTGCCGCTTTTTTGCTCGACTTGGCGGGGGCACTGCCGTGCCCCAGATAATTCAGTACTTTTTTGAGTTCAAAAATAATAAATTTTGTAAACAAATTCAATTTGTAATTTTAATGTAATATATTATACTTTATACATTGTAGAGCCACGCTGCAGTTATATTATGGCTGTAGCACAAATGGTTCGCCTCGACCAAGGAAGTACCATGCTCTCACAGAATACCAGCGTAAAATAGTAGCTTAATGCTGCTGTGTTTCGTATGGTAGGGAACTGGAGACCCGTGTTAGTCCTCAGAGGTGACAAGCGTTTGGATTCTTAATCGAGAACATATTATGTAGTTGTATAATTAAAATTAAAAATTTTGTACAACCGACTTCAATATAAATTATTAAGAATTACTCAAAAACTATTGGTCATAATCAAATTTATGTTGGACCATATGACAAGCACCAGCTTTGAAATAAAAAATAATAATGGAAATCGATTCACCCAGAAAAAAGTTATGAGGTAATGTCTAAGGACCACAAGCCACAACATTCACTTACCATCGGGTGGAGACTGTGTGCTCGTTTGTCATCCTTATTCCATATAAAAAAGTGTTGTGGCACTTAGCCAATTTATTTCTCTACATCGAATTAAGGACGTATATTTAAACGTCCTTAATTCGAAAAAGAATACATTTTAAATTTACAATTAAATTTTACATTTTCTTCAAAAGTTGAAATGAAAAAAAAATTAAAATCCCACAAATAATAGTATTTTAAGATGCAAGCAAAATATGAAATTCTTATATTACATATAAATAATAATAACTTCTCCCTTGAGTATTTAATATTACAATAACGCAAGATTTATTTTAAAGCAGCTGTGTATACCTGGTAGAGTCACGCTGCGGCTATATTATGGTTGTAGCACGAATGGGTCGGCTCGACCGTGAAAGGTCTTCACAGAATACCAGCGTTAAATAGCAGCCTGATTCTGCTGTTTCGTATGTTGAATGTAGAGACTAAGATCCTTTTTGCTGTAAACCAGGCATTTCCTCTCAGTCCTCGACGACAACAACGCATCTGCATTTTAATCCGTAATCAAAGATCTGAAAGAAAAGTCTGAAATAAGATGTAGTGACAAAAATTGAGAAAGGTATGCTGAGATGGTTTGGCCATGTCGAGAGAATGAATGAAGAACGATTGACGAAAAAAGTGTATAAGGCGAGTGTGAATGAAAGTGTCGGAAGGGGTAGACCTAGGCGGACATTTCTAGACCAAATCAGGGACGTCTTGAAAAAGGGCGAGGTCAAGAGTACCCTAAACCGTAGAGCATGTATGAAGGGAATAATGAAAGGGGACGAAGCGAAACAAGTATGTAAAGATCGTAGCAAGTGGAAAGAAGTGGTCTCTGCCTACCCCTACGGGAAAGAGGCGTGATTATATGTATGTATGTATGTATCAAAGATAGATGTAGATGTCTATGGGCCACAGCATCCACTTATAATCAGATAAACGGTGTGCTCGTTTGTCACCCTTATTCTATAAAAACTGTGTGCTGTTCTTTTTACTTTTTCTACTTATCTTTATTCTATCGTATTATTTAATTCCTTAAATTAGAAACTTACGTCATACTTTATCGCCATGTCCGTATTTACTTGACTTTATAAGATGACTGTAGACGGTGACTGTAACTAGCTAAATTATTTTTAGGGTTCCGCATTTATTACTAATTTGCGAGCAAATAGTGTAACGACAGTTTGATGGTATGAATTTGTTGTGAGAACTAAATTTGACTAAATTCACTCTCCCCTTATAATAAGATGACATTTGCTTCAGTATTTAATTAAGTAAAAATATTTTTACCCACCAACTCCACAAGTATAACCTCAAACGCGTGTACAATCAGAACACGTACTCAAGTTTTTATTTTACCTCGTTCCGATTATTTTACCACATAAGACGATAGCTGAATGCTTCATACATAATAATATATACTACTAAAACTGAACTAAACCAAAAAAAAAGAAGGATAAATAAAAGACAACCACCGTTCTAATAAACGTTTCATTTATTTGTTAGAAGTTTCACCAAACTTCCGTTACTTTTCCTTTATCGTCTAAAGAAACTGCACGTAATGGTCACTAGCCTTAAACTATCAAAGCAGCTAGACAGACAATAGTGGGACATAACTCAGACGGGGTCAATGGCGCGCGACGTCACACCACAATAAATAAATCTAGTTCTACACATTCATACGAGTTACGTGAATATGTTTGGCATGCTGTTTAAATGCCGCGCCCAAGTCTTTACTACTTCTTAAATGTTTTTTAGAGACAGTGACGTCACTCAAACCTCTTAAGATGGTCGTAATGTCGGACGCTATCGTACAACGTACAGAGTACAGACGTACTCGTATCAGTGCGCTGTTAAACACGTCTCGATGTTTAATATCAGACGTTTGCGCATCTTTTTATTAATAGATGATGTAAGTAGTAGTTTAGTAACTGAAAATCGACTGGTAGGTACGCGAAAAATTAGTCATCGCGAAATCAAGAAGAACAGGCTTAATCAGCTAAAACCGTTCTAAATTTATCATATTGTACATTCCATCCGAAATTATAAGTCACAGATTTTCCATGTTGCAACTACTACAATTTTTAAATTAACGCGGAATACGAAGATGAACGAAAATAAAGATATAAGCGTGAATATCGATTCGAGTGTGCATGTCAATTACGTGTTCCTGAATTACAGTGCGTTCACCGTAAGATGTCCCCTGCCTTGGGAAATGGCAGCATTGTCTATGGTGCTGCCAACAATATATAGAGCATTTACCCCACTTGGTGGTTGCTGGCAAAATTATCTAAACTTGAAAACCCCTGATTAATATGTTTTACTTGCTTATTTAAATAATATACAGTTAGTTATAAGACTAGTAATGTTGTGAATGATAACACAATTTAATTTTTAAATTATTTATTGATTTATTTTTTCCGACAATAATTATGGTCGAAAGGAACAATTCCAGACATACTCGTATCACTGTCACTTTCATAAACGTCGTTATCATCATCTGTCGTATCCGAATCTGTGCTGCTGTCATTTCCTAATTCAATTATGAATTTATCAGTAATATCATCCAAACAGCCATCAAGTACATAAAACTTGTCTTCTAAATTTTTTACGTGTTCACACTGCTTTTGCCAATCCTGAGGGGTTATAGATGAAAAAGCTTCTTCAGTTAACTTCACGATATTCCCAGCTTCTTGGCCGACATTATTGCTGGCTACTCGTCTCTTTAAAAGACTCCACATAAACTCAATCGCATTTAAATCGCAGTGGTAAGGGGGCAACCTAACCACTTTATGGCCATGAGAAAGCAATAATTGGTCAGCCTCATAAATCGGCGCTTCTTTGTGCTCTTTTATAATTTCATAAAGTTCTGCTTTCAGCATTGTTGGTATATAAGACAATCCCTTATTTGTTATCCAATTTTGCATTTGAAGTTTTGAGGAGCTCATAGTAGGTGCTTTATTTACTTGTACGGTATGATAGGGAGCGTTATCCATCACGACTAAGGAGTTCGGAGGCAAATTGGGTATAAGTTTCTCTGAAAGCCATTTTATAAAATTGGTTCTGTTCATGTCGTCATGGTAGTCCCCTGATTTACTCTGTGATTTAAAAATCAATTGAGCATTAGGAATAAACCCTGTTTCTCCACCTGCATTAATAATTATCCACCGCGTTCCAACAGAATCACTTATTATTACTCCGTCCTCGTCATCTTTTTGCCAACATTTTTTCACTGCATACGATGCGTGAATGTATGTTTCATCTAAGAAAACTATTGGCCGACCATCTGCTCGATTTTGCCTCATAGTAACGATATACTTGCGTCTCCATGCAACTATGTCGTGCCTTTCCATTAAAATTTTCCGTTTCGAACCACACTTTTTATACTGAAATCCAATTTGTTTTAAAATTTTCCACAAAGTCGTTCGACCTCCACCAAAGTTTATGTCATTCTTTAATTCTACAAGTAATTTATTTAAACTAGGAACAACTTTTCTTACAGTATACATTTCATGGATTTTGTTTCTTATTGCGCATAAATCGAAATCATCAAGATCCACCGTTTTACGTCTTTGACGGTGTTTTCCAGGAGACTTGAGTTTTTGAGATGTAGAGGCAGCAGCTTCACCTTCTTTAGATATTCTACTCACGGTTTTCTCTGACATGCCTGAAATAGACACCAAAGTACCATTTTATAAAATTACATATTTATAAAATACAAATACAGACATTATGATAAAAAAGTAAATTAAATTAACTGAGATACGTACTTTTTTATTTTAATTCGTAATGTTAGTAATTTCTTATTATTACCCATACTAAAGGCATTTTGCATGAAGCTGGCATCCCTATTTTACTAACCTGTCATGGCGGCGACGCGAGTTCGCACTTGATTGAGTGGAATTAACAGGGCTTGATTTGCCTTTTCTCTCTCACAAAAGGCACGCACCTTCAACACAACCTCTCTTGCACTGCTTCTAAATGGTTTCGGCATAATTAATTCGGAATATTTTAAATAATAACACAAAAACGAGCGCAGCTAATCACAAACTGACAACAGATTGACAAGCAATAGTGCCAACATCACAGCAGGGGACATCTTACGGTGAACGCACTATACAATGACATGAGGACCGCTCAAAATGTATTAGGCTTGGGCAAAATATATCGATATATCGATAGTTTCTTAAAAAAATATTGATATATATGTATTGATATCTTTAATCGCGATATATCGATATATCGTTTTAGAGTATCGAATCCGTATCAATTTCGATATATTTTAACAAACAATGACACAACAAAAGGAGCTACAAAAGCATTCATGTGTGGTTATCGTTTTTTTTCGTCCTCCAACCGTCAGTAATATAAAATTTTGGTCCTTATCCTTACATAAAGCAAAGGATGACGATATATCGATATATCGATACTGTTTGAAAATATCGATTCGATATATATCGATATATTTTTTCCCCTTGTCTATCTCTAAAATGTATGTCGAACGAGACACTAGGCCGCGCCGCACGCTTCGCCGCATACTCCATAATTTAACCTCTACTGCCAGACTGCCTGATTGGTCTAGTGGTTGTAAACGCGCTAAACATTGTTGATCATGAGATGCCGGGTTCAAATCCTAAATCGGGGCTAAAATCAGTTATTGGGTTCTTCAGTCAAGTATAAATAAATTGTCAGCCTGAAAACAGGAAGTTGGTGTTCCTCATCCGTGCTTCCCGCCGTCGGTCCTTCGCCTGATCTCTCTCCGGTCGTATCGGATTATCGACCCATCGGACTATGAGAGTGAGGGAATAGAGAGTGCACCTGTGCTTGTGTTGTAGGAGCTATTTTATTTATTTTTGACGGCTCTGTGGCGCAGTGGCTTAGCAATGAGTTGCTGCGCTGGGGTGCGCGGGTTCGAATCCCGCACGGAACATGTATTTGTACGGCCTACAAATAATTGTTCCGGGTCTGGATGTTTGTCCTTGTGCAATTTGTGTTTGTAAACTGCCTCCACGATACAGGAGAAAATCCTAGTGTGGGGATAACGTTTTTTAAAAAAAGAAAAGAAAGAAAGAAATATAATTCTGTACTGCACAGATGAGTAGTCTCCGTTGGGAGTGGCCACCTTGACCGTAATTCGGTCTGGAGGACATTATTATTACTCTAGGATTAGCCTAAGGTCTCAGAAGAGAGCCTTCAGCATACACTATATAAGTGGCCGCCACTTAGGGCACTGTAATACAAGAGTGTGTGTTTGTATTATGTTTTATGTATGTCAAGCACGCTGAAGTTTACCCTCAGACTGAGTGTAGAAAGTGAACGGGAGCATGCAGCGGGGTTTGGCGTCATTACAGGCGGCCGCTCTAGTTTTATTAAAAAATGCCACTCAGTCGTACGTTCGTCGCACGCTCTTTACTCAGGCTTTGACTTTCAATATAGTATATGAATATCATATTTAAGATAATAAAGTATAAAATGTCCTTTGTTGGTCAGGAACATAAAAATGTGTCAAATGTATTACTTGCCTATCGTGTAAAATGCAACATGATAGGCAAGATAATGGATATTGGGTTTGTAATTGTGTAGGCAATGGGCTAGCTACCTCTTACAATTTTTACAATATTTTATCTATACATATATATTTTGGCTAAATATGGTCCGAGTAGTCTGTTGCTTTTTGAACTCTGCCTAGTCCCTCAGGAACAACAAAATAGAATAAAATCGAATAATTTTTAATCAATATAGATTACAGTAATACTTCTTGAAAATCATTTTTTACTTTTACCACTGTTTCGGAAAAGTGTTGAAATCCGCATAAACACCATAAAGTGTTAAGTGAATACATAAAAACGCGAATAAGTACCAAAAGAACAAAAGATACCAAAATATAATATAATTGTTTTTGACAAAAAAGCGGTTCAATTATTTCTGATCCAATTATATTTTTTTTAAATACTAATAATGCTATTAAACATTACTAATATTCCCTTAAACCACTTCTGGTAAGCTAAAATGCTTGTGTTAGAAGTGTTTCACGACAGTAGTCGAATGGCGGATTCGAACCCACGACCTTTCGAGTTCGCGGCCCGCGCCCTACCATTAGGCTACTGACGCTTAAGTCCACTTATATCCACTTATATTATTATTTTGTTTTATAATACTCGCTATGTAACGTCTGTATGTACTTTAGTCGCATAAATAGAACTATAGCCTTATTACACTACAGACTTCATTTTACTATATTATGCCTTAAATCATACAAGTTATTTTCCACAGATAATTATTATTGATAATATTTAAAACTATTATTAATTTAGTTTTAAAAATAAATATAAATTTACAAAACATTAATTCATACATTTATTTTCCATTACGGTTTACTAAAAGTCCACTGCTGGAGACAGGCCTTCCCTAATTTGCCTCATAGGGGGGATATTTGCTATAATTGGGACGCTCGGAAGGCGACTACAGCTACAGTTTTTTATTTATTATAGCTTAAAGTTTAAAGTACGAAAAACCACCACCATTCAGACAACCACTATTACGACATCACGTAATATATTAAATTGTTTACGTGGTAGATACACGCAACTGCTTTACGTGGTAGAGCCATGCTGCAGCTATACAACTGGTATAGTTGTCTAAAAAATCTAACAAATATGTAGCACAAGTTTTGCTATTAAGATACATGGGTTGATTTAAGGCGAACATTGCACCGACACTGTTAAATTTTGATCGATTTTTTTATCGAGCTTAGAGTAAGGCATCGATGGAATTTCTTTTCATGCTCTGAATATTATACGTCTTTTTTTGTCACTAATCGCGTGAAATTATACGAATGTAACGGCCACTTAATTCTAGCCAACAAAACACTACAAATTTTTTTTTCATTAATTTTTTAATTAAATTTATTTTAATCATTAAAAATAGATAAACTGTATAATGATTAATCACACATAATACACTTTGATACATTAAACTTCACTCATTGTGGTTAGATCGAGATACTGACGAGGTGCCGCCCACGACGAAATTCCATGGCTAAATATAATCAACGAATGATGAAAATGTATGAGCCACTGAGCCTAACCTCATAAATTAGTCACGATTAAAATCAATTAAAAACTAGAGGATGCAATAAGCAAATAGACCTAATTGTTATTTGCAACGCTTAGACATTAACCTATTAAATTGACCTTATGAAAGTTCAAGATAATCCTTGCTTCGCGGTCGCTATTATAAATGTAAATTTTATTTACGTGAGCTATTAATAATACACTTTAATCTTAATAAAATAGGCAGCTTTCAAGGGTATGCTACGCTCTTAAAACTTGTTCATGGCTTGCATTTAAACAAAACATCAAACTGAGCTAACCTAACATAAAAAATTAAGTGCGCACAAAGTATTTTAAAATAATAAGATGAAATTGACATTTCAATTTTAAAAATTTATTCACTGCTTTCATCTGACTGTATCAGATTTAGTTTTGTGTTTTTTGGATGTAGATAGTTACGGAGGTATTGTTAGATTATTTCATATGTTTCATCTCAGGTGGGTACAATGCCTGACAACAAATAAAAGGCCGCTGTGCCAAGCACATTCTAATGAGTCTGATTTAATTAGTTACCAAAATATCGCTATATGCCGTAAAGTAAGAGAACTTTAATCATCGACCTGTTTCGTCCCATAGTTGCCATTAGAGGTGACCATGAGCAAATCCAGAGAGATATACCATCTGAGAGAGATATAATGCTTTATCTATCGCATTGGGTAGAAACCTGTAATGTTAGATATAAGTTGGATATATAAATAAATAAATAAATAAATAATGGAATGGAGAGATAATGGAGCAGATGGAAATTATACTCTGACCGGCGACAAATCCTTACTACGAGTGTAATAGTTCCTTTGCTTAAAATGGGTACATATCAGACGCTACCATACGTCTTCTGCACAACTAAAAGCTTACGAATTTTTGAAAGTTGTTGGTGTGATTGAAAAACATCCAGCGAGTTAATAATAATAATAATAATAAACTCTGAGTATTTGCACAGGCACAACTTAGTAGCCAGGATTCTACACCAGAAGCTCGCTCTGAAATACGGTCTCGTGGATCGGAAACTGCCGTATTATAAGTACTTGCCGGAAGCCGTGCTCGAAAATGACCGCGCCAGGATCTACTGCGACGGGACCATTATCACAGATAGGACTATTCTTGCGAATAAGCCTGATATTGTGCTGATGGACCGGGCACAGTCAAGGATATTTTTGGTCGGCATTACCATTCCTTATAACGAGAACCTCGTGAAAGCCGAAACAGATAAGCTGGCAAAATATCTGGACCTGGCTCACGAGGTGACCGACATGTGGGGTGATCTGCCGGCTGAAATTATTCCTGTGGTCGTTTCTGCGAACGGGTTAATCCCAGTTAGCCTCTCGGGTCATCTGAGGCGACTGGGACTCCGTGACGGACCGCTCCATGCTCAAATGCAGAAGGCGGTGCTCCTCGATACAGCCCGCATCGTCCGCAGGTTTCTTTCCCTTTCTCCCTTACCCTCGGCCGTTTGGTCTCCCCTGCCGAGGGCTTCCATCTGGTTGGGTTTTTATATATTTATGTATTTTTTATGTATTTATTTTATTTTATTGATATTTATGTACGTTTACCATGTTTATTTACAATTATATATTTATATTGCCCAACCAGATGAGAAAACTTTATAGATACCCCATAATAATAATAATGTCCTCCAGACCGAATTTCGGCCACGGCGGCCAACCTCAACGGAGACTAGCCATCTGCGCAGGACAGGATTATAGTGCCCAAGTGTATGCGCAAGTACACATGCACTCTCTATTCCCTCACTCTCATAGCCCGATGGGACGGTAAACCAGCGAGTTATACTTATTATAGATACAGCATTTTAATCTTCTGATTTACATAATTATTCTGATTACAAACTACGACAATATTATACATGTAAAATCGTAAAATATATAAATGTTAAAAATACATACGCTACAGTCGTAGTAGCTCTCTTTAAAGTTAGTTGTAATTGTAGTAGATTATTATCACACATACTTGGCAATGAAGGAAAATCGTGATGAAACATTACATTCTTAATATCGTCAACGATATTAAGAAATATTATGAGGACATGTAAAGTCCGCTAACACGTATCGAGCAACGCGTCAGATTCTTTTCTACTCCCCTTTAATCCTTTCAGGCATTAGGGAAGGCCTGTACCTAATATAGAATGTACGTAGGCTGTTATTTTCAAAGACATTTAAGTAGTAGTAGTAATAGACCGGACATCAGCAGCAAAATTGTCGTCTGTAACTTATGTCCTATAGGATATATCTCCGTTAGTCTTAGTGACATCGTCATAAAGTCAAGACGCATTATTTTCATATCTTTAAAAAATATTTTTATAGATAATATGCCCGGTTGTGCATTAAGATATTGTAAGTCACGATATGGAGCAAAAAATGAACGTGATTTTGGTTTTTTATCGTAAGTATAACGTATATTTACCGAATAATCTTTAAATTTTATTATTTCTAGTAGATTTTTCTAGAAAATTTATTTTTATTGTACTAAGCGCCCTCTGTTATCCTGTAGCGTCACTATTTATTTAAAGTTTGACGACGTTTGTCGATGATTTGACGAGTGATTGACGACGTTTACCGATTGGGGTTATCGATAAAAATATTATACAGGATGCCGATTTAATCATTTACAATATTTAAGGAGGTAAAACAGTCAAAGATACTGTACCCATACCAACAAAAATGAGTAGCATATACCAACTATGCTAAGTGGCCTACTTTATGTGGAAGGGTGGGAAAATTTTTTTAGGCATGATGATGAGATTTTCTGTGTTGCTTATGAACATGCTGAGGATACTTGCTGTGTTGATGTTTAGCAATACAGCAAGTCTTCTCTTTTACATACCGGGCGTCATTGTCTGGTGGTATTCAAGGACAAAATCATTATAAATCCTGGCTTACAGTGATAGGAAAGTGCTATAGGCTTGTGACATTAAAAAAAATTGTACTGTTAAAGATATTAGATACAAGAAGTTGTAGGTTAAGCTTGAGTTAGGAAATAATGTAAAAACTTAATATAACAATTTTTATTGATGTGGGTAGTGTCTTTTAAGTAGTGCAGCTGATGAAATTGACAAAATAATATAAAAAGAGAGGAAGACGTCTCCATACATTCTTGGGCCCAAGTGTTAACAAGATGAAAGTACCATTTGAAAGCGTATATATAAACAATTAATAGCCGAAAAGATATGTCAATCTAGAAGATGAGTTATTGTAGAATAAGTAAAATAGAGATTATCTATTACCTACACTGTAGCAGGTGATTTTTCACTGTTATTACATTGTAACAGATTATTTTTCACTATAATTACTTAAAAATATAAAAGCAGGATCAGTATAAAATAGAGGCATAAAAAGTTAAAGTGATTTTTTTCGTGTGATGGAAGTCATGATAAATAGATACAATGAAACAATCATTTTACTCCCTTTTATTATATTTTAAAGCATTTCAAGCTTAGTAACCTTCAACAACATTATCGATACTTTGGTATCGAAAGGGTAACATTCCTAAAACAGTCAAATGTCACCTTTGTAGAACGCTCCATAGAGTATGGTAATATTTAGAAAGGACCCTCAGAACCTAAGAGTATATATATGATAACAACGTTTAGTCAGAACCATAGTTAAGAGTGCTCAGAACAATTATTTTTTAAATGTTATTTATATGAATTATAAAACTAATATTTTATTAGAATTAGTTTTGTTACTAAATTACGCTTCTCTAAATTAACAGAATTTACTTTAAATGACGAGTTTCCGTCGTTACGCCCTACGCGTCGCGTTTACGTCACATACTTTAGTGTTATTTCCTTCGCCGCGTGAGTGTAAGAGGCAACTACAAATTTATAAAATATTAAGTGGGTACAATAGAAATTTTTGTTAGTTTTTATATAAAGGGTAAGTAATTACACTGTCCTTAAAAGTTAATTCCTTATATTTTGCTTCGTAACAATTTTATATACTTTATAAAATTTCCATTTCAAATACTGTGTCGTTCACGTATCACTATATTTAATAGACAGAATGAACTGAAAATTAAATACAAGGTGTGAATGATCACTATAAATTTTGTGTAATTAACACAAATTTTTATATTCCACAAAGTTTTAAAATTACGTTTTATGTTATAATTTCGATATAATATAATGAACATTATGGCGAAGTTGTTTTCAACAATAATTAAAAATTTTGTTCAACCAACTTCAATATAAATTATTAAGAATAACAATATTAGACAGACCTTGATCAAATTTATATGGAACCACATGTAAAGCACCAACTTTCAAATAAAAAAAAATCATCGAAATCAGTTCACACAGAAGGAAGTTATGAGGTAACACACATAAAAAAAACATAGAGTCGACTTGAGTACCTCCTCCTGTTTGAAGTCAGTAGAAAAATGGCGTTGGTCTAAGATTTCATAATAAAGTAAATACCTATGATTAAATTTTTTTTTTGAGGCTCTTACTGAGTATATCAATATAATCTTTGTATATAAAAATTACGTGTCACATTGTTTGTCCGCGATGAAGTCCTAAACTACTGAACTGATTTCAATGAAATTTTGCACACTGTGTGCAGTTTGGTCCAACTTGAGAGATATGATAGTTTTTATCCCGATAAGTGACCCTCAATATTTTTTATTACGAATTTAATAATTTTTATAGGACACAGGATCATCGGAGAGGGCCGAACAACGTCTGCCTGGCCAGCTAGTAATATTATATATTTCTTTTCTTTATGAAAATTGAGTGTTTCTATATCTTTGTTTCTTTCTTCACAGTATTTATTTGATTTTAACATTTGACGATTCGTTAGATTTGCTTTAGTTGTAGAAGTGACATATGATCTTTTTTTCTTTTCAGTGGAATTGTTTGGTTTTGTTATTTATTACTGTTCTAACCATTGAACTTGTTTACGCAATTTTTGTTTAATAAATTGTTTGATGTTCGATGACTTTTTTTGACTCACAAAAATATTGTTTCAAATAATAAAATTAATCCCTCCCTCTCCTTACAGTTTCCTTCCACTGCTGGTCATGGGCCATGGAAATAAAGGGGAGCACAGAATTTTGCTGCCACAAATATCACCCACCTTTGCAACCCTGCCCTAAACATCGCACGGAGTATCCGCATTTCACGGAGATTAAATTTAGAAAAAATGTTTGCCTTTTTCCTCCAACATTTTTTTCTTATCACTATTACAACAAACACCGTTACATCCTAAAAAAAAACCCACTGAACATAGGCCTCCACTATATTCCTCATAGAGGGCATACTTGTCATAGTTGCCACGTTCTGTTCCACGGTACACGTACCTTGTTACTGTTACACAATATCAAGGTACGTGTACCGTGGAACTGAACAGTGCATCAGTCTCCTCTTACGAAACCCACGGAATGATATGAATATTCATACACCGCCACTACACAGTAATTGGTAATTTCTCGAAACATTTCATTTATCGACAAATCGTCTTGCAATCGTCTTTACTCTAGCGCTCACTTGACCTTCATACAAATAATTCGATATTTTAATTGTTAATATTTTTTAAATTTTTGGACTAGAACATAGTAATGACTCTAAGTTATATTTACCATCTTTAAAAAAAATTGTCTTTGGCCTGACCTACTATACTCTTAGGCTTGACCATAGTTCTGACTAAGTATGTCCAAAAAATGTCAAGTTCTAAGAGGTTAAGCGTCACCTACTGGGGAATAGCTAAAATGTTGTCTTAATAAATGATAGTGTAGTTTTGCTATTTTTAGCTAGAGGGCGTCACACACGCACGAGCTTAAAGTTTTTGTATAGAAATTTCTCCAATGCCCGCTCTATAGTATATATATATTTTAAATCTCTTTGGTTATTTTACTTTTATTCCTTTGTATTTTCACAACAATAATCCACTGAGCTTAGGATTAAAGTAGGTTTCCGCACTTTTCAACGCACAAGTATGCAACTGTAGAATAAGATGAAGCATTGTCTGCTACAGTAGGCTACAGTTCATCAAAAACACTGTCCGTATGTCCGTCTGTCCGTCTGTCCGTTCGTCTGTCCGTCTGTCCGTCTGTCCCACGATTATCTCGAGAACGGTTTCGAATTTTCAAATTCTGTTTTCAGCAATCGATTACTGATCACCCAGGCATCTGAACCTCCTATTTTGAAATTTTTTTTTCCGTTAGAAACCGCTACAAAGCTGATTGCTTCGCCACTTTGCTATGCTGTTAGCTTGCTAGGTTTATTGATTTCACGATGTCTGTCAGTCTGTCCGTCTGTCCCAAGATTATCTCGAGAACGGTTTCGAATTTTCAAATTCTGTTTTCAGCAATCGATTACTGATCACCCAGGCATCTGAACCTCCTATTTTGAAACTGATTGCTCAACGGCAACCATTAGAAACCGCTACAAAGCTGATTGCTTTGCCACTTTGCTATGCTGTTAGCTTGCTAGGTTTATTTATGTGATCGATAAGCGTGACGCCGGAACGGAACTTTACGGAAAAGGATTATAGTTTTATTTCTTGTACTATTATTTATTCTGTGGTTTTATGTTACACCGATCTGACAAAAATGATAAATTATTATTTTGTTACATAAGTATTTGGCAATAGGTACCTATCTCCAATACAAACTTCAGCAACGTCCATTATTTTTGAGTATGTTTGAAATTGTTAATAAAGCTCTATCGTTTTAAAATCGAAATATTTCAATAGATTTTTCGACGTAAATGTGTTATTCTAATGAATAAGAAATGTACGTTAGTCAAATGTGAACACAACAAAAAAAGATACAAATTCTAGAATTTAGGTTTCCAACACGGTTTCCAATATATATGGGAAATTCTTTCTAGCTGATAGCCGCCAATTTTCGCTTTAACTTTTCGTCATTTTAATGTGTGTTGTCTGTACTCAAAGGTACTCAATTACTACGTGTCAAGAGTGAATAGCGTAGATTGTGCTGCGACATACAATACCTTTCGAGTTTGTTTAGCAGAACTGGTTATAGTTCGGCCGTTCAGAGAATGCGTTCCTGACACGTCGCGATTGAACTGACGACGTAACTTTGTAATGGCGTTGCAGTTAGGATAAAAATATTTTTACTGATTGTTTACCGTTTTAACAATTGATGAGCATTAAAACAACATTATTATATCAATAATCAATGAATGTTATAATTTTGTGCCAAACTGAGTGTCAAATAACTTGATAAACAATATTTTTCTAAATCTATACTGCGCTATTACAAGGTTATATCAGCGCTTTATATTTGTAGTGCTGTGCTAACAATAACAGGCAATAACAGTATCGTAATCTATTCTTATACAGTTATACTTTATAAAATAATACGTTTTGTTTTTCTCTATAAGAATTTGAAAATAATGGACTATAAGATAATTTTTATTAAATATAAAAATAAAAATACGACCAAACCGAACGCGCGAAAGAAAGTAGCATTTTTATATTTAGGTTGAAAATGGTAACCCTAAATGGCGTTATGGGCCGCCATTTTGTGACGCTAAAACAGTCGTCTGTTGTCGTTTCGTGCGCATAGACCACGTTCTTCAAGTGTTTTAGATCTGTTTTTATTTGATTACCCGGCTTTCGTTTAATGGACTGTTTCTGCTTTTCAAACTGACATCGGCGCTAAATCGGACTTCGATTGTGTTTTGTATTGCGTTCTTTTTACTTTTGGTGCATAATAATGCCTAAACGTGGACAAACATTGAAAAGTGGAGCCCGTGAGTTAATCATCAAGCTGCAAGATTACTTTGAGCGGGAGCGGAAAAATGGCGGACCCCTGTTACCTGTCGAACAAGTACAAGAACGCGTCTCTCAGGCGCTTGGAGTTAGCAGACGAACGATAACAAATATTAATAAAGAAAAGTTCGGCTCTACTGGCACGGAAGATAATTTTTTACGTACTCCGAAGAAGAAACGTAGAACTAAACCCGTGTCAGATATTGACACCTTTGACGCCGATGCAATCAGAAATCATATATATGGTTACTATTCCAGAAATGAATATCTCAACAGGAAGAAGCTTTTGGCATCGTTAAGAGAAGCTGGACTTTTAGCGGGGGTAAAACTGCTTAACCAAAATCTTAAAAGATATTGGTTTTTCGTATAAAAAAACAGACGAAAGAAAAATTTTATTAGAACGATACGACATAATTTTAAAACGGATAAGTTTTTTGAGAGAAGCAAAAAATATTGATAACTGGGATAATGTCGTGTTCATTGACGAGACATGGCTAAACGCCAATCACACGGTTTCCCGTTCTTGGACGGATGATACACAAGCGTCGACGTCGAAAGTACCAATGGGTAGGGGGGCCCGTCTGATAATATGCCACGCAGGTTCTGCAAAATACGGCTTTGTGGAGAACGCGTTACTGGCATTTCAATCAAAAACCACAAATGACTACCACGAGGAAATGAATGCCACTATATTTAAAGAGTGGTTCCAGAACGTGTTTTTGCCCAGCCTACCAGAGCCTTCTGTAATATTCATGGATAATGCCTCCACTCTATCACTCGGTTCAAATACAGAAACCACCTACCCAAGCTAATAAAAAAGAAGAAATGGTGGCTTGGTTACAAGCAAAAGGCATTGACGCAAATATGCAGATGCTAAAACCAGAGCTAATTAAATTAGTTAAAGAAAATAAAGCGGCAAATGTGCGATACGAAATCGATGAACTGGCTCTGGAGTACGGTCATCGCGTTCTAAGAATTCCACCGTATCATTGCCAATATAACGCAATTGAGCTAATCTGGGCTCAAATCTGACCAGCGCTGTTACGCTGCCCGCCACAATACTTCCCCGCCATTCAGCACGAAAAAGATGATGACCCTATTAAAAGAAGCCTGCGGGAAAGTCACAAGAGATGACTGGGCAAAGGTTGTTGAGAAGACTAAAAACCTGATTGTGGAACATTTTGACCGAGATATCAGGATTGATTCTGTTATTGATAATAATACAATTATACATGTAGGCGAAGATGATGATGAAGACACCACCTCCTCAAGCGAATCGGAGTCTGATTAATATTCTGTACACACATTCAATTCAATGTACTTTATTGCATAGAAATACAGATTGTAACTTTGTAACAAAGAATAAATAAAACAATTTTATTATATTAGTATTACCTTTTTTTGGTTTCCACTTAAATTACAAAATATAAATTTTAAATGATTCCGCCAATTTAAAACGAAAATAATCTTAAAAATAACGCGGCGGTTCATTTTGGAGGAACGGTAACGAACTCAGTGTTATGTTGTGCCCATCACTAGTCGTGACTAACTGATAGGTGTCAGGAACGCATTCTCTGAACGGCCGAACTATAGTAACGATTTACTCAAACGCATACGTAAATAAAGGTGTGTAACTAAATAGTTATGAGACCTTCGATTAACTTGGTACTGAGTCTGTTTAATCTGTATAATATAAAAATCAATTGCTGTCCTTTAGTCTCGCCAAAACTCGAAAACGATTCGAATGATTTTGATGTAATTTTTGTGTGCCTTTAAGTGGGTCCCTGGATGGTTTAGATTCACAATTGGATCCGGTAGGTGGCGCTGATGGCGTTGTCGAGATCCAGAAATCACCCGTGCGAAGTCGGGGCGGATCGCTAGTTTTATTATAAATAAGAATTTTACTGATATTAGTACAAACGATGATTTTTCCAAACCTTAAAATAATTTTATTTAATAGCTATAAGATAAACATATATATCATCTTACAAAATGTTTTACAAGTCGAAAGTTGGTTAGAGACTATACCTACGTTCCGGTTGGGCACAGGCCTCTTCTCCTTTAGGAGAGCAATTAGTTCGCCGCGCGGCTTGTGGTTGCGGACTTAACAACATGACCTTAATATATCTTATTCGAGTTTGCTTGAAACATCGTAAAATCTAGTTTTGTTTAAATATGTAATGTTCGCGTAAACTTAAAAAATCAACACTTAAAATTGCAATAGAATATTTTGCACCATGTAAAATAATAAGAAAATACGTATTTATGATAAGTTTGGTAAAAAGTAAACGAGAAGTGTTGATTTCTATTCATAAAAATTCATTTTAAATTTTATAATTTAATTTTAAGATTTTTTTAATCTGTCCCTTAAACGTCCAAAACCCTGTCCACCGAAGTTTTGGTGGGAACTTGACCGGCGGCGGATTGACTCCTGTATTATTGTTTAAATAATGGTTTGTGTATTAAATGTTTGCGCATGTGAACTATTTGTGGACAAGGTGAAACAAGAGCTCCGATGGTGTGGGAATCTCAAGATAAGGTATTTGGGTACGGGTAAGGTCTGCTTAGACGCCTTGAGATACTATCGCCAACTGTCTCCTGGGTCCTGGTTCCAGTTGCGGTCAAATCTCCCAAGGGCTGCGCAATGTAACGCATCTACATATTGTGAAGCAGACTACTAAAGGATTATTATCACTTGATACTGAGAAAAACGAAGACATGGCTTATTTCCTCGTTCGTTGTCAGTTCTATAAGTTCTTCTTCCATTTGGGGTGATATTGCCTTGTTGACATTTGAAAAAGCATCTAACATCCAGTGTGGTATTCCCAATTTCAACATTTCCTGGAATCTTTTAATGTAATCACTGTGGAGATTTTCAAAATGTAGGCAGTAGACAAGCCAGTCGTCATTGTTGCAGGATACTGATAAAGTGGGAAAATTATGGAACTCACATCTGCCGATAATCTTTCCTATTGCCTATTAGTTTCCTATAAGTTTCCTAATCGTTTTTCTTCTTTAAAAACATTACCACCACACTAGGAGTTTCTCCTGTATCGTGGAAGCAGTTTACAAACATAAATTGCACGAGGACAAACATTTAGACCCGGAACAATTATTTGTAGGCCATACAAATACTTGTTCCGTGCGGGATTCGAACCCGTGGCCCCCATCGCAACAACTCATTACTAAGCCACTGCGCCACGGAGCCGTCTTCTTGTGTAAGAGCAACTTGGCTACGAAAGCAGCGACGACATTTTTTGTTTTTATTAAGTTCAAGTCATCGCCTTGAAGTTGGAGATTCATATCATTAAGCAATTTATAAAGGTCTGTCAGGTATGCGATATCATTCTTTGATGTGATGAGGTTGTCGCGCAATTCTCGAGTCTTTGTTTTACAAGAACTTTACGACAGAGTCAAACAGATTGTAAAATCGAGTCAGACAATTCCCTTTTGATAGCCAACTCACTTCTGTGTGAAAGATCAATCGGTTGAAATCTTCATCACTAGTAACACAAAGCTGATTAAATAATCTGTCATTTGCTCTGTTTCATTTTTATTTTATTTTTTTCATCTGTTTCGGATTTTATTGAGTGCTCTGATGACATGTTGCAATGATTGAAACAGTCGTTCACTTCAATTTCTAGCAACCACATATTGTCGATGTATAACGCAATGTACAGAAACACATCTGGAATTTTGTTTTTTAAGTATGCTATGAAGCCTTTTTTACACCCGTCATAGCTGGAGTACCATCTGTAGCAGCTGATATAATATCCTTGAAGGGAATCCCTTTTTCATCACAAAACTTTTCCAGCGTTTTAAATATGGTTTCTCCTTTTGTGAATGTCTCTAAATTTCTAGCAAATAATAGTTCTTGACATATTTTTTCATCTTTAATAGACCTCACGTAAGACAGCAACGCTTCATTAGTTGGTATAGTGGACTTATCCAACTGAATTGAAAATTAACTAGTCTTCAGATGATTGCATAATGACTCTTCAAAGTTTTCAGCCATTTCATCAATTCATCTTTGCACAAAACTATTTCTCAAAGGAATTTTTCGAATTATGTCTGCCGCCGGTTTATGGAGCACAGTAGTTATAACTTCTTTTATTGCCGGTAAAATTAATGTTTCTCCGATGGTGTGTAGTTTACCTATTTGAGCAATTAACAAAGAGATATTGTATGAAGCTCGAAGTCCGTCATCGTCTTGCTTAGTAGCCACCGAAAAAAATTTTGAAACACTTGACTGAGCATTATGCTTCTTTTCCAGGTCTTGAAAATAGGCTACATTTTTGTCCTTCTTATCTGGATGCATTTTATTCAAATGATCTATGAAGTTTTGAAGGCTTCATTGCTTGGTTTGAAAATGTTTTTGAACGAAGAAGGCACAAAGGCAAAGATGGATTTGTCGAATTTTTTATGAATCCATATTTCATAATTATATTCTACACTATGTTGCCGTCTCGTCTTTTTCTTTTTTGCTTCCGATATGGCTTTGTTTCTACAAATATGTAAATAAAATAAAGTGTTGAACTTAAATACTTTTTTAAAGATTGCGCGCGAAACCACTAACGAAAATATAAAAATTATTACGAGCTTTTATATAGGATTTAAATACAATATGCACCGACATCATCATCATCATCATCATTACAGCCCTTCACAAGTCCACTGCTGAACATAGGCCTCCCCCAAAGAATGCTACAAAGCACGGTCCTGAGCCACCTGCATCCATCGACTTCCTGCATGTCTTATCTGTTCGTCACTCCATCTCGTGGGGGGACGCCCTACACTTCGGCTACCGGTACGAGGCTGCCACTCGAAAACTTCCCCATCGGTTGTCGGTTCTTCGAGCTATATGGCCGGCCCACTGCCACTTCAACTTACTAATCCGTTGGGCTATGTCGGTTACTCTGGTTCTACTGCGGATATCCTTATTCCTAAGATTATCACGCAATGAAACTCCGAGCATAGCCCTCTCCATAGCTCGCTGAGCGACCTTGAGCTTCCTCATACGGCCAGCAGTGAAGGACCACGTCTCAGTTCCGTAAGTCATCACTGGCAACACGCACTGGTTTTACAATTTCGTTTTAAGGTTTTGAGGTATGTCTGACGAGAAGATGTGTCGTAGCTTCCCGAACGCTGCCCAGCCGAGTTGAATCTCGGACGAAGTTGGACTTACCTAGTCGGACTATTTGTCCCAGGTAAACATACTCGTCAACAACTTCGAGCTTAGTGCTCCCAACAACTACCGGCATAGGTGTGACATGGATATTAAACATAATCTTTGTTTTGTCCATGTTCATCTTAAGACCTATCCGTTGGGAGACACTATTGAGGTCATTGAGCATAGTGCTTAGGTCCTCCAGCGATTCTGCCATAAGGACTATATCGTCGGCAAATCGAAGGTGAGTGATGTACTCGCCATTGATGTTAATACCGTATCCTTTCCAGTCCAGAAGCTTGAAAACGTCTTCCAATGCAGCGGTGAAGAGTTTCGGGGATATAACATCACCCTGTCTTACACCTCTCTGCAATTGGATAGGTTTCGTACTCTGGTTCTGTACTCGGATAGCCATCGTAGCTCTACTGTACAAACACTTCAGCACTTCGATATACCGACAGTCAACTTGACACCGCTGAAGGGACTGCAACACCGCCCAAATTCCGACGGAATCAAAGGCTTTCTCATAGTCCACATACGCCAGACATAGTGGCAAATTGTACTCCTCGGACTTCTGTACAATTTGCATGTATGCGGTCTGCATGTATGTATGTGGTCTATGGTGCTAAAGCCCTTTCGGAAACCGGCTTGTTCGGGAGGCTGGAAGTCGTCAAGTCTGCACGCGAGATGATTCGTAATGACTCTCGAAAACAGCACGTAGACGCGGCTCAGAAGGGAAATCGGTCTGTAGTTCTTGAAGAGAGCGTTGTCACCTTTCTTGAAGAACAAGACCACCGCACTTGCTCCACGCCTCCGGTGTAATGCCACCATGGATGACGGAATTAAAGAGCTTCTGAAGGACTTCAAGTATCGGTTTTCCACCCGCTTTCAGAAGCTCCGCTGTAATTGCATCCTCGCCCGGGGACTTGCCGTTTTTAAGGTGCTAGAGAGCCATTCTAATCTCGCTCAGACTGACGTCCGGGATATCTTCGGAATAGTGTCGTATAAGACTCGCTCTTAGATCATTACTCACACTTGCGTGTGGCTCCAACGATGACGTGTATAGCTGCCCATAGAACCTCTCAATCTCATTCAAAATCTCAGGTGTCCCGGAATCTACGCTGCCACACTCGGTCTTCAGCTTTTTTTTTATAGGATAAGGGTAACAAACGAGCACACAGTCTACCTGATGGTAAGTGGTTGCTGCGGCCCATAGACATCTACTCTCTATTACAAATCAAAATGCAGATGCGTTGTCACCCGTGAGGACAAAGATGGAATGCCTCATTTCCAGTAAAAAGGGCCTCCGGCCACCTGCACTCACCAAGCGAAACGCAGAAGTAAACCCCTACTTCACGCTGGTATTCTGTGAAGTCGTGGTACTATCCCGGTTCGAGCCGGCCCATCCGTGCAACAGCAAAAGCTGCCGCGTGGCTCTACCACTGTTATAAGTTGTCAGCTTCGACAATTGGCTCTTTCTGGCAGACAGATCTCTAGCAAATACTTTGGAGCCCTGGTTCCACTCAATCGCTTCTTCAATACGAGCAGTATTAAAGTTGCGTAAGTCCCGCCGCATGCATTTGGAGATCTGTCTGTTCAGTTGCCTGTATGCTGTCAAATCTACTGAAGACTGCAACTTCATATCCCGTCTAACAGCCATGAGATTAAGAGTATGATCGGAGAGTTTTTGTGTTCTTCTGCGGCGGGTCTTCTTAAACTTAGCTCCGACCGCATGGACAGTTTCCACGAGCTTGTCATTCATATCGTCCACTGCATTACAATCTTCTACTCTCTACTGGCACTAAAAACGATTTCGTAGCTAGAGCTGAAAGGTTTCGGGACTTTGGATTAGAGCACGAGGGGGACGGAGCGTTGACTTCATTAGACGTGACCTCTCCATCCATCGTTTAGGTTCAGAGTGCCTCTCACCATCCGGTGATCGCTACCGGTTTTCACCATCGCGATCACTGAGACATCACTGAACAGTTGTCGTCTGGTCGTCATAATGAAGTCAATCTCATTTTTTGTCGAACCGTCGTCGAACCGTTGTCGAACCGTTGACATTAAATTACTGGTGGATTATTAATTGCAATTTTAAAATACGTTTTGTTTTCATTAACCAATTTGTAATGCTATGTTTACTTTTTTCAACAAGTTTTTTACGACGTAGGACGTTATGACATTTATAAGTCCTAATTCGGTGCGACCGTTTTGTAATTTAGTAATTAGCATGCTAATGTCGGTCGGAAGTATAGATTGTGCAGGTCATTCCTCCAAACTGCGTACGGTCTTATGACTACATGAAAGCTGTCTGCACGGGATTCTGTCTGCCACAAGATGACACTATCATATTTCTTTTTATTTAATTTCCCTGCGTGTGCGTGTGCGTTAAGAGTGACACATCCGCCCGACTTAAACGCGAAGGCATTATAAAGAATTAGTAAGGCACCTGCACGTGAACATAATCAACTTAGGTATCAACATTATTTTCTTAACATAGTAATTTGCCATTTGGCATTGTAACAATTTGCAATTATAGTTTTTAATCCTCGTACTTCATAATAATGTATAAGATTATTTTTTACTTTTAATATTTTTTTGAAATTAAAACATGTTTTATGTAAATTCCAAAAAATATAATCTAGACTGTTCACTAGTGTGGTAGTGTTTCTGTTTTTTAATTTTATAATTATCAAATTCTTAATTATGTAACTACTTTGGTGCTTCATAAAAGATTAAAAAACCCTATATGATGACGATGATGACAAAATTTGAAAATGGGTTTCGGTGACTTGGGGAAAGTACATTTATCGGAAGATAATTAAATTTTAACAATTCACAAGGCATAAAAGTGCAGTACTGTTAACGTTACCGTTGCGGCCTATTAAAGTCCACTGCTGAATATAGGCCTCCCCCATAAATTTCCTCATAAGGGAGATATTTGCCGTAGCTGCCACGCTTGGCAAGGGGGTTGGCAACAGCAGTTTATTTTTTATTTTTATTCGTTATTAAAAGACGCTGCTTACCCATCTCCTGATTTATTTACCTCTGTCGCCTCTTACGACACCTATGTGATGATATGGGATAGTGGATATTCGTATACCGCCACCACATGGTCTGTAAAGTGCAGTAACTAACATAAAAAAATTGGTAAAAAAATAAAAACCGATTTCAATTGTCAATTGTTGGATATGTTTGAAAATTATACGGAACATCTAGTGAAGAATTCGATTAAGTGAATTCTGTCAAATTCTTAATCATAGCATTGTGCCATTTTAGCAACGAGTTCTTCAAAAATTACGCCGTCAGAAATACGATTAGCAATATCTGGAGATTATGTAATTTTGCGTAGCGTAATTAGCCAGGCGCTTAATATGGGAAAAATTGATATCAATATTTTTTTATCAATAGGATGGTTAATATTTTATTAAAAAGTATTTTTAAAGCGGAAATTGTGTATTATTTTATAAAATATAATAATAAACTAGCATTTAAGAACTGTAATTTTATTTGTCACAAAATTTACTATAACGAGGCATTAGGTAAAAATTATGCAATAATCAAATCAAATAATTTTATGTAAATAGTAAAAAACTAAAAATATTTTAATTCCACCTAAATGTACCTGTACTATTTATTATTTATTCTATGACATAAGACATGTTCCACCTAGTTGGAACCACATGCACAGATTAAGTAGACTTAGCTTGAGTTACCTACTTATGTAAGCATATACTACCAATATTATTCTCGTTTTATTCAAATTAATTTTAAATACTTTACTAAGAAATAATAAAATCATGCAACAATGATAAGTGATAACATTAAACCAATGAGTGACCCACAAACTTAAACATTTATTTTTAATAGCCAACTGTTGTGTATTCGAAGAAGTTACAACTCGTAATTCATCATAATAACGTAAGGAGTGCTCCACATATTATCGTTAATATTGACTTGAACATTGAAGAATAAAACGCACTTTGTAAATAAATAGAAAACAATGCTTTTCTTTGTTAGGGCGTGCAAGCGAAGGCGCCGGCGCCGGCGAGGCGCGTAGCTACTGCGACAATAAACAAGAATTATTTACACGTCCACGCATTTCATTCAAGCTCTTGGTGTGTAAGATTAACAGTAACATTGAATGTAACTTTGTTAACTTAATCACTTAACAAGCGTTCATATGTAACCTTTAACGATGCGTAGGATCTTTAACAAACGCAATCTATCTTAGAGTAATGTAAAGACATGTTGGCCAAAAATATAGGTAATAATATACATAATATATTATAATAGTCAGTGAAGTAATTATTCAATGATAAAATCGTCGACGACCGAGTTCTTTCCGATCGGCTCGATTCACAGGCGCTGCGTAGGGGTGTTGCATCCCTTTGTATTTTCTATAGAATTTACCACGAGGAGGGCTCTGAGAAATTGTTCGGAATAATTCCAGCCGCCAAATTTCACGAACGCACATCGCTTCAAAATTCACGATACCATCCTCACCATCTGGATGCTTGGCGGTCCACCATTGTGCGTTTTACTAGGAGTTGTCTTACTCGTACAAGTTCTCTGTGGAATTGTTTACCACCGGCGATTTTTAGGGACCTTCAAGAAAAGAGCTTAATTCTTTCTAAAAGGCCGGCAACGCGCCTGCAATTCCCCTGACGTTGCGATTGTTCATGGGCGGCGGTAGTCACTTGCTTGTCAGCCGCATGCTCGTTTGCCCCCTCTTCTATAAAAAAAAATTGTGGAGAAATTTGTGTCTGAGAAAGAAATTATTTCGTGGACCTGTGAACTCTAAAAGAGTCCTGGAACCTCCACAAAAATAGAGTTTCAGAAGCTTTAGCTCTCTTTACTCCACTAACTTTCTAAGGACGAGTGGCGTAAGCCTTAAGATGGGACAATCATTACATTTTACTTGAAAACTTCATAACAGGTTCAGTTCAAGAACCTCAATGCGTTAATATGAGAAATCATTATGTGAACCTGAATTAAATAATTATTTTCGATACACTTGGAAAATGTGAAGCGAATATATGTTAACTATGTTACAACACAAGCGGACAAAGTCGATAAGAGTTTTTACGTTAAATTCTTCATAAAAAAATTCATTGACCGTGTCAAATACGATGGTCTCACCGTTAGCTCTAATGAATTCCGGGATCTTTCTTCGAAACCTAACCGGGGCCGCTACATCGCGTTTGGTTCTCAAGTACATAGGATCTTTGATCGATCCTTTGAGTTTATGGGGTTAAATGGTGCATGTACGGGCAACGGACGTACGAATTAAATTAACATACTTCCAAAAGTAACATAAAGTAGCATTCATTCCGTCAGTAATTTCCATCGCTCGCGAACAAGCCCGCGCGTAGGTTTATTCCACTTTTTCCCAAATGTCCTAAAAAGTGTACCCTTTAAAATCGTATCCTCTTCTTCTCCCCTCTAATCGTTTCTTAGTGAGACAAATTACACTGCTATAATAACGTCGTCCACTATTCCCAACTAGGGCTGGCATAAGCAAATTCTAAAGTCTTGAATCGTTTTCTAAAAACAAATCATCAAAATTAAATAAGTCGTAGATTTACATATTGATTATAACATATTTTGGAATTATCTACAGAAATCACAGACAATGTAATACAAAATTTACTTACATAATAACTGAAATCTTAGATTATTCATAATATAATCTCTTAAAAAGACAAATATACACGATATACATATGTTTCAAGAAGTATAAATGACTGAATATTTCGTGCAAATTTTAGTATAAAATAACAAATAAATTGCTTTCATAACAGTTTTATAATAATTAAGCCTACGAAAATGTTTAAAACCACAGATTTACAAAAAAAATTAAACAAATTACAAAAAAAGTAATTATGTATTATCAAAATATAGCGTAGAATTGCATAATTGTTTATAGTATTTTCGTACTTAAATCACAGACTAATTGTTTAATTATACGCGCCACCTGCCGAGTCCAAATGTAAATCTAAACCATCTACGGACCCATTCAAATACACACGAAGTCGGTCGAGCCGTTTATGTGTTTTAGCGAGAAGTCGGACAGCAATAGTTTTTACGGTCACGTACCCAAAGGGTAACCAACGTGACCCTATTACTAAACCTCCGCTCCATTTCTCCGTTCGTCCGTCTGTCTGTCAGCGAGCTGTATCTCATGAAATACAGTTCAAATTTTCACAGAATGTGAATTTCTGTTGCCGCTAAAACAAAAAATAATAAAAATAAATAATAGTTAAAAATTAAAGGAGGCTCCCGTACTAGAAACGTATTTTACAATGGTACAGAACCCTTCATGCGCGAGTCCGACTCGCACTTGGCCGGCTTTTTATATTTAGAGTTTAGTGGGAAACATTAGTTGGAAACATTTTAAAGAGTTAACTTTGTCATAACAGTGTGACATTTAGTGGGAAAAAGTGGAATAAACCCGCGGGCACGATTCGAACGTCCATTCCCGGCAGTCCTGCGTGCACACCATGAATTTATATATTATCATGTCAGCAATTCTTTCCACCCACCAATCTTTATATTTTTTTTTGAAATACGTTTTCATTTTGGGAACCATAATACCGTATTTTTGTTTGTAAACGGAGATCAACAAAATATTTTTTTCTTTGTCGCAGACATCATCATCATCCAGTTTATTTAAAAATATTTAAATTTATCGTGGTAGGTTTTCTAGGATTGCAGTTACGTATCGAATGAATGTAGGTACAAGGCGTACACAAAGTGCGCGCACACAAAGTGTCCGTCGAACAAGCGACAATCGAAGGATAACAACGGTTTTAGTTTTAGCTTGTACTATTATTGACTTTGTAGTTTCAGGTATACTATTATTTATTCTGTGGTTTTAGTGTGATCGTGAACACATTAAAATGTAAGTATGGTAAACGTTGAATTGCACGATACATTGAATGTTGTACACTCACACACACACACACAAACACTCACGCCTGTCACCCGGAGGGGTAGGCAGAGACCTACACAACTCTCTCGCCTCCATTACACCCATATATCTACGCATACACGCTCGTCGGTTAAGGGTACTCCTAATCTGGCCCATTTTCAATGTATCGCCGATTTGGTCGATAAACTTTCGTCTAGGGCGTCCCTTCCCGACTCTGCCGTTCACCGTCACTCTTTCCTCGTTCATTCTTTCTACATGACCAAACCTACGAAGCATTCCTTTCTTAATCCTGTTCACAACGTCATTTTGCAAATCACACTTTTCTCTTATCACACTATTTCTCACCCTGACATTCAGATTCAGCCCTAGCATACACCTTAATGACCACATTTCTACAGCATTTATTCTACTCTCATTCTTCTTCTGCCAGACCCAACTTTCACTACCATACATTAAAGTAGGGACTAACACATCATTATGAATTGCCCTACGTCCCTTATTTGATACATTCTGACTCTTCATAATAGCGTGTAGAGCCCCATTCACTCTATTTCCTGCGTTCACTCGTCGTTCTATATCCTTATCATATCTACCATCCCTGCTAAATAAACATCCCAAACATACAAACTCATCCACTTGCTCAATCAACTTCCCTTATATTCTTATTTCACACAACATTTGCACGTTGTGTTGTGAATATTATGTACACAGCTTAAGAGCGTTTATTATTACAAAAATAGATGTTTTATTTTATAAATAAAACAAACAATACATAATATTGCACAATCTTGTCTCAAGTCAATCGTAATAAAATAAACCATGGATATATAGTTGAATTTATAATCTCATTTTATTCAACTGTGATTTACACGAAAGATACAGAAGCACAAAATAAATTAACTATATTGTAGTCACTGATCTTTATTATGGATTGGCTATACACCGTGGCATTATGAGGCAATTTGATTTTCGTCATTTTGGCGCTGATAGCAGAAGTGAGCGTCCATGGAACTAATAAAACCTATTCTATAGTTACGAAGAAAAACGTACCTAGATAGAATAACGGAGCGTCGATTTTTGATTTATGTCCTATCTGGTACAGATAGGACAGTAAAATATATCGATAAAAATTCTATACCCAGACCTACCGTTTTATTTATGTATAATATTAATATAATGCAGTACAATAAATAAATTTATCAATTAATACTTATGTCTTAGACACAAGTTTTACATCTCACATAAATCAAAAATCGACGGTCCGTTATTCTATCTACGTTTTTCTTCGTAACTATAGAATGGGTTTTATTCCGGGTTTTACAATTGGGTATGTAAGATTATTTCGAGAGGTTTAAAAAGGTCCAATGAGTTGGAAAAACTGGAATTTATCGTTAACCATTCATTTAGTCCTCGTAATAGAGAAAATAAATAAGCTACCGAAATATTATACCTATTTCAACAATTTCTATAGGTATAATTAGAATTTTACAAACTTTAAACTACATTGAAGAACCACACCATACCACAAATCATTGACGTCATAATCAATTTGCTTCGGACGCCATATCACTTACTTACTTACTTACTTATCGTCACGCACAATCCCCAACGGGGTAGCCAGAGAGAACAGATCGCCAAGTGTCACGATCCTTACATACCTCTTTCGCTTCTTTCAGATTCATTATCTTCTTCATACATGCACGTCTAGGTATCCGAGTACTCTTGACCCTCCCCTCTTCGAGCAATTTGCTCACATGGTCTTCGAAAGTTAGTCTCGGTCTACCTCGACATCTTTTAATATTAACTTTCGCGCTATATATTTTCTTCACCATTCGGTCTTCACTCATTCTCTCAACGTGCCCAAACCATCGAAGCACGCCCTTATCAATTTTTGTGGTAAGTTCATCTTTTAAACCTGCCATATTGCGAATCTCTTCGTTTCGCTTTCGGTCGGCCATGGTGACGCTGCACATTTTACGAAGAGATCGCATCTCCACTGCATTCAACTTGCTTTTATGCTTCTTCTGGCATACCCAGGTTTCGCTGCCATATAACAAAGTCGGTACCAACACTGCGTTATGTATTGCAAGACGTGCACTCTTCACTACGCCTTGCCTTTTGACTAACGCAGTCAGGGCACCATTGACTTTGTTCCCGGCAGCGACACGCCTGTCCACATCTAAATCACATCTTCCATCCCGGCTAAAAGCACTCCCCAAGTATACAATTTCATTTACCTGTTCTAGACATTACTGATTTACCCATATTTCACAAGTATGAAATATAACCGAATACAACACACACTCTTTTTCTCGTTTAAAACTTTAGACATTTTAAGTAAAACAATGGCCATTTGCAAATTATGTCAAATTTAGTTCCGGGTACACTTAATTGCGGCGCTTCCAATCGGCACAAAAGTTTTGTAGGGTATACCAGTCTAGTTTACTAGTATATATGTAGGTCAGTAATTGTAGTCTATATTTTTCATACAGCAACATGGGCTGCCGGCGGACCGGAACCCGTGCCCGTGCCCGTGTTGCTCTATGATATTTATTTTACTTTAATAACTTGAGTATTTATGGACACGAATTTCAATTACGGGATTTCTTATAATTCTTTAAAATATGGAATCTAATAATTCAGATGAAGATATCAGTGATTCAGAGTTAGTGACTTGTGAAATGCCTATAACGACATGTTTAGAAGGTGATAGGTCCAAAGAGACTAAGCAAAAGTGTGTAATAAAAAGGAAAACAAGAGAAGATGAAGACAATGAAGACGAGGAATTTACAACCGTCACTAAAAGAAAATCTAAACGAATTGAGAGGGTTAATCAACAAAGTGAGGAGCAACATAATAATGAGAGAAGTTCTGTGGAAGATTTAGAATACTATGAAGTGTGTGTAACATCATTGGAATATTTACCAAAACAAATGGCGCTTGCAAAATTACTTCGAACACAAAATATTACGAATATTACTAGAATTAAGTATAAGAATCCATATAAAGTGCTTATTCAGTTCAAGCAAAAAGAAGATGCTTTACTTTTGATGAGTTGTAAGAAGTTAACGGAGATGGGTGTTAGATGTCAACTTACTAGTGAACTATCTTTATCCTATGGTGTAGTTAAAGGCGTTGATCTTGATTTAACTGAAGAAGAAATCATAAAAATCTTAGAGTCAACTATAGAAGTTTTGTCTATAAAGAGATTAAAACGCCTAAACGCAGATGGAAAATGGATTGACAGCGAATCGGTAAGAGTTTGTTTTAAGAGTAATACATTGCCTTTATATGTTTATGCATATAGTTGTCGTCTAAAAGTTGAGCCCTATGTATTTCCGGTAACTCAATGCTCTGGTTGTTGGAAGTTTGGCCACATATTCAAATTCTGTCCAACAAAAGTAAAGTCATGTCCCAAATGTGGTGAAAAGCATGAAAATTGTAATACAATGGATTTTAAATGCTTAAACTGTAAAGGCGATCATTTTGTATTAGATAAAAAATGCCCTTTCTACACTAAAGAAAAAGCAATTAGACAAATTATGAGTGAACAACAAATTACATACAGAAAGGCACTTCAACTTTATGTTGATAAAAAGCGAAAAGAAAACCCCACTCATCATGTGACTTTAATAGATGGAACTGGAACACACTTGTATAGTAACGTAGTAAAGAGGTCCCTGGATTCATCAAATGTGTATGAAATTGAACAACCTACGGAAGAAATTTGTAACAGCACTTTATCCGGAAATGAGTTGAATTTTAAACGTCAAAAACAAAAGAAACATAATACTAATTTATCCCAGACCACAAATAAGAATAAAAGCCACCATGAAGAAGCAATAATTGAAGAAACGCAAGGACAGTTTCGTGAAGAAGAAATACAAAATGCTAATAGGAATGAAGAGGTATTACATAAATTTGAACTAAAAAAAATACTGTTACGGCTAAAAAATATTATATTGTCGGAAAACACATTTGAAGAAAAATGTATATTAGTGTTTAAAGTTATTGTTGAAGAATTCAAAAAGAATGTTATAAATGTTCTATTAAGAGGAGGAATATTAGAGAGTGTTATTAACCTATTTAATGGATAAGACAAATCAACATGTTAAGATTAAAATATTACAATGGAACGCACAAAGTCTTAAGCCTAAGTTAACTACATTTGCAGACTTATTGTGTCACGAGAAGATACATGTGGCAATTATATCTGAAACTTGGTTAGTGGCAAATTCAGACGTATATATTAAAGATTATAATATATATAGAAAAGACAGAAATGATTCTTATGGAGGTGTAGCGTTATTAGTACATAAATCGATTATATCGCATCTAAATTTAATCAGTACTAACAATTCAGGCATAGAAATAATCTGTGTAAAACTCACTAACTGTAAATATGTAGAAAATATCGTATCTCTTTACTGTCCATCTTCTGTGCGTACCTTACCATCAGACTGGGAACAATTATTTTCATATTTTAGGACGAAAACAATAATTGCCGGTGACTTTAATGGACATCACTCTGATTGGTCGACGCGAACTGATACGCGAGGCATACAAATCAGAGATGCAGCTATGGAATACGGTTTTATGTCGCTTAATAATGGCACGGCCACCAGGCTAAAAATGGTCAATGGTATTGTTCAAATATCTTCACCTGATGTATCTTTTGTTTCTATGGATGTAAGGATCGAATTTGATTGGTCAGTGAGTAACGAAACTTTAGGTAGTGATCATTTAGTAATTAAAATGTCTATAGATATGCCTAATAACTTTTATAAGGTAAAGAAACGGAACATTAAAAAAGCCAACTGGACTAATTATAAGAAAGAACTTTCCGAAACCTTTTCTAACAGATTAGAAGATAGATGTGAGTCGACACAAGAAATGTATAATTTTTTTCTTAGTCAAATTAACAAATCAGCTGATACTAATATCCCTTTTTATAATATTTGTCATAAGCCTGAATCCCATTTTAAGCCAAAAAAATATTGGTCTCCGGAATTATCTAAAGTCATAGCACAACGCAGGTTAGCTTTAGCATATTTTCGTCGAAACCCCATTCCCGAAAATCTAAGTAAACTGGAGGAGAAAATTCGGGAATCTCATAGATTAATAAAAAAGGCAAAATCTTTATATTGGCAGCAATTTTGTGATAGCATAAATAGTACTGTTTCAGTTACTGAAATGTGGCGCCGCTTAAAGTGGGTCAAAGGATATAAACAAAAAAACATGTACTTTCCAATAGAAAAACAAAAACAATTATTACATTCCCTAACTCCGGACTACGTTGTAAATGAAAAGCCTTTGTTTGTGTCCAAAAATCTTTTATTGGAATCTAACTTAAATCATTTTTGCTTAAATTATATAATAAAATTTTTGATCATGGATATGTTCCTTTGCAATGGCGTAATATTCAAGTTCTTCCCATACCTAAAGTTAGTAACAATAATGATTTGGATATAAAGCTCAGACCTATTTCATTATTATCGTGTTTGTGTAAAATATTTCATGTAATGTTAGCCAGACGTTTGGAATGGTATTGTGAAAGAGAAAAAATTCTCTCTCCTTTTACGGTAGGATTTAGAAGATCTCACTCATGCCTGGACGCATTATCTCGCTTGGTAACATACATTCAAATTGGATTCTCGAATAATATCCCCACAGTGGCCTGTTTTCTTGACATTGATAATGCTTATAACAATGTTTCGATTGATGCAGCAATAAAAATACTGGACAATTTTAGGATTGGTACAAAAATGTGCTCATATTTGTGGTCGTTTCTCAGTGAAAGGTATCTAAAAATTAAATCAACAGAAAACTGTAACACTTTACTTATGCGGAAGTGCTGTATGGGCTTAGCTCAGGGTGATCCCCTCTCTCCCCTTCTTTTTAATCTTATAACACATAAAATATGTAAGCAAATGAAAAATGTTGTAGTATCACAGTATGCAGATGATTTTGTGTTATTTATTAGCAATAAAAACATTAAAATATGTGAAATGTATATGCAGAAAGCTTTAAATGATATGGTTATGTTGTTGAGTGAAATTGGTTTGAGTTTATCTTCTAGCAAATCTAAATTATGTTTCTTCAGTAGAGGTCGAAGGATGAATTTGCCTTTGGTATGCTTAAATGGTCAGCCTTTACTTTCTAGTGACTGCATTAAATACTTAGGTATGTGGTTGGATAGAAGTTTAACTTGGAGTAAGCATATAAATTAAATTATTGGTAAGTGCTCCAAATTGTTAAATATCTTAAAATTATTAGCAGGCAGCAATTGGGGTATTGGCATTAATCATCTACGTAAATTATATCTCTCACTAATCAGAAGTCGTATAGACTACGGTAGTTTTATTTATGATAGTAGTACAAATAATAATATATCAAAACTTGATAAAATTCAAAATCAAGCATTAAGAGTGATAGGTGGTTTCATTAAAAGCTCTCCTTGTCATGTTATGGAAAGTGAGATAGCAGTTCCACCACTATTTTTAAGAAGACAATTTTTGGCATATAAATACAGTTTAAAGTCAATTTCTTGGTCCAACAACATAACCACCAAACTTATTAATGAGCTGAAATTTCTCTGTGAAAAAAATTATTGGGTTAAGAAAAAAAAACCGCTACTTGTCACAGTGTGTAATGACTTAAGTGAAGTTGTTTTTAATTCCTCGTCGATTCTAAAGACATTTGATTTGGATATTTGGGTAACAGCCATAGACGTTAAAAATGTTATTAAATTAAACCTAAACAGTGTAAGCTTATGTAAAAATTGTTATGAACCTAATTTTTTAATTAATAGTGTTATTTCTGAACTTAACATGAGGTATTTAGGGTGGCATAAAATATACACTGATGGCTCAAAAAATAAAAATGGCTTAGGAGCTGGTTTCTTTGATCAATATTTAGGATACAAGGCTAAATTTAAGTTAAATGTTGATGTGTCAATAATGACGCTGGAGCTCATTGCAATTTTTCAAGCTTTGATGTATGCACTTAAAAATAAAATTAATAAAATAGTTATTTTTTGCGATAGCAAAAGTGCTTTACAGCATATAGCTCGGTGTGCCTCTGGTTTCAGAGGTAGCTCGATAGGTTATGATATTTTAAACTTTATTAGTATTTATAACAAACGGAATATTTCGTTAATATTGCAATGGGTCCCGGGTCATATAGGCCTTAAGGGCAATGAAGAGGCTGATCGCTTATCTAAGCTAGCTGCAGTAGAGGGTGACATCATTAATTTTATACCAGATCCGACTGAATATGTCTCAAAATTTAAAAGTGTATGTTACAAAAATTGGAAAAGCTATTTTGAAGAGAAATCTAAAACGAAAGGCATCTGGTATAGAACTATACAAAGCGAGCCTTATCGTATACCTTGGTTTAATGATTGTGATCTCAGCAGAAATTTTGTTAAGTTAGCATTAAGGCTTCGTTCTGGTCATACTCCATCTGCAAAGTTCGCTTTTTTAATGGGAAAAAAACCTTCTCCGAATTGTGATGTATGCAACAAAATTGAAGATGTTTACCATTTGTTGATAGAGTGTGTTAAGAATGAAAAAGATAGACATGCTGTGTTGAAAGAATTTAACGCAAATGTTTTAGATGTCGATCTAGTGCAAATGGTTTTATCAAACCCCAAATCAAAGATGTCAAGAGGGTTATTCCGGCTTGCTTATAGGACGGAATAATTATCTTTTCTATCTATTATAAGTTTCATTTTTGAGTTAGTAATTTAACTATAGTACTCTCAATTATACATTTTTATTTTGTTAGTGTTAGCAGTAATTAGTATAAGGTATGATGGGATTGGCATGTCATTTTGACAAAAATCCCAAAAAAATTTATGAATAAAAAAAAAAAAAAAACTTGAGTATTTAACTAAGTACATGCATTTGTATGTTCTTACTTTAAGTGTAATACATCATTTTTGGTACATATATTATCTGTGTATAATTTTCCGTAAATTATTTATAGATCTAATGAAATTTAATGACATTATACAAAACCATATTTATCAAATACTTACTTAAAATATTTTAAAATTTTCGATCGAAATAGACTAAGGAGATTAGGGAAAAATCGGGACATTTGGCGTCCCGATTCACCCTTAATCGATTCACTACTAACCGGTTTGCTGACACGTCCCGATTCACCCTTAATCAGAGCAGACCCCTGAAAAGTGGAACATTCCGAGCAAATCGGGACACCTGACAACACTAAGTTACAGCTTATTCCGGGGTATAGGCCTCCTCCCTCTGATTGGGGGCAACGAAGTGTCCACCGCGCTATCCCAATAGGTGTTATATTTTTGCGCGAAATATTTTTTGTTAATTTCTCAGACATGCAGGTTTGCTCACGATGTTTTCCTTCACCGCCGAGCACGTGGTAAATCAGCATCTAAAATTGTAACCCACTATTTCATTGGTGCCGGCGGAAATCGAACCCGGATTGCTCGTGTTCTGTGATATTTACAGCAACCGCTTAGCCCCTAATGTACGTGACGTAGATATTTTGCATATAATTAAAATATTATCCCCTATTAAGGTATAAGTACGTCAGTTAACATATTATACTAATTACTATTCCAATTATTTATGTAAGACATTATAAAACGAAGATATTGAGGGTATGGCTTATTACGTATTCTATCTGTATTTATTCAAGTGAAATGAAATGCGGTGACTTTGGCTGTGAAACAAAAAAATATAATAATATAATGTGGGTTATTTGTCACATGACAACTGTCAAACAGAAAACTTTTTAAAATGCTATCCGGCTATTCGAATCTATTTACGAACTGTTATTTTCAATCTTTATGGATAAACTAATGGATGAATAATTTTTATATTATCCTGATCAATTTAGACCACGGCGACAACTTTTCAATACCCAGAAGCTACCAACTGCCCATTTATTCAATAATCCACAAAATATTATTATTTTTATTATACGTATCTTGTAAAATGCGGAATATATTAATGTATTGTTATTTGTGGGATGCTAAAGATAAGATGTTTCTTGCATTTACCAGATGATGAATTATCTAAAGCTACATCCATATAGTAAGTTCGTATAACATAATTATATGTATGTGTGTAGATATATACACATACATTTACATACCCTATTTGTTCCACTTTTGGTAGTTGTTTTTTGTTTTTACACCTACCCCTTTTTAACTCTGCACTCTGACTAGTACCTATATGCATTATCGTGTTTATAACGGGAAATTAAATAATTATATTTAAATAAAATCGTATTTTTCGACGTATTCCACGTAACGAATCGCGTTTTTGACCGTGTAGTGGTGGTTTTTCTATATAATATGAGTGACAAAAGAGCACAAAATCCACCTGATGATAAGTAGATATTGTGGCTCATATGCAAAATACAGATGCGTTATCACCCCTAAGGACTGAGATGGAATGCCTCGTTTCCATTTAAAAGGGTTAAAGTAAAAAATGGTTCCCTACCTTCACCATAAGCAACACAGGAACATTATGTTGCTATTTTACGCTGGTACTCTGTGAGAGCGTGATCGACACATTCGTGCTACAACCAAAATATTTTTTTTATAGTAGAGGGGGCAAACAGCTGATGGTAAGTGACTACCGCCGCCCATGAACAACCGCAACACCAGGGGAATTGCAGATGCGTTGCCGGCCTTTTAAAAAGGAGTAGGCTCTTTTCTTAAAGGTCCCTAAGTCGTATCGTATACTCGTATATAGCTGCAGCGTGACTCTACCACTTATAAACGGGTTTCATAAGAGGCAACAGAGGGAAACAAACCAAGGGATGGGCAACAGCGTCTTCGTTATAAGAACCAAAATCATGGAAAAACTGCGGTTACCAATCCGCCTGCCAAGCATGGCAACGATGGCAAATATGCTTCCTATGAGGCAATATATGGGGGTAGCCAAGTTTAGCGGTGAACTTCAATAGGCTGTAACGGTAAAGGATATATCGTATTTTTCGACGTAAAAAATTAAAATATCATTTGTCAAATATATTGCATACGTTTAATCTGTTTAAATCTGTTTTAATGCACTGCTGTTTCCAAATCATCGGACCGGGGAAGAAACGGCGAAAGAAACTATATAAATAAATACAATTTATATAGTATATTAAAAATGAAATGGTATAAAGCAACACAACGCATGTTCTTCAAATAAAATAATACTAAGTTAAAGTTCTTATATTCGAACCCTAGCAGACTAGTTTCCAGGCAAGAAGCACCTGTTTACACAAGTATGACACATGTGGAAGCTATTCTCTCCTTGACCATAAAGGAAAATGAACGCCGTGCTAGTATAGAGCAGAGACCTTTTATTTAATTATTACTATGTTAAAAATAATGTTATATAATACCTAATAATAATAGTGAAGGAGTTCACCGATACTTTAGGTATATGTACTTTTCATTGATATAGCAAAGTCTAATTCCGTTAGCAACTAGTTCTTAGCAGGCCTCCTTACTAATACTGTAAACATTGTTTTATGGGTTCGTCTCGCCATAAAATTGACTAATAATGCAAAATGAATCATCGCGGTGAAACATTACGCCGCTATTTGAAGATTTGCAAAAGATTTCCGTTCCTTTGTTTCAGGTAAGCCTGAAATTATATTAACTCATAGAAAGGTGACTTATCGTTTCTGTGTAGAGTCGTGCAAGTGACAATGTGATTCAGTTGTTGAGAACGATAGAAGATATCAACGGTAAAATGGAATTTTACCTGTTGGGGAATCCGTTCCTGCCCTACCCACTAACTGTATTTTAAGTCACCGGCTAAAGATAGTGACATCATTACGCTTCAGAAAAAAAAAGATCTGAGTGATTCACAAACTTATTTTCAGCTAGTTTCGTTTTAATTGCGATATAAATACAAGGAAAATAGCTAAATTGCGTTGTTATATATAGAAGTCTTTTATACTTCTATTGATTAAGGAAATTGTCAAATTGAATTAATAGTAAAAATGTATGATTTTTAACTAAAATGTTTTATTTTTAAGTTTATATTTACATACATAGTAGAGAGCATTTATTACTTACTCTGAGGGGACACTCTCTTACTTAAATTTAGAATAATAGATATTTTGGATAGTATAATTGATATACAAAATAGATACCATGGACATATTTGATGTCTTCACATGTCTGAGACGACACTTGTTGATGTTGGCGGGTCTGGAACTCGAGTTGCTCCATTCGGTCCATTAAGCTATCATAATTTTGATAAATAATAAATAAACTTAATTGCAGTAAAATCAATCATTCCGTTTTAACCGTGTCCAGTGTCTCCTTTTATCTTATATCTTTATATATTATATAAGATATATAGTATATTTTTCTATATTACATAATATTTAGGATATAACATATTTTATGAAAAATCTTTTGAAAAGCATTTTACGAAACGTTATTTTATTAATTTTGTGATTGCACTGCGTTTAAGATTAATCGTCATCAAACTTTTAAATAAAATAGCATTTACTAGAATTCACGTTAAATTAATGTAATTTTCGTAGAATATTCTGCATTTCAAGTAACTAATTCGGTAGAAGGTCAATAAGCCTTAATTGCACATGTGTAAGTGTTACAACGTTGGCTTTTCGGCCACACATATCACTACATCAAAGAGAGGCGAATTTTATCTCGCAGTGAGCGTGTTAATAATGCGATAACTAATTCAAACATTCTTGAGCATTCGTATTCGAAATACAAAATTGTATTCAATATCACAAGAAAGCTATATTTAAACAATTTTGAAGAGTTAAGAGAAAGAAAAAAACATTTTGTTATCGATACATGGAAAAATTACAAAAGAATTCCATTCATTTACAACGGTGCATTATATCTAGCTGGCTTATCGCTGATTTGACATGCGATAACTCTCAATTGATACAAATTTAACTTATTATCTTGCCACTTTGTTCCGTTTATTGTCAAAAGATTACATTCATTTCAAAATAAAAAAATCGTACGTAACTTTCTTAAGGAAAATTAGACCAAATGATGCATGCATCGTATGATTCATTGAAGAAGTTATGACAACTACCTGTGTGAGAATTACATTACAATCAGTATTACGCATTCATTCATAAGTATTAACACATATTACTTCTTGAAATCTACGAGGAAATTTTTCGTAGAAATTGATATGCCGGTTATTGTCAAGTAGAACCCAAAAAGTGTCACGTATGACTGTTTCCTAAATAGAATATATTATGTTTTGCACACCACATCTACAATAAATAGGATTTGTCGAAATTGAATTATAAAAATACGGTTAAAATTATTATTAGAATATTTATATATATTTAATATAAAACAGTGGTAGAGCCACGCGGCAGGTTTTGCTGTCGCACGGATGGGCCGGCTCGAACCGGGATGGTACCACGACCTCACAGAAAACCAGCGTGAAGTAGAGGTTTACCTCTGCGTTTCGCTTGGTGAGTGCAGGTGGCCGGAGGCCCTTTTTACTGGAAATGAGGCTTTCCATCTTAGTCCTCACGGGTGACAACGCATCTACATTTTGATTTGTAATAGAGGATAGATGTAGATGTCTATGGGCCGCAGCAACCACATACCATCATAAAAAAAATATTTAAATTACAATGAACCTATGTAAAATCTAAAGCCGAGAGAGCCGTGGTAGTTCAGGGACTAAGTGCTCGCAGTTCTCGCTCGCGAGTTACCCGGTTTCGATCCCCACCGACACCAAAGAAATTGTTTATTGCAATTTTACGTGCTGATTTAACACGTGCTCGACAGTGAAGAAAAACATCGTTAAGAAATCTGTGCGTCTGAGTAATAAAATATTGCGAGGACATGTGAAATCCGCCTACGCGCTGCGGACTAACTGCTCCATGCATCTCAAAAATGCGAGAAACTGTGACTTTAGCTTTATTAATTTTGAATTAAAAAAAAATTAATTATACATATAACATTGCGCAAATTTGTGTGCACCATGTTTTATTCTAAACAAAAAGAAGTTTATGGGCTATAATTTTAATTTCTTAAAACATTATACGCACTGGAGCAGCGCTGTGGACTAACTGCTCCATGCATCTCAAAAATGCGAGAAACTGACTTTATTAATTTTGAATTAAAAAATTATTTAACTATAGATATAACAATGCGCAAATTTGTTTGTGTGCACCATGTTTTATTCTAAACAAAGAGAAGTTTATGGGCTATAATTTTAATTACTTAAAACATTATATAACATATGCAGGGCAGATGTTATATATACTAAAATTATTTCTAACATGACTGCCTCGTTGGTCTAGTGGTTGTAGTAGTGCGACTGCTGATCATGAGGTCCCGGGTTCGAATCCCGGGCGGGCCAAAAAATTAGTTATTGAGTTTTTCCATCAAGAAATTCTCAGTAGCTGCCCGGAGTCAGGAAGTTGGCGGTGTTTCACCCCCGTGCCTCGGAAAGCACGTAAAGCCGTTGGTCCTGCGCCTGATCTCTCTCCGGTCGTGTCGGTTTACCGTCCCATCGGGCTATGAAAGTGAGGGAATAGAGAGTGCATCTGTACTTGCGCATACACTTGGGCACTATAATCCTGTCCTGCGCCGATGCCTAGTTTCCGTTGAGACTGGCCGCCGTGACCGAAATTCGGTCTCGAGGACATTATTATTATTTATTATTTCTAACATGCTAGTAATCATATAAAAATTAAGAATAGATCTGCATATGATAAACTAGAAGTGAATAAACAAGTTTCCAGAGACAAACTGTTCATCAATTATAATTGAAGTAAGGTAACAGTCCTTATTTACCGTGTAGTGGCGGAGTAATAATATTTTTTTTATAGGATAAGGGTGACAAACGAGCACACAGTCCACCTGATGGTAAGTGGTTGCTGCGGCGCATAGACATCTACATCTATCCTCTATTACAAAACAAAATGTAGATGCGTTGTCACCCGTGAGGACTAAGATGGAATGCCTCATTTCCAGTAAAAAGGGCCTCCGGCCACCTGCACTCACCAAGCGAAACGCAGAGGTAAACCTCTACTTCACGCTGATTTTCTGTGAGGTCGTGCGACAGCAAAAGCTGCCGCGTGGCTCTACCACTGTTAAAATATATATATCATCCTGTGGGTGTCCCCATATCCTGTGGGTGTCCTAAGAAACGACAGAAGTGAACAAATCAGGAGATGGGCAGCAGTTTCTTCCTAATACCGACTAAAAATAAAAATAAACTGCGGTTGCCAACTCGATCACCAAGCGTGGCAGCGATGGCAAATATACCCCCTATGAGGCAATCTATGACGGAGGCCAATGTTCAGCAGTGGGCTTTAATAGGCTGTAACGGTAACGGTAACAGTCTACATACGTCCCAGTGCTGGGCATAGGCCAAATCATATTAAAATTTAGAACACATGACAATTTAGTACTTATCCAAGCAAAGTTTATTTTCTACACACAAAACAAGAATATTCTCTTTGTAGGAGCACATAATAAAGAATATTAGTACTATTATTTATTAGTGGTAGGAGGTCCGTAGAATTCCAAAATAAATACGAGTATAGTATACACTACAAAATTCAAACAACCTATGTACGAGTATATTAGGAAACTTATCTTGGTGTGGTCAAAAATTAACACATTCTTCCATAAAGGCAATGACAGTTTTGTAACCCGTTGGTGCCCAAAAAAAAATTAACGGTGGGTAATATTTGAAATAGTCATTCATTATTATTACATAAAGTGACATTTTTTTAACAATAAATTTATCGAAACAATGACATTGCTGAACGATATCTATCTAAGGACTTTCAGAAATACGGGTGTTATTAATTTGACGTGTTTATAACTACTTATTCTACCGGTAATTGTTGACTTTAATTCATTTTTACTTAAATATGTAACTAAAATCCTGAAAAGATCGTAAAATCCATCGTATTATATTACAACGGTGTCATATTTCAACTTGTAGACAAGAGGTCAACTGGGTGGAAGTCTTCAATGAATGAGCAACAATAAAGTCATAATATTCTAATTTGCCAGAGGGCACGTGGGATGATACTAAACTTAAACAAATAACTTTATGCCGACTCTATTGGGATGTCCTGTGGCCGAGATAACGATGTTTGCATACGTTACGTATTTTACCGGCCATCGAGTTCGTGACTGCACAGAGTAATTGAAGAGTAGATTATGCCTTTAAATATAAAAAGATACCAAAAAGTAATAAATAGTCCTGTGGCTTTAGAGACGGTGGCTTAAGAGTCCATTACAGTATTTCGTTCCAATCAAACAGCTGCATTTATTGTAGCCAGCTAAACCTAGGTGTATCCGCACTGCGACTTTTAGCCGGAACATATGTATACATTATCGGAAATTAATCTACGTTATATATTAACTATACAGGCTGTCCCAGCATAGACGCCAAGCTGTAATCGGGTGATAGATCAAATCATAATATTTAACAGAAAAATATTTAAAAAAATCTTTGCTATGTATTTTAAAAATGACAGGCATTTACATTAAAAATCGATAAAAACTATATCCTGTGATGGTCTTATAACTCCGGTTACTACAATTTTTTTTATTTTTCTTTTTATTATGTACCTAATCATTAATAATGCTTCTGAAAACTGTTGCTTAAAATTTACAGCCAACTGCTCCATCCAGAAGGAAATGTCCTTTTTAGTTTTAAATGAATTATTTTTAAAAAAAAGTCCCGCTGGGTTTCTTGCTGGTTCTTCCCAGGACAGAGGGTTTTTTTTCGAACCAGTGGTAAAGTAAAAAATGACTTTCAATAAGAATTACACATGGAATGTATATTGAATAAAAATTATTCTATTCTATTCTATTCTACTGTACTGAAAAAAGTACTACACGAGTTTGGCAAGTAACTTTAAAAGTTGGCGCATTTAATAAGGATTCCAAAATGGTATAACACTTAATTTATCAAGATTATTTGTTAAATTGTGGAAATTGTTTATTTAAAAAAATCCAGTTGTATATTAATTTTCCTTACCTGTCTAAAATGATTTTTGTGTAACCCAAGGCTTTCTTCAAGCCAGAGAGAAGCAGTTGAGAACCAGTAACTTAGAGGGAACCAGTTGCCGGAGTGTGAGTGAGACAAAAATCCTCTTTTCAGATAGACATGATATTATAGGTTGGATACCCTATAACATATTTCTTATTACAAAAAAAATACATATTCAACCGACTTCTAAACATGGAGCAGGTTCTCTGTTGGTCGGAATATATTTTCTTTTAACGTGTAATTAATTTGTTAGAAATTTAGTGCGCCTGGGGTCGTCCCACATAAATTTGGTCTAGATCTGATAATGGGTTTCATGAGAAAATCATCTACTCTTCAATTTGCAAAGGCATCTGTATGCTGTATGGGCGAATAATTCTTTACCACGTCAACCGATTTCCATGATTATATTCTATTTAGTTATTTGAAGTCGGTATTTGATTTTTAAAAAGTTTAATTAGATTTTTGTTAGTTGATTCTGACCTTGATTTTTTGAGATATTTACCGAAGTAAGAGTGACAAACGAGCACGTTTTATGACTCCTGATGGAAAATAGATTACATAATAAACTAATTGAAAAAATAACATACCTACATTTTTTGATTATGAATCAAAATGTAGATGCGTTGTTTACCCCTGAGGACTAGGTCGGAATAACTATGTGCCTCTCTGACAATTCGTTACTCGTTAAAATATCTTCGGTTCTTGACACTCGGTCACGATACAAACCTTCATGCAAGTATTCTTTGCAAGTGTGATCCTTTCCCGATTCATTCGTTCTGCAGCCATAATACGCTGGAGCATTGGCTCTACCATAAATAAATCATCGTATCTTCATATAAAATTTGAAATAAATCGTTGCGCACAGACCTCTGTGCCGCCTCTAATAGGAAACTTAGTACAATAGCGCAGCACAATTTAGGCTTTATACGAACGCCTACATACGTGTTAAAAATCCAATGTCAAATTGATTCGACAATTGCCTTTTTATGTAACACGATTATTTAATAAAATCGAGCTCCAGTTTAGTGAGCGCAGACTCGCTACATACCTAACTTTATAAATAGAATCAAGCCATGCCAAGTTTATTTATAAATAGTACATTATTAAGTGATTGTAATGAAAGTTGGTTCATTTGAAAGTGTCCTGTAAATATGGATTTTTTTTTCTTAAACTTTTATTCTTCCTTGTGGTTCTGTGTAATACAATTAGGGAAATATTCGGTGTGAGAAACAATCAATCGTATTAATCAATAAACTTCCTCTTCCGTGCATGCATTATCTCAATCCTATGAGTGATGAGGTAGAAGAAAATCATGTAGGATTGACACATGTAATTACATAGGTAATTCATTTACAAATTTTATTAAAACTGCACAATTTTGATCCCCTATTCCCGGTAGTTGTCGCGATTTGTTTAAGAAATAACATTTAGAGTTTGGTTGAGGTTGAGAAAATGTGAATTATATATTACTTTGATTGATGAATAACAGGAGGAGGATATACAAAAACACGAAAATGGTTCCATTTATGTCGTAAATTATATAATTATACATTATTATTTGTACTGAAAAGAGTATTTAGATATGTTGGATTACTGCGACATGCTTCCATCTTGACTTATTCGAATTTTAGTTCTACAAGTTTTTTTTTTAAATTTACAACTCCGAATGGCAGGAGTAAATTCTGATTGGAATAAAATCTATATAAAATCCGGACTTTTACAGTGGTTATAAAAAAATAAAATTTATTAATAACTCGACCACAGCACCAACTACCGGATCCAGATTTTGTGATTTTCTTATTTAGCATTTAACTAACAATTATTGACTTTATTATAATTGGCCTTATATTAAAGTGAGTAATTTCGACCCATTAATATATTACAATTATTGTTAACTTGACTTGACTACAGTGTCACTTATCGGATCCTAGAATTGCTTTGAATATCACGTCAAAACAAATACATATATCTAGTCTAGTGAATATAACTTCAGAAATAGATTGAAAACTATTATATACAAAGTTATTTTTCAGAGTAGCCAAATTTATATTTAAATTTAAATAAGTTTAACAACTTTGTACGTGGTAGAGCCATGCTGCGGCTATATTAGTAGTACAGTTGTAGCACGAATGGGTCGGCTCGTCCGGGGAAGGCACACGCTCTCACAGAATACCAGCGTAAAATGGCAGCTTGACATTGCTGTGTTTCGTATGGTGTGTGTAGAGAACCGGAGACCCATTTTACGGGAAAAGAGGCATTCCATCTTAGTCCTCACGGGTGACGACGCATCTGCATTTGATTCTTTATTGAGGATAAATGTAGATGTTTATGGGTCACAGCACCCACTTACCATCTGGTGGACTGTGTGCTCGTTTGTCACCCTATCCTATAAAAAAATATAAATAATTATATACCGCTATTGCATTTTTTGAAAATACGAGTAACTAAGGCTTCGACTTTTTTTTGAAATTATCCAAAATTGAATGTGATTTATGGGCATCAACGTATTTGCCTACCGATCGACCCTTACAATTGTGTGCGTGCGGAGTAAAATTAGTTAAAGTTAGCATTACCACGCATTTTGAATCTAAAAGATAAAAAGGACTGAATGTTTGAGATTTTTTTTTAATAATATACTACCTATATTACTTATTCTGAACATTATCTGTAAATTCAACTGGTTATTTCAAAATACCCCTGTATAAAGATAAATAAAAAACTATAAGGAAAATTACGTGTCAAGTGCCAATCCTTTAGAAATGAAGATCGCAAGTAAATTATATTTAAAATTCGCTGTGGGAATCGAGTACATAACAATTGAGCATGGAAAATTATAGCAATTAATGTGGTACACCGGAATCTAGCATTGTTTTTTCAATGAAATTGAAAGCGAAACGTGTAAACGTGACCTCTTATAATTAGTGTGGTGATCATCATTGCCTCAGGCCTTCTTTTTAACTGAACGTGAAATCTAGTAAATTTTTTTTACCAATGTAGTGTTCTAGCGTTACAGCCATAACAAGAACCTCACCAGGTCTTTGCTATTTTACATCAGGCCGATTGGAGATCTGTGTTTGCGGCATTGTCGTCTTTTGAGTTTTCCACTTCCTTTTAATGTAGTCGAGGGGAGCTACTTCGGAGCAGGTGCTGGTCTGCTCGCGTTAACTTTGCACTGATGGACACCAAACATTAATGTGCTTTTCTTGTTTTTATCTTTTTTTGTAGGTATGTCACGAAACATGCTTTTGTTGTCAATGGATCTATCACTTTTACTTTGTATTGTATTAATAACATAAATTAAATAAAAACCTACCCAATCTTCGTGCTTTTCGCTTTTTCTTCTTCGATCAGAGGACCGCATTTAGAATATTTTGAACATAATTTAAGCTTTTTTTTTAATTTTATTAAATTTCTTACGTCGAATTATAATAAAGTTCATAACTTATAATTTCAATAGTCATGCTTAGGCGGATTAACGACCGCAGTACATCCCGCAACTTCAATGCTTTTGTCCGTTGATTTTTTTTTATAGTATAGGGTGACAAACGAGCACACAGTCCACCTGATGGTAATTGGTTGATGTAACCTCTACTGAATTTTGATTCTTTATTGAGGATAAATTCCTCAATAAAGAATCAAAATTCAGATGCGTCGTCACCCGCGAAGACAAAGATGGAATGCCTCTTTTCCAGTAAAATGGGTCTCCGGTTCTCTACAATCACCATACGAAACACAGCAGTGTCAAGCTGCCATTTTACGCTGGTATTCTGTGAGAGCGTGGTCCTTCCCCGGTTGAGCCGACCCATTCGTGCTACAACTATACCACTAATATAGCTGCAGCATGGCTCTACCACGTATACCATTTATTACCTACTTATAAATGTTTATGTATTTCTTTGTCGCATGAACTTCTTTTAATAATAATAAAAAGGGTACGATATTTTAAATAGGTAGTAGGATTCTTTTTATGTCTAATCATGTGTTTTTACCGCCAACTATCAGAGATCGTCAGCTCTTTCTCGTTATTCCTATCGTCGCCTCCTTCTATATGGTTGTTGTCGAAATTAATCACGTAGGTATTGGAGTTTACCTGCGTTTTCGTCTCATCTAATATCCTCGACATTCGATCACATTTTGTTCTTCCCAGGTAGAGCCGACCCATTCGTGCTACAACTACACTACTAATATAACTACAGAATGGTCTACAACGTATAAATGGTAGTGTAATTTACGTCTAGCATAAACGAGATGCTATGTCTATCGGAAGCCAAAAGACTTATCCAGCGTTTCTGGCGGAATAGCACCACCACGCTGGATTACTTTACTATTACTTTTTATTTACTACTAGCTGTTCCCCGCGACGGCTCGCGTGTAATTTAGGGTTTTAATTTTGTTGCGCGGAACCCTAATTATTTTTCTATAATATAAGTAGTCTAGATTACTTCTTAAGTATCATATAAGTTATCAATCAGTGAAAGTCCCATCAAAATCGGTCCAACCGTTTCGGAGATTAGCCGGAACAAACAGACAGAAATTTTAAAAATTGTGTTTTTGTTACCGTATATACTTTCATATGCAATTAGTAAAAAGCTGTTATTTTGATATTACAAACAGACACTTCAATTTTATTTATTTGTATAGATTACTCTAGTAAAAGATTTGGCAGGCAAGTGTTTCCGTTTACAAAATACGTACCTACGAGTACCAAATCTTTTGATTTGATAAACCCATTGTTCCCAAAGAGTACTAATAATATAATTTGACAAACATTTCAGTCCTGTGTTACTATCGATGTTTTGTGTTAGCCACGATACACTTATTAATAACTAAGGCTTAGGACTATTGTGAATGTAACCGTTTGTTTTGATTAGTTCCTCTTTTTGTTCAACGTTCATAGAGTAATATTATGAAAATTGATATGGTGCTTAGTAAAACAAAGTTCACCAGAACCATAAACAGTATTCTGCTAATATTTTTTGATTATATAACGTTCGAAATGAAACAAAATAAATTTGACAAATTTTAGGATTAATATATTATGTCAATATCTCATTTTATTTCCATCATCTGTCGGATGATTTCGTGAGTATTTCTGCAATTTTTTATAGAATAAGGGTGACAAACGAGCACACAGTCCACCTGGTAAGTGAATGCTGTGGCCCATAGACATCTACATTGATCCACAAGCAAGAAATAAAATGCAGATGCGTTGTGACCCCTGAGGACTGAGATGGAATGCATCGTATTCAGTAAAAAGGGTCTCCGGTCCGGTTCTCTACACTCACCATACGATATACAGAAGCAATGCGCTCCTATTTTACGCTGATATTCTGTCAAAGCGTTGTCCTACCCCGGTCGAGTGGACCCGTTCATGATACAACCATAATATAGTTGCAGTGTGGCTCTTCCACGTATAAAATTAAGTATTTTTGCATTATTGGCCTTATGATCGTTTACGGTCTGTGTCAAATACACGTTTGTATTACTTGACTGTACCATTACAACTAACTTGACGAATTTATAAAAATTGTCTGTAGATGGCTTCAAGGGCGAGTTCACACGATGTGTTACGGTTGCGATGAAGAAGCGGAACTCAAATGTAGATGTATTCAAAACCGCATTGGATGTGATCACTGTAGGGATAAAGCAACGTAGCCTCGCTGCGACATCGTGAAACTGTAGGCCCTAAAACGTACTGCAGACAAAATAGCTCTAGTTAGGGCCGGCAGTAGAAGCACTAATTTGCTTACGTTTTTGTTCTGGCATCATAATATCTTTCAGTATTAAAATAAGCAGTGGTCGGGGCACACCTTGTCACGAAGTGGAACAATACCTATCTGACTAGGAAATTAATATTTTTATTAATAGACTCTAATAAAAATATAATATTTAGTGCGAAATGCACTTGGAGGGTTTTATCCAATATATATATAACCAAAAGTAAGAAAAATCCACGAATGCTTAAAGATTATTATGACCTACCGAAGGTTTAACAGCTGTAACAAAATAATCGAAGATTTAGATATATATATATATATATATATATATATATATATATATATATATATATATATATATATATATATATATATATATATAAATTATATTGTTACAGCTGTTATATCCATTATTCAACTATAATTAAAAAAGTTAAAAGTTAAAGTTACATTTATGTAGCATTTATACGTCCCACTGCTAGGCACGTCTCTCATTTCCGAGAGGGTTTTAGGGCAAGGAAATGTCCGCCGCGCTGCCCCAATGCGTGTAGACGGACTTCGCATCTCTTCAAAATATTTTTTCATTTCTCAGACATGCAGGATTCCTCACGATGTTTTCTTTTACCGCTGAGCACGTGGAAAATTAGCAATTGCAATTAACATACTGTGAAATTTACAGCGAGCGTTTAGCCCCTGAGGTACCACGGCTTTTTAATTTTTTCTTATTTATCAAAAGAACACTGAATATCAACGTAAAATAGCAGCTTTACGCTGCTGTGTTTCGTATGGTGAGTGTAGAGAACCGGAGACTCTTTTTACTGGAAATGAGGCATTCCATCCTAGTCCTCACGTGTGACAACGCATCTGCATTTTGATTTTTAATAGAGGTTAGATGTAGATGTCTATGGGCCACAGCAACCACTTACCGTCAGGTGGACTGTGTGCTCGTTTGTCACTCTTATCCTATAAAAAAAAGCCTATTGCTATTGGGGAGAGATTGATATTGACTTTAAGTTAAGTAAACGTCTAACGTCTTGACGCAAACTTATAGATAATTCAGATAATATATGTTTGGCTGAGACGAAAAATCCTCTACGCGACAACGAAAGTCACGTGTAAGTTTTTGCAGTGTCGGGTCGCGTCGCGTTACCGAGTTTTTCGTACACGTAGGAATTATCCTACATATGCATTGATATGATCTACGCGATAACGTATAGTGTCCGACCAAAGGTCAGTTTTGGTTGAAACTGAAGTTGAAATTGGCTGAATTTGGCTTTGGTTTGGATTGTGCTTAGAAATTTCTTACAGCTTTAACTTTGTTATTTGATATGTGTTAAAATGACGACATTAAGTGAAGTGCAATTTGTTTATAAATAATTGTAATATAAATAAATTGCAATTTAATGACGCAAATGTAAAAAAAAATAGTTTGTGATATGAATACATTATTAATTAATGGAAACCTAACAATAATAAAGTAAAAATCAGCCTTCATACAATGAAAGCCATTTAGCAAGTAATGAATATATGTAGCAATAAATACGCATGAAGATGTGATTATTGTACGTATAATAAGATAACAATGTTAATAAAATAGAAAAATGATTTGATTGGTGTTCATATAGTGAATTAGTCATAAAAAAATTAATAAGGTTGGAATCTATCACATAAATTAAATAACCGGCCAAGTCCGAGTCGGACTCGCGCATGAAGTGTTCGTACCATCATAATACACGTTTCTAGGAGGGAGCCCCTTTGAATATTTAATTTATTGTAGTTATTGTTTGTTGTTATACCGGCAACAGAAATACAAATTCTGTGAAAATTTCAACCGTGTACCTATTACGGATCATGAGATACAGCCCACTGACAGACAGACGGACGGACGAACGGACCGACGCACAGCGGAGGCTTAGTAATAGGGTCCTAAAACTAATCTTTGATCACGTTATGTTTGAGGACGTTATTTAACGTCCGTGTGGCCAATCAAATACAGTGTATATTCGACTCAATTTTTAGTTTTACACAATTATGTTTTATGAAACATAATGTTTGGCTCCTTAATCCATACGGACATATGAATAATATAGTATTTTATCGCATAAACTACGTCACAAGTTGCTAAGAAGTTCATTAAGGTAGTTAACAATTTAGCTATAACGAGCATGCAAATATTAATAAACAGTTTTTATTGAAACGATTTCTAAAAAAAGGAGGTGGTTTTATGTTCTCGATGCGTATGTTTTTATAATCTATGTTCACAAATTTTAACTTGAACCGCTTTAAATTAACTTTTTTATACTTTAAAGGTGATCCCATTTCATTCAATAAAAGAATAAAATAATAATTTCCCCAAGCTTCTGAAGCCGTAGCTTTAATTATTTAATACAAGTGTATTTTTAGTCTTAAGCCTCGTAACAATTATGCGTTTCAAGAGGTCGAACATTGGCGCGCGCTCCAGCCGCGCGAAATGGATACCGCTTTGGAACGCGCGCGAAATTGTTCGTTGGAACGCTCAAACGTGGAGCGGGCCGCTCCATCTGGTGTTGAACATAGGCCTCCCTCAAGGAATGCCACAAAGCACGGTTCTGAGGCACCTACATCCATCGACTTCCTGCATATCTTACCAGGTCGTCACTTCATCTAGTGGGGGGACGCCCTACACTTCGTCCGCCGGTACGAGGCCGTCGCTCGAGAACCTTTTTCCCTCATCGGTTGTCGGTTCTTCTAGCTATATGGCCGGCCCATTGCCTCTTCAGCTTACTAATCCGTTGGGCTATGTCGGTTACTATGGTTCTGCTGCGGATATTCTCATTTCTAAGTTTACCACGCAGAGAAACTCCGAGCATAGCCCTCTCCAGCTCCTCTCGCTGAGCGACCTTGAGTTCCCTCATCCAGCCAGCAGTGTACTTTGCTGCTGGCCGGATGAGGAAACTTCACTGCTGGTCGGTTTTGGGACGCCCTACACTTCGTCCGCCGGTACGAGGCCGTCGCTCGAGAACCTTTTTCCCTCATCGGTTGTCGGTTCTTCTAGCTATATGGCCGGCCCATTGCCACTTCAGCTTACTAATCCGTTGGGCTATGTCGGTCACTCTGGTTTTACTGCGGATATCCTCATTTCTAAGTTTACCACGAAGAGAAACTCCGAGCATAGCCATCTCCAGCTCCTCTCGCTGAGCGACCTTGAGTTACCTCATCCAGCCAGCAGTGTACTTTGCTGCTGGCCGGATGAGGAAACTTCACTGCTGGTCGGTTTTTTAACGCGCACCAAAGTAGTTAAGTTTTGGCGCGCGCGCCAGGTATGTCGGTTGGTAGGTATCATTATTGGTGTATTCGTTGCGTTCCGAGCTATTCCCAAAGTTAGCGTAAGTTGATAAAATCATATGGTTCAAAAAAACTACTGTGGAATAGTAAAAGTCGTTTTTATCCTAAAAAGCGCTCAGAGAAGACGCATGGAACTATGAAAGCGGTAGCTGCTCCTACACGAACGACATCCATGTTGAGCTGTCAAACCTGGTATAAGTGTAATGTATTATCTATGGGTCAAACTCTGGAACGGATGCCGCGCGCGCCAAGCGCGCTTAGTTGAAACAATTCGAACATGTGAAGCGCGTTCCGCGAAACGCACTGATGCGTGTATTCGATACGTGGCTTTATTATAGAGTTCAGAAGCTATGAAGTGGAAATTATTATATTATTTTTAGTTCTTTAAAGTGGTTTTTACTTCTTATTAAAAGCTAAATTTTAACAAGCTTAAGCGAGCACGTGTATTTTTTTTTTAGATTAAGGGTGACAAACGAGCACACAGGCCACCTGATGATAAATGGTTGCTGTGGCTCATAGACATCTACATCTATCTTTGTTTGCGAATTAAAATGCAGATGCGTTGCCAGCCGTGAGGACTAAGATAGAATGCCTCTTTTCCAGTAAAAAGGGTCTCCGGTTCTGTACACTCACCATACGAAACACAGCAGCATTAAGCTGCTATTTTACGCTGGTATTCTGTGAGAGCGTGGTCCTTCCCCGGTCGAGCCGACTCATTCGCGCTACAACTATACTATTAATATAGCAGCAACATGGCTCTACCACGTAAAATATTACTTTAAAATTTTTTTTTGCAATTCAATTTACTATCTTTAAAGAGCTCATAGAAGTAAATGATTTTGTCCTCGATGCTCGTAACAAATGCACTTTTGCACTCGTAATTACTATTACAATACATTTAATACATTTTTAACGGCACTACAGATCCAAATGTAAGGTCAGAAGTGTTCACTTAGTGTCCATCAGTTTCTCAAGATTACTTCAAATCTTCGAATAAAGTTTTAGAGATAATTTAATGGAAACTTTTGAAAGCTTCGCAATCGCCATGTAAGGTTACTTGAAGCATAAGTGATTGTTGTTTGCCTTATTAAATTCTTACCATACAGAGTTAGAAGTGGAGGGCTCACAACATTACAGTTTAAATATATCTAGTTAACAAATTTTCTCTTTCAACAAATAAAAGTTTTTAAAATTTGAAGTTGTATCAAAAATTAAATTATTTATTAACTAAATTGATTGATTAACGAAATTAAAACTAAATTTCAAAGTAGGTACGCGAGCAATCCGAATTCGATCCCTACTAGTACCAATGAAATTTTAATTGCAATTATTGTGTGTGATCAATCATCACGTTTTACTTTGGCAGCGAAGGAGAATATCGTTACAATATTTTTATTTATTTCTTTATTTAAACTTTTATGCACAAAAGAACAGAGATAAACATATGGGAGGTAGTGCAGCAAAAGTAAACTAAACATGAGGAAAAAAAGGTAACGAAGTTCGAATAAACCAGAATAGAAGATATTCTATACATACATCATAATTCATACCTATGCATTTCCAAATGAAAAAACCCTTCTGGGCTAATGAAACCCGCTAAAACGAATTGAGATAGCGTGGCCGAGTCTACTACTTTTTACGTGGTAGAGCTACGCTGCAACTATTGCGGTTGTGGCACGAATGGATCAGCTTGACCGTGGTAGCACCACGCTCTTACAGAACACCACGCTTTCACAAAATAATTAATACTGCTGTGTTCCAAATGGTGAGTGTAGAGAATCGGAGAACTTTTACTGGAAACAAGGCATTCTATCTTAGTCCTCAGGAGTCACAACGTATCTGCATATTGATTCTTAATCAAGGATAAATGTAGATGTCTATGGGCAATAGAGTACACTTACCATCAGGTAGACTGTGTGCTCGTTTGCCACTCTTATTCTATTAAAATCTTTATTCTTTTTCAACATCAAGCCGGAAAATTCCACTGCTCGGCATAGGCATCTATCATAATATCCCATTAAATTTTGACGGCTCCGTGGCGCAGTGGCTTAGCAATGATTTGCTGCGCTGGGGGCCGCGGACTCGAATCCCGCACGGAACAAGTATTTGTATGGCCTACAAATAATTGTTCCGGGTCTGGATGTTTTTCCTTGTGCAATTTATAAATCCTAGTGTGGGGGTAACGTTTTAAAAAAAATAAGAATGAGATTAAGTGGAGAAATTTCCATAATCCTTACGCTTGGCAGGAGTATTGACAACTTCAATATCTAGATCGAATAAATTATTTGATCAATCTTGATTTATTATATATGCATCATCTTTAACTTCAGATACAATCCTCAGCTACATGTGGCTCACTTTTGATAAACAAAGGAAGCGCTAGTAACTTACAACAGCGGTAAGTCTATTTTTTAATATTACTGCTCGTATTACAAGTGCGAAAGGATTGGCTTTGCACACAACAATCCCGATTGCCTGAGCTAATTTTTCAAAGTTATTCATTCATTTGGCGCATTCTTGAAGTGCCTGTATCCAACAGCGGATTATAAAGGCTGACAAACACCTTGGATATAGTCAAACGCACTCTTTATCTCTGTCTCTCTTTCTCTCGCCCTCTTTTACTCACCTTTCATGCTATAACATTTTATTTTATTATTGCAATTAAATTTTAATTGGACAACAAGACACTGACCCAGTCTCCACCCATTTGTTGTCGACATACGACATCTTCGGCTATATCACCCTTACCATCAGGCATCAGGCGGGATTATTGTCAATCATCCTCATCATCATCATCATTACAGCCCTTCACAAGTCCACTACTGAACATAGGACTCCCCCAAGGAATGCCACAAAACACGGTTCTGAGCCACCTGCATCCATCGACTTCCTCCATGTCTTACCAGCTCGTCATTCCATCTAGTGGGGGGACGTCCTACACTTCGTCCGCCGGTACGAGGCCGCCACTCGAGAACCTTGTTTCCCCATCGGTTCTCGGTTCTTCGAGATATATGGCCGGCCCATTGCCACTTCAGCTTACTAATCCGTTGGGCTATGTCGGTCACTCTGGTTATATTGCGTATATCCTCATTTCTAAGTTTATCACGCAGAGAAACTCTGAGCATAGCCCTCTCCATAGCTTGCTGAGCAACCTTGAGCTTCCTTATCCGGCCAGCTGTGAAGGACTGCGTCTCAGTTCCATAGGTCATCACTGCCAGTGATGACCTATTGTCAATCACTAGCTTGTAATTACAATATCAATTAATTAATAATTACAATTAGTAAGGTTCAGATGCGGTTTCAGAGACACAGGTGTCCACACAATACACCAGATACAGAAACTAGTAACATATGTATATTTATTGTACAAGTAGTTATTAAAATCGACTAGAATTAACCATGATCTACGAATTATCAAGCAGGTTTGCTGACACCATAAGTGATCATCATTGTTACCATTGCAGTCATTTCTAAGTCAACTGCTGAACAAAAACTTCCAACACAGACTGCCGCAAATCAGTCGTGCCACCTCCTTCATCCTTTGACTCTTTACACACTACATGGTAAACATTTAGGCAAACGTTTGCTAGTAATAATTTAAAATTAATAATTTTGTACAGCCGACTCCAATATAAGTTATTAAGAATAACTCAAAAACTATTGGTCTGACCATTATTAAATTCATATGGGACCACACGAGAAGTATCAGCTTTCAAATAAAAAAAGAATCATCGAAATCGGTTCACTCAGTAAAAAGTTATGAGGTAACACACATAAAAAACATACAGTCGAATTGAGTACCGTCTCCTTTTTGGAAGTCGGTAGAAAAGTAAAATCTTAAGCAGTATTTATTTTATGATGATAAGTGCAATGTCCGTGCTATTAATTTCATCCCACGTACGACCACAACAATTAAATATTGTAGTTATACAGACAGTTGTACTGCCATCTACGATTAAATGTCAGCAGTTGTCTACTGACGATACATAACACCTTCTTTGTTGACATTAAAGGCACGTGCTTCATAGATAACTAAGTCCACATACACAAAAATATATGTAGACTCACTTATCCTCGCCATACCTATATAAAAGTACCTATTAAAACATAATAAATTAAGATAAGATGCTTGAAATGGTTATCAAATCTCTATCAAATAAGGATATTATATTAAAGAGGGGAAATATTTTCAATTATATAATATAACAATGACATAACTTGTTAATTTCCATAACTTTCAGGGATTTTGTTACCAAAGAATTTAGATATTAGTACAAACATATAAATAAACAAGAATTTTCTGGGTCGAAAATTACAAAAATGATATTTGTTTAATTTGATAGACATTCTCTTTTAAAATTATATATAAAGAAATGGTAGATTATATGAATGTTATGATGCAGTTAAGTGATAATATTACTAATCTTTTTTATTTCATTTTTACACAATGATTTCATACTGCACAATATGTCAAATATTATTATTATAATAAGCGTATTTACGCTGACAAAATATTATAACTGTAATAAGAATGAATATTACTGCAACTGATAACGATGATAACTGATCTGATAAAATAATTTTCATAATAACTAAAGCGGTAATTACCTAATATTTATTTCAATAAAACAGTAGGTAAGTAGGCACCTTCTATCCTGTTTCTCATTTTAAAAACTACGACCTATAGTCAATATGTAGGTATAATTATTATTTCCCTCACGTTGATCTTTTTAGTTTAGCTTCCCACGCGTCTTGGAGTCTCTGCGAAATATCCAATTGCCTTTAGTCAGCGACACACGGTTTGCATTAAGTCTTACATTATTCTTGCGTATCACTGCGTAGCTCGAAATAATTACACAGTTAGTATCTTGGATTATTATACATCTAGTAAAAATAACAAAGAAACCAAAGGGAACAAACCAAGAGATGGGCAGCAGCGTCTCATAACAGCGTCTAATAACAGCTATAACAAAAATCTGCGGTTGCCAAGAAATATGGCAAATAAAAACCTTATATTCAGCAGTGGACATTTGATAGGCTGTGACGGTAACGGTAATGGTAGCGGTAAACATATTAATAGGTATTCCAAATGCTATTGTTTTTTTAAACTGGAACGTAACGTGACTTATGTGTAAACAAACGTAAAGAACAATAATTTAAAATTAAAAATTTTGTACAGCCGACTTCAATATAAATTATTAAGAATAACTCAAAAACTATTAGCTCGACCTTGATCAAATTCATATGGGACCACATGTGAAGTACCAGCTTTCAATTAAAAAAGAATCATCGAAATCGGTTCACCCAGTAAAAAGTTATGAGGTAACACACATAAAAAAACCATACAGTCGAATTGAGTACCGTCTCCTTTTTGAAGTCGGCAGAAATGATGCATTGGTGTTTTCTAGATTCTATATGCCAGTATACCCTATACGTAACCTTACCGCAGTGAACCTGACAAATGACCCTCTAACGATCGTATAATGGCGAAAATCTTAAAATTTCAATTTATTTAAATTTTAACATTTTTTTTTAAGTTTTCAATTAAATTTTTACGTTGTAGAGCCATGCTGCAGCTATATTATGGTTGTGGCAGGAATGGATCCGCTCGACCGGAGATAGACCACGCTCTCAGATAATACCAACATAAAATAGTAGCTTAATGCTACTATTTCATATGGTGAGTGCAGAGAACCGGAGACCCTTTTCACTGGATACGAGATATTCCATCTTAGTCATCAAGGGTAGTAACGTACCTGCAATTTTAATGCTAATCTAGGGTAAATGTAGATGTCTGCGGGCCAAAGTATCTACTTACCATCTTGTGGAATGTGTGCTCGTTTATCACCCTTATTATATAAAAAAAATCCAAACACTGAACCCTAATTTCACCGATTGGTGATGAGGAAAAACGCAAAGTGTTGAGTACAGGCAAATCTTTCAAGAAATATACAGTAGGTGGCCATTCTTAGAAAGGCATGTATCCAGATGTAGCGTAGAGTAAGCGAACAACCCAAATTCGTGTCACCAGTGAAATTATAAATCACAATTTTAAGTATTTGGTTAACCACGTATTCGTGCATTGTGATTATGCACAGCAAACTCTTCCCTGCTATCAAACTGAAATAAGAGGAGGCATGTGGTCAACAGAGCAAATTAAAATAGTAAATCTTTCGTATCATATAGGAATGAATGAATAGCGTAAATTGCTGTAATAATTAATTATAAAAATTCATATAATAATAACCTCACGTTAATTGTCTACGTGCGGTTTGTGTGCAACTTAAATGTGCTGTTAATGCATTTTAGTATTGGTGTCGAAAAGCGTACGTAAAAGGGAATCGTATTCGGCGCTGCTGAGTGCATTGACCGCGCTCCAAGCAAAGACTATAGCCATAATAAAACAAGGAATACACGCATCGATGTACTATAAGAAAATGGCGTTTTAAAATTAAGTAGGTGCATTAAGTTTTTTCTACTCAATATTTCAGTATCTTTATGCAACAATGATTTCATCCGCTTACAAAGCGTAGCGATTATTTGAAATCCTCAGAGACAACCATGTCCAGCAGTGGATTTTTACGTAAACAGATTAAAAAAAGAAGAAAAACAAAGTTTATAGTAGGAACCCATAATATACATTTGAGCGCGTAATCTTTAATCTTGATCTAAAGTTTCTACGTAAAAATAATTTAACAGAAAATATTTTACAATAGTAAAAACCGTTGATTATCATCAAAAATCATCTTGATGTTAATTTTATTGCATAACACGAGAAAACAAAAAATTGCAGAGTCGTAGTAAAATATCGGTCGACCGAGTGATTTGCGCTGATTTAGTTGAAATTCTAACACGGATTATTTTCTTGTAACTGGGCGACAGAATTGAGTGTAGTATTATATGATACAGACGTTTATAATTGATTTGCAAGTGGACACGTGTAAAGTGAAAACGTTTTTCTTTATATTATAAGCAAATATGAAAATGAAGAAAACCGTGGCATGCTGTATAAAGGGAAATTCTTCTTGCATCAGGTATTCAACCAAAATTTTGCCTAAGGTATTGCATTTTACAATTTTACCTTTTTTTAATCTTATTTACACAATGCCAAGTGATTTATTTCATTAATATTGTTAAAGTATATAGGCATTTACAGAAATACAAAGTTATATATAGCTTGCAAATGATTGTTCCGGGTCTGGGATGTGTGTCCATGTACAAGTAATATATTTAAAACGGCTTTATAAAAAACAAATGCAAAAAGTAGAATTAAGAAAAAGGGAGGATGAAAGATAGAAACATGAAATAAACCAAAGTTCTGAAAAATCTATACATTTCTTAAATTAATAAGTGACTACATCACTTAAAATACATAAAAAATAATTTGATAACTTCAACAATATTTTATGATAAAATACTATATATTATTAATTAATTGCTTCGTACCAATCTGAGCGCACAGCAGTGACCTTCTCTCGAAGCAATTCAACATAATTTGAAGCCTTCATAATTTAGTGTTGGATAATTGATTCAGGATGTAATATAACCACTAAGCTTAAAAATTTTACCACTTTAAATTCTTCATTGTAAGACACCTTAAACTACATTCTCTGCCAATCAATCGCGACAGATATAGAGAAATAAAAGTGTTTTACATTCTGTAAATAAGTTATTAATACGAGCTTTTTTTTTGTTTTCATAACTGACATTTTAAGGTTAAATTTGGAACGTAGGCTGGATTTAGCTAACACGGCTCCCTTATTCCCGTATGTAAAAAGCATCTATCATTATTGGACTACACTTATATTACGCCTTAAAAATAATTATGAAGGATTTACGATATATATATTCGTGGTCGTGGGTATCACAGCTTACTTATGAAGGATATATATCCTTCATAAGTAAGCTGTGGTACCCACGACCTGAGTAACTATATAATCCTATAACTGTGGCGACTTATTTCTTTCATATCGACTTCAATTTGCCACAGAGATTGCGGTTAATGTGGTTTAATGGACAATTTTTTAAATTGACTTATTTCATGGCTTCATACTTACATAAATTGTAAGGAATACAATTTGTTTTCATCACACCACGATATTCGCGATTTAGATTTAAATAATTCACGGACCCTTGATATTATACTATAACAATACAATGTAAAAGTTGAAAACAAAAATGTGATCACCTACAAACAGCAACATTTAACGGTGTAAATACTTATTTAGAAGTTAAAGCAAAAAAATAAAATGTAATGCGATCAAAATTTCTGATATATTCTTCAAGCTTTTTTTTTAAATCTTTGTCTATAGAAAAGAATAAAATTATGGTTATCTTCGTTATTACTGTTATACGTCTCTTCAACCAAATAAAAAGTACGTTTACTTACAAGTGACACTTAATAGTAAATTAAGTAACGCCTTTGAGAAGTAAAAATTATAATCGAAAAACTAATAAACACAATCTATATTTAAATTACAAGTTTTAATTTCGCAATTTCATTCCTATCATTATCCTATCGAAGAATCTGAATATGAGTCACAACACTCTTACTCAATTAACACATCACTGCATCACCATTTTCTTATACAGTATGTATATATTATAATATGTTCAATGTGCCGTTACTTGAGCTAAACTGAATCAACGTTTAGGATGGATTTTTAGCGTTTTTAATAGCAGGCTATCTTGCACACAGGTGATGTTGATATTGGGACAAACTGTTTCTAATTTTTATTGTAAAAACTTTTAACCTTACTAATTTATTGTATGCAAAAACTCAAATTTTCTTTTTGAAGGAAAATAGGTGTTATTCAAGAAAAATTCTAGTTATTTGAATTTGATTAAATTAGGATTTTAATAATTACTTGATGAATAATTTTGTACAAATGAAGGGTTGAGTCAAGCTTTGGACTTAAAATACATTCATCAAGTCTCCCAGAGGCCGGCGCCGACTGCCGCTTCGCCGACGGCGACGCCGACTTCGACGCGACGATGTGTCACTGCTTTCTATTTCCACAAGCCAAAGGTTACACAAAACTTTTCGATTCTACATCATAAACCTTTTTTTTGTTGCTGTATCAGTGTTTCTGCTAATTGGCAAATTTCATTATTTAGTAAGCACGTCTAGCCGGTCCCAAATTTCATATATGTACCATGAAACTATACTTCATCATCATCATTAAAGCCCTTCACAAGTCCACTGCTGAACATAGGCCTCCCGCAAGGAATTCCACAATGCGAAACTATACTTGCCATCTATGAAATTACGATTTTATTGCTGCCTATTTGTTTTCGATTTAGTTCTACATCGATTTCGATAGACAAAACAAAATGCATAATGCATATAATGACTGAATTCTTATTTATTTAATTAGTTTATTTACATTTACGATACCATTTTCCTCCAGTGCTTGGCATAAAATTAAAAAGTTAGTGAGAAAAATGAGTTTCATTGTGACATTATCGCAAGACAGGCAGCTCACAATATCAAAAGTTTGTACAGTCCAAATCCCACAAACAATCACACCGTGCGTGCGATGGGTTGAATACTTCCTTTCTATATATTTTGATTAAGATTGACTCAAAGATGACCTATGACCAAGGTGAATAACGACAAACTATAATGATAGATGTAAAAGTACAACTGATAAAATAATGTCGTTTTATCGATGTCAAACCGGAAAAATTCAAAGCTCTGTATTTTCATTCGTAGTTGCATTCGTAATAATTCAAACCACAAAATAACTTTATAAAAAGCCTAATTGTATCTGTCTGGTGTCCTTCGTCGGTATTGTCAAACGCTTAATACGGATTTGAACTATTATAATTTATAAGTTGCGGACGATAATAGAACAACTTTTCAAAAGTTAAAATCAAAGGAGGTAGCCATGAAACAAGTTTTTTGAGGATGTTGTCGCATTTAATTTACTTATTTAATATTTCCGAGGTTTCGAGTGCTTTGCAGCACATTGGAAGTCATAGTTGACCACGGCTACCTTCAGCTAAAAATTATTAATTTTTGATTTACGCAAAATCTCGAAGTCTTGAAGCTACGCCAGGGTTGCTTTTTATTTTATTCCTAAGAAGATGATCATGATGAGCACTAAGCCATCTTCTCTATTGAGATAAGGATGTTTTTTTTTTTATTTTATTTCGATAGCCTCGCGATTTATCCTTGGTAGTAGTAATAAGTGTTCTTTTGCGAGGATTTATGATTCATCAAATCTGATGCAATGATGTTGGGTACATTTTCCCAGACTGCAGACATTCTGAAGCGTCGATACTCGCAATCAGTATTAAGCAAAACATCATGAGGAAACCTGCATATTTGGTTATTTTTTATTTATATTAAATCTCTTTCTAAAATTTAACAAACTGACAAATTCTTTATTATAGAAAATAAAAAAAAATATAACGTAACAACATTCGTTAATAAAATATCAAACGTCTTATAATATCATTATTATTTATGTACATATATGAATGAAGCCATCTGAGTAAACTTGCTTCGCCTTTTTCAAAGTTGCCCTTACCTCCTGTACCGCAGACAATGGAATTGCCTCTCAAAATGAAACTAATGCAAATAACGGCTGTTATGTTTATTATTACTGTACCGTCGACCCTCACTTTGCTTTTATTGTTTTATGCGGTTTAAATAACGACGCGCTAATATAATAAACAAAGTGATTTTATGCAATCTGGCGTAGACATAGAAATCGTTTACAATTTTTACGATATCAATTATTTTATGTACTTTACTTTACTTTTGTTTGTTATTTTATTTTTTATTTTACGTATATTACTTAGTTACTTTCAATAGAGGGCAGTACAACCATATCTAATAGGCCAGATGTAAAATAATCAGATCCGTGACGGTTAGCAGCGTCGAAGTTCTAGCAACTCGTGTCAGTCTTGTATCATGTCAGGTACTGAGGTCGTCCATTCGCCAACCAACAATTAAGACGAATGCTCCCAAGTTAAAAATTTGGAAGAAAGAAGTAAATAAGTATTACATTTTATGAGATGATGAGAGCAATCTTTAAGGTCTTTGTCTTAAACCTAAATAAAAACTTCAAAGAGACAGAGTGAATTACTGAATTTTGTTACGCGGTAGAGCCATGCTGCAGCTATATTACTGGTATAGTTGTAGCACGAATGGGTCGGGTCGACCGGGGAAGGACCACGCTCTCATATAATACCAGCGTAAAATAGCAGCTTAACAAGGCTGTGTTTCGTATGGTGAGTATAGAGAACCGGAGATTCTTTTTACTGGAACCGAGGTATTCCAACTAGTACTCACGGGTGACGACGCATCTGCATTTTGATTCCTAATCGAGGATAGATATAGATCTCTATGGGCCACAGCAATCACTTACCATCAGGTGAACTGTGTGCTCGTTTGTCACCCTTATTCTATAAAAAAATACGTTTAAGATTACCAAACTAAAGACAATCAAATAAAACAAAGTTACGACATTTCGTACATTTGATATTTCTACTGATTTGTAATTTGGGATCCAAAATGCCTTAACCTATTACCGTAGATTTTCGTATTAGCAAGCGATTACTAAACTCAACTATAATACATATGTATACATATAAAATAATCCTCACCGTCCACCCACATACTGTGGTCACTGTTTCTAAATAAAATTCAACTTTTAGCAACTGCTCTACCTTACGAGTTCATAGAGTTCATATTTCATAAGAACAACTATACGATAAAATTAACGGTCTCCTACTTTACTTACTCTTTACCCGTCACTCTGGGTTAAGGAAACTTAAATATTTTGATAAAAACAAAAACTATCTTAGTGATTATCGTTTCTTTAATATTATCGTATTGGTAGAGCCTTGCAAAACTAATAGGATCGGAAATATTCAGTGTTATAGTGTTATTTTGTAAAAGTGAACTTTATTATATATTATTCGTATTTAAAAAAAAGAATTTATTTGTGAATTGATATTGTATTTAATATAAGCTTGCTCTACATTTTATTTACTTATGTAAAAGTAATAGTGTTTTAACTATTATTGCAGAATGTTATCTTGATAATAAAATATTGTAAATTACTATAGAAATTTCACCGTGTGTTCTTAAATATAGCTAAAAAGAACTATAATATGATGATAATTTGCAGTCTCTACATTGTATATACTTAGATCGCACAAAGAACTAAACGGACACGAGTGTGGGCGAAACATTTAAAAAACCTACTTACGGCCTTAGGATTAGTTACATTGATGTGAAAAAGGACAATTAAAATAAATGTACCTATATATTCATTAAAATAGTATTCATGCACTATATAAACTGAAACGGTTTAACGATGCTTTAAAATTTATATAAATGATAAATCCATTATGAGTGACACTGATACCTGTTCTATAACATGCTTTACTACCAAGAAGAAGAAGTTAGTATTATAACAAACAGTATCATCTATGTGCGGAACACGTTCTGTACATATGGTAGCATAAATACGTACGAAGTTAAAACGCGAGTTAGCCTGTCTCCTTTTTTGCCACATTCAGAAGCCAGAGTGAAAGAGATAGAATACTGCGGGGGGAAGCAGTCTGAATTGATAAAAGCAACTGTTGTACTGGTCGAAAATTCAGTTTTAAAAGAACTTGCGTGAGGTGCATGTCTCGCTGCCTGTTAACAATCGCGTCGAGATTAAAATGTGACGGCGAAGTTGTATGAGTGATTTCAGCTAATTCAATGAATTGGCTTTCTTACGTGATTAATCCAATGCAATACAGATAGTAGTGTGCAGAACATTTAACGCGCGACTCCGATGACGTGGGCGCGACGCGTCTGTGGAATAAAAGTTTATTGCGACGAAAATCGAATGATGAAAATTCAATATATTTAATAAACTCTTCATGTGTTCTCTGTGCGGTTAGGGCTCATTATCTTGAACGTTAATATATGTACTCACACAGCAACACGTGATCGCCGAAAACTCTCGAAGTCATAAGGGAACTGACTGTACATAGTACATTCATTACGACCAGTGTTCATTCGCGCCGAATAGTGTTCTTTGCCAAATTATGGTTGTTGCTAAAGTCGATAACATGGCTTCATACACCACGTATACAGGAAAACCCAAAATTTTCTTCCCAAAGAAGGTAAGACAAACTTACCACTATATCATTGTTTCAAATATGTTAGATATAAATATTATGCAAAAAAAAATATTACAAAACTAATATCATGTTGACAGATGTCGCTTATCAAAAAGGTAAAGGTAAAGATAGTAGTAAAGTAGTAAAGGTTTTATTCATTTATTACAACTATCAATATTATTGCATGATTGCCTCATAAAGGGGTATATTGCCATAGTTGTCACGTTTGGCAGGCGGGTTGGCAACCAAGGTTTATTTTTATTTTCTAGTTGTTATTAGGACGAAGCTGCTGTCTATTGCCTGGTTTATTTCCTACTGTCGCCTTTTTCGACACCCATGGAACGTCACGGGATAATGGATACTCTTACACTTTCAGTAATAAACGGTCACAAGAAAAGGGTTATAACACATTCAATAATACAATACTCGATCATAATTTAAATTCATAGAAATATTTAATCAATAATTACCTTGTATTTACCTTATATCTAACCTTAATACGGACTATTTTAATCATATAACCATATGTATTCGAAAGATAAATTACGTCCACTGGTTAATAAATCTACGTTAGAACGAAGAATAGAAACAAGTTACAAAAACGGTATACGATACCATAAATGGCACTAAAATAATTATACACTTCGGTACACTAGTCTGGAAACTGAATAAGAGAGATAAATAAAATTTATTGCTTACTAAAATAAGGTATTAACAAAAGTACATCTTAAGTCCGCGTTCATCTTATAATTAATCTTTAACAGGATTTTAATATGAATTAAATTTACTTAATAAAAGAAAGTTTTTATGTATTTGTAAAGCGGTTTTAAAAAAAATGATTAAAAATTGCAGAAAAATTTTAAAAGGAACATGGGAAAGGCATTATTTCAAAAGTACAATTGTGAAATGAATTATCTTTTTGCAATAAGTAATTCTTTTATTTCTTTTGTTTGAATTAAATCAGATGTAACATTTGCTGAAATCAAAAATTTATTATTCCGAAACTTTTAATAATAATTACATTCAATAATCACTGGATAGTAATCCACAGCATTAAAATTTGTGTTATAATATTACACTTTATCATGAATCTTCATGATGTAGTGTGTAGAGCTCATGCTCAACAGATGTCTGTTTACGGAGCCAAAGTAAACAAAAAATAATTAACCGTATTCAGAGTTGTACGTTGTACCCAACACTTTATACAAATTTTAAAAGAAGTTAAAAGACGATCCTTTACGTAAAATACTTAAAATTCTAGGAAATACTGATAATGCTTCCATGTAAACAGTCGGGCTGGTCGACAAGAAGTAGGCTAAAAATTATTACACAATTGACTTATGTCACGAAATCAGCGATAATGTCTTGTCCGCATGTACTATGTGATTCAGTATCGCTCCACTTTGTTGACTTATTCAGTGATATTCATAACTCTTGCCTTGGTAAGTTCTAAGAAATTTTGAATCTAGGTTCGAAGGTTCTAGTGTATAACGCATGCACTATATTTTAATATCTATTTTCTGTTTAAGTAAAATATTATACTTTTAAATATGCTAGTATAGTCATACAATGCATTGATTGTCAGAACATTCGAAATATTGTAATGTTCACAAGGTCCTCTGTGCAATATCTGTGACCTACAAATGCAACAGACCAGCAGCTTCAAAGATGTAAATTCGACTGAGCACCATCGACTTAAAGACCAGATTCCCTAGTTAGTGCTTAGGTTAAAGGGTAAAATCGTTCCCACATCTGGACAGACTCGTAAACAAGTGAAATTAAACTTTGTTGTCATGTCGACAAGAGATTTATTGGCGCAATTTGTATTTCCCTTTGATAACGCCGCACTCTCTGATAAGGGAGCCGTTCGCATACACTATATGCCGCGGTATAAAGTCGACACTCATTAACTTGTGCAGTCTCACCGTTTATGGCAGAAATTGCTAATGATTACCTCCTAAATAGGCCATGGACTCTTTAGATGCTGAATGAAGATATTATATATGTATTGCCCTTTACAACAAAGTTGAAAATTTACTGAATATTTTTTAAACACTTCGAGCGAAATTAAGTTATAACCTATATACTATGCTGGGCACAGGCCTCCAGAGATTGTGCTCGGCGAAGGAAAATATCGTAAGGAAACCTGAATGTCTGAGAACTAAAAAAAATATTTTGGGGCATGTGAAATACGCTAACCTAACACGCATTGGAGCAGCGCGGAAGACATTTCCTTGCCCTAAAACCCTCTCAGAAATGAGGAGGCTTGTACCCAGCAGTGGGACGTATACTTATAAGCTGTAACTTTAACTATATCCTAACGCACTCTACATATAAACATATACTAATATTTCTTTATTTTTTACTTAAACTATTCATATTTATTATTTAATTATGTTTGAAGCGACAGTAGCCTAATGGTAGGACCGGGAACTTAACCGGTCTGAGTACTAATCCGGCATTCGACTATTGTTGGGAACTACTCCTTACACAAGCATTTTAAGCTTACCTGCGTATCTGGCATGGGTATCTCCTGTTTTTTGTATATAGGATAAGGGTTATAAGCAAGCAAGTGATTGCATAGACATCTACATCTATCCTCGCTTGCGAATCATATGCAGATTTGTTGTCGGCCGTGAGAACTACGATGAGTTGCCTCTTTTCCAGTAAAAAGGGTCTCTGGTTGTCTACAGTCATCATTCGAAACATAGCAGCAGTAAGCTGCTATTGTACGCTGGTATTCTGTGAGAGCGTGGTCCTTCCCCGTCGGGCCGACCCATTCATGCTACAACTATACAATTGATATAGCTGCAGCATGGATCTGCCACTTCCTATTGTCTCCTGTTGCAGGCAGATTGGGGATTGTAGTGCGAGACGTCTCGCATCTCCAACGGTTCCTCGGTCTGAATATTTAAGTCTAGCGTTAATCGTTTTACTGTATAGATGGCTATACTACCTTTTATTTTGATTACTATGAAATCTTTCTGGCTTTTTCCCTAGTCGCCTCATCCGACACCAACGGGACAAAATTGAGTGATATTATACATCTGGTGTAAATACGAGATAATTGCGAATAATATTACGAGTGATACGTGTCTTATACAGTCTTAACTTAGTCGCCTCTTATCCACAAAAAGAGAGAACGAAATATTATATTATGCTGCCCCCGCTTTAAAATAATCACTATCATCTAGTGACAATATTTCAAGTGATTTTAGATTTTTACAAAAAAATTTAACCATTATATAAACACATCAATTCAAATGTTAACAGTGCAATTACCAATCGAGTAAAATACTAAATCTCAACAAAATTACTGTGAGCGGACGTACATTATGTTCTGTTAATATATTTAGTTCAGATGCATCAATTGTCATTAACCTTGACTCGCTGGATATCAAATTAAATGAAGCAGGTAATGTCTCGGTTGTATGAAAGAATTATTATTCGTGAAATAAAAATTATGAAATTTTACATCGAAATGGGATTTGCAAGGATGAATTTGTCAGGGGCTTGATGAGATCATGAAGCCCCCTAACAGATTCATCCTTAACAAATCTGAAATTATACCATAATCCTTTCACTAAAAACTTTTTATACAAGTGAGAGCAACCAACGAGCATAACACCAGCTCACCTAGATAGTAAATGGATGCTGCGTCCCATAAAATAAATCTATTTTCATTAAAAATGTAAGTACAGATGCGTTATCACTCCGAAGGAGGCATAACTCGTTACAAGAAAAAGTTGTCCGTTTTCGTCAAAGACCATAAGAAACACGGGAGCACCATGATGTCATTTTACGCTGGTAGTCTAAGAAAGCATGGTCCTTTCCCGGTCCAGCGAATCCATTAGCGTTGCAGCCACAATAGAGCCGCAATAAGGTTCTACCACTACATAATACTAAATTCTATAGAAATTTAGGTCACGGTTTGAAGTTGTCATCCTTGAATAATAATTTATTTATCTTACTATGACAACCAAGAACAATGTTCTAATGACAAAACTCTGATAATAGAACATTATGCTTCAGAATTATATTTTTAACAAAGGAAATTTGTTTGGTTTTCACATAATTAGATATTTACTTTATGATGTATTTATAAGAGAATTTATATTGAAAACAAGATTCCATTCCATGATAACGTATCCATTTCGTAGTATAGAATACTCATAATAATTATGTATATTATGTATTTGTTGGAGTCCCATTCATAAGTCTACAATGAGGTCTCCGGCGGCGTCGCAATGGAGAGATTGTAAAGCGATAATCAATTTGCGCCAGCGCCACTTTCTGCCAATGGGGTTAATGTAGATAGATAAGGAAGGTACTTAGAAAATTATTTTAAACTGACCGACTTTATGTGCTGCAAAAACTTTTATTACACCTGTTGGGAAACCTTTATGTATAACCATAATTAATTTCATGAAAATGAAAACACGACAGGTGACTATTATGCCCATTATGTCAATCGTTACATTCGGATTAAAATGTTTTTGTTTATAGAAAAAATTTAAATAGTAACTGTGTTGAAGTGCCGGCAGTTCACTTATTTTTAATTACAACACCTTGACGCATCGCCGAAAAATGGTAGTAGTGCCGATGGACTTCTGAACCCTTTTACTTAACTGGACTTTCCACTTAAACGCATGAGCCGTGCATTCCTGGCGTGCCACGATGGATACAATGACGTGAATGCCGGGACCCTCAAGGGAGTCAGGAATGCGGTAAGGAATGCCCAGGCCATCTTCCTGTCGTGCACAATTTTACGAGCGCTTATTTTTATCACATTCTTAACCTCTTTTTTGACGACTCCTTTTTTTGTTAGAGTACGTGTTGAAATCTGCATGATTTTAATTACGTTATTAATATTATATTTAAACTAAAAAGTTAATTTATTGAACTTTGTACATGCATATTTCTTTATCATACAAGCTAATTGACGCAAAACAAAAAAAAACGCAATACAAAAAAAAGAGATGTTGTTGGGATATGAACAGTTTACATAAAAATATCCAAAATTTTAAGTTTAAATTTTGCAACAAAATGCAGATTCGTTGTCACCCGTGAGGACTAAGATGGAATGCCTCTTTTCCAGTAAAAAGGGTCTCCAGTTCACTACACTCATCATACAAAACACAGCAGTGGTAAGCTACTATTTTACATTGGTATTCTGTGAGAGTGTGGTCCTACCCCGGTGGAGCCGACCCATACATACTACAACTATACTACTAATATAGCTGCGGCATGGCTCTATCACGATTTTTAAAATAAATAAAATCTTTAATAATGTTTGCCCGAAAACAAACTAGAAAACGCCAATTAAGTGATCAGTCATGTAAAAATTTGTATTCCCACTATCTTACGAATTGCTTGTGATTATTCCTAATCTGTAGTCTGTACAGAGATACTAATTTGGCGGGTTGATATTCCATAATATGGTTATGATTTATACAAGCATATCCTGTTTATATAGCAATTTTCTCATCCTTTATAGGCCACTTTACAGGAAAGCGATACGCCTGGGTTTCATCAGCGATTGTATTCATGAGTGGACTTTCCTCGGAGGAAGCGACGGTGGGCGCCAAAAATAGCGTTTCCGCCGAACATCGAGCACTCTAAGTAGGAAGTCCACTAACACTCGGCAGTCGACTTCCGGCCGCCTACTGTCGCGACACTTAACGAGTTTTATAACGCATTTATGAGCTGCAATGCAATGTGCCCACGCAATGCTTAAGCTGAATTAAATTGCTCATACATTAAATCGAAATTATTGACCGCCGGCGATTCAGCCGCGCTCGTCTGACCCGCGCATCCTTAGATACTCGTACTTCAATTAACAATGTCGCTTCGTAATCACAAATCACGTTAATAATTGCTTTGATTAATCACGCAAGGCGTCTTGATGAAGATATTGAATTACGTGAATATAGATGTAATGTAATAGAACTCCCCGTACAAATTGATTTCTAGATTTTTATGGGATAAATACAATAATAAATTGTTTGCTTTTTATTTATTTATTACAAAAACAGTTACAGCATCATAATAGCTTAAGGAAAAGACAATGCTATAACCAAAAAAAAACTGATATATGTAACTATATACATACCATAAATATTTATACATAGAAAAATAAATAATATATTTTACTAAAATAATTACAAAAAATTCTCATAGACCCTGTGCGCTTCTGTGAACTTTGCCAGGCTGCAGTTGAATAAGTCCGTTTCTTCAGAAATAATAATTATTCAATAATTTTAAGGCACATGACATATATGTATAGGTGCAAACCTAGAGTAGATTTGTCCTAGTGCACGGCACCTTAAATGTGGAATTTCCCTTAATAGAAGTTTATGTGCAGCAAAGGGACGTAATATTTTTTATTATAACTATGATGTTGACATAGCTAACTATGATGTTAATATAGCTAATTAAATCGGCGAAGGAGATATAATGGAATATCAGTCGATGCAGTTCAACATAACCCGAATTTTTTTTGCGCAAGCAATCGCAAACCCACACGTATCGTACTTTGGTACAGCTTCCCATAGCTGATCTAAGTCGTTTTTACCATAAAGTAAAGAGCTGCTTTTTATAGGATAAGGGTGACAAACGAGCACTCAGTCCATCTGATGGTAAATGGATGCTGTGGCCCATAAACATCTACATCTATCCTCGATTACGAATCAAAATACAGATGCATTGTCATCCGTGAAGACTAAGATGGAATGCCCCGTTTCCAGTAATAAGGGTCTCTGATAGTTGGCGGTAAAAACACATGATTAGACATAAAAAGAATCCTACTACCTAGTTAAAATATCGTACCCTTTTTATTATTATTAAAAGAAGTTCATGCGACAAAGAAATACATAAACATTTATAAGTAGGTAATAAATGGTATACGTGGTAGAGCCATGCTGCAGCTATATTAGTGGTATAGTTGTAGCACGAATGGGTCGGCTCGACCGGGGAAGAACCACGCTCTCACAGAATACCAGCCTAAAATAGCAGTTTAACACTGCTGTGTTTCGTATGGTGAGTGCAGAGAACCGGATACCCTTTTTATTGGAAAAGAGGCATTCCATCTTAGTCCTCACGGGTGACAACGCATCTGCATTTTGATTCGCAAACGAGGATAAATGTAGATGTCTATGGGCCACAGCAACGACTTACCATCAGGTGGACTGTGGGCTCGTTTGTCACCCTATCCTATAATAATAATAATAATAATGGAATTGTAAAATGGGTTTTATGAACAAGTAGGGATGCATTTCGGAGAACATAATAGTAAGATTGCTGATTAACAGTCATATTTAAACAATAATCAGGTAGGTATGCAGTTGGCTAACAACCCACGCCCCGACGGCTGACCAAATATGGAACGTGGATCCAATACTCAGTTTTTCTGCGAAATAAAACGGTGTTATTTAGTTTTTATTGTTGTGATGATATTCCTGTTTTATTGTTCAGATGTGTCCAACTCGGCCACGTACACAACTTTGAAGTTATATAAGAAGTTTACGAGTGTTTTTTTTTAAAGAATAATGTTAATAAACGGGCATCCAATCCACCTGATTGTAAGTGGATGGTGTGGCCTATAGACATCTACATCTAACCTCTAGTAAAAATCAAAATGATGCAACACACATCACTCTTGAGGACTAAGATCGAATGCATCGTTTCGTTTCCAGTAAAAAGATTTCCTGTTCTCTACACTGACTATACCAAATACAGCAGCATTAACCTGCTATTTCCCACTGGTTTTCTGTGTGTCGGATATATCGAAATTGTATAAGAAATCTCAAAAGTACCTTACTCATCCCTACGTACTGTAACTCCTATGTGGTATGAACAAAACCAGGCGTGATTTTCGTATCGAAGACACAAGGCTAAACACAACACTTCTAGGCCCGAAAATAGAAATTTGGTATAATGCACAAGCTCTCCGGGACAGGACTTGAACCAAAATTCAGGACTGACTACTAAAAAACGCGACTGTCTTCTTTAAAATTTCGCAGTTATACAATAAACATCCATGACAGATTAAAATGAAATATCTCAATTTTGCGTTCAAAGCTTCGGTTCGTTAAGAGTGAATTGGCTTTTGTTAAACTAAACTAGCGTGCTTTCCTGTCTTTAGTTGCACCCGCACTGGATAAAAGTAGAAAAAAATATCCAACTTATATATAAATATTGTCCCTATAACATAAACAAACGACATTGTCCATTGCTGTGTAGTGACTGTGCAAAGATATTCTATTACCACATATCGAAATAAAAAAATTAAACAGGAGATGAGGAGTAGAATTTTCCTGAAAACAAGTGAAAAATATAAAAACTGCGGCTACTAACCGCCTGCCAGGTGGCAACTATGGCAAAATCCCTCCTTTAAGGTAGTCTGTGGGTGATACCTATGTTCAGCAATGGACTTATGGGCTGTAATGAATGGATGGAATGCATAATGAACATGAACAGAGGTTGCAATTTGTTTTGTCATTCTATGCCGAGTAGGACGACATTGTACTGGAATTATTATAATATTCCATTGAAGAATACATTAAGCAATTAAAACCATTCGAATCTTTATAAGATTCGTTGAACTAATAATAATTATAAAATTTAACAAAAAAATAAAAACCGACTTCAAATTGCTAAAAAATGAAGTTATTTATTTGCTACCCTTAGGGGTGGAATATTTTCTTCAAATGATCCACGACTTTTTCTGCCACCAGGGCGGCGCTACTTTACAGTGAGGTAAAATATTTGACAGATTTCATAGCGGGGATGATAATTTCTTGGGAAAATGTAATCTTTAAGGTTTCTTTCTGTATTATTAGTTATATTTAATATTAATTACATTAGAAATGAATAAACCAAAACTATAAATATAACTAAAAGACGACTTTAAAAAAAAAGAGTTATAATGTGCAAAAAATTAAAAATCAAACCACTGACGCATTGTGTTGTGTATTAATATAATACTCTAGACAATGATAAACTATTATTTAAAACTATTTTCTCAATTAACTGACATTGTGTAACAAAAAACTTTACCTCAGTCGTAACTAGCGACATCTGGTGAGTGGAAGATTATTAGCCCTCATTTGTATGAGACCACCCTAGAAGTATAACCTATTTAATAAAAAATAATTATCAATATTGATTCATAATCTGCGAAGATATCGCCTAACATACATACAAAAAAACACACTCTAATTGAGAACCTCCACCTTTTTGAAGTGGATTAAAAACTGCCAAACTCTGAAGATAACTTCTTAAAGAAACCCTTTAGCTTAATTTCAAAATTGTAACGAACACTGTTTAAACGTTACAATGTACAGCCTACCGGAAGCTTGGCTTATGCATGTTACACACGTACTTTTTTATTGTAATGATTGTATATTCCATCAACTTATCAATTTTTTTTGTATTCCAACACCAAAAGCAATATATGTACTATTGATATAATAATGTATTATGATATACTTATTGTTTGTTACACATAGTAATATATGCTCATGTTTTGAATTAACTATCACTTCAATATGCTTATAAACAAAGAAACAAGATCTCCGTAACACCACAGAGGTCAATGACCTATGAATCAACCATTCATAAACATTAAGATGAATCATCGATACCTTAGGATTAATTACAGTATGAGTACCAGAAGTATAATATAAACCATTCATTATTATTATTTGTTCATTACTTTATTATTCTCAATATAAACAAACGGCTCCCCTAAAATTTAAAAAAGAACAAACTCCTACTCAAAATAAGGTTGATATTTGTATACGTGGCTCTATGTGAATCAAGATGTAATCTCTCCCTTGGTTTTAAATATTGGTAAATGAAAAACAAAATACATATATTTAAATAAAACATGTTGCCACTGTTGCATACACAAACATGAACAATGTTTTTGTGTTATTTCTATCTTATAAACACATTAAGATTTTTATAAATTGTTTCAGGTACGTTCAGAGGAATCCCTGCTTGCTCCGGAAAAAGCTTCTAAAAACCAACGATGGGTACGTGGTTTTGTTTGTCGATACGCACTAAAATAACAGACACAACTAACCAACCGTTGCCATTTCATTCACTATAAATATTTAAAATATTTTTTATACAAATTTTCCGACTTTAATAAAGAATAATAGATTTTTGTTTGTAAATTTAATTATTCGATACTCTGTGTAAAAAAAAAAGAATCACTTAAATCGGTTCAGGCGTTTCCTTTCCTTTTCGTGTTTTGAACTCTGTAAAAAAAAAATCTTATGCAAATATCGTCACGTGGAAGGGATGTAGGACTTACCCATATGTTTGTATGTTATAATAGCCATTACCAAAAAAAAAAAGCAACACATAAATTTAAAGAAAGGATATTAATGATTTAATATACAGAAGTGCTTGTTCCGTTTTTTTATCATTAGTGCGATTTGCGGTTTCGCGTTATCATTATCTATTATATACAATTATATATCCGGGAAGCAACGTTTGATATGCTAATCCCTATAGTTATTTACAATGATTGTTTTTGCCCAACTGTTTCGGAGTGTTTAAGGGCAGTAATCTTTAGCTGATAATGTGTAGGTAGGTGAATATAATGTTCGTTTTCGCCTGAATCTTTATTCGTCTGATTTTGATAAATCGATTTGTTATTATACGAGGTATATGACGTCAGCATAAAAAAACTGATAATAAGCTGTTCAAAACATGCCATCTAAATTATTTTATCATCAATAAAACCCTCCTGTTTATCATCCATTTTGTGTATTTTTAATTGTATTGTGTTCAGTAAAATAAATAATTTACCTTTTACAATACCTGTTGAAACTTACTAAATGTTACACACACGAAAAATTGTAATTAAATGATACACCGAAACATATAGGTATAGTGTTTTATATACTGTTGTTAAAATTTGCATGTTAATATAAAATAATAGGACGATGTTTCATTATTACCTTTGTCGTTTTTAAAGTAGATACTGAACGAAGACGGAAATTATAAATAATTGAGACATGCAATCTGAAACCAACTGACAGTTGGTGGAGCTACCAACATCGTAGTAACTAAAAGAAAGAAAATAAGCGGCCATGTCTTTGTTCTATATTACAAGCACAAACGATATAATTAAAATAATTTTATTAGGTTCTTGATTCAATGAATTCTTATGGTTGATAAGAATATGTGTATTGATAACAATTGACAGTCTATGATTTCGATAAGATTTCCACGCTGTTTGAAATCTAATCTTGATGGCTTTCAAACTAGCTATTAAAATTTTACACTGTATTCAAGAATATCAAAGTAATTTACTATTTGATGTTAGCGCTTCCTTTATACTTTCTCCCTTACAATCCGTCTGCGTAAGTGCCTGTGTTGCCACTAACCGCTAAACTGTATGAGTAGATGGGATTCATAAACGAATGAAACTATTGACCATAAATATTTGAAGTTCAAGAATGTATTATACAACTGCAAGTAAAACTTACAGGCTGTCAGGCATTTTATCTTAGTTCTCACTTCTCAAATCTCAGAGGTGGTAACGCATCTGCAGGCTTATTTTTTTTTGAAGTCGGCTGAAAATGCTTACCGACTGCAGTAGGCACTTACTATAAGGTGTACTATAAGTTCGTTTGTCACTTTATTTTTATTGACATTATCATTACAGCAAGTCCACTGCTGAACATAGGCCTCCCCCAAGGAATGCCTCAAAACACGGTGTTGAGCCACCTGCATCCATCGAATTCTCGCATGTGTTACCAGGTTGTCACTCCATCTAGTAGAAAATTATAAATATAATTATCCTGAAACTACCTAGAACTCGATAATTCCAACAGTAGTTAATTATTGGTAGTCTTATTTCTCTTTAATATTAATCATTTTAATTACAGCTCATCACGAATCTAATCTATACATCTATATCTATACAATCTATACAAATAAATAAAATTGAAGTGTCTGTTTGTAATGTGAAAATAACATCTTTTTACTAAATGCATGTGAAAGCATGTACGGTAGTTATCACAAAAACTCAATTTTTAAAATTTTTGTCTGTCTGTCTGTTTGTTACGGCTAATCTCCGAAATGGATGGACCGATTTTGACGGGACTTTCACTGGCAGATAGCTGATGTTATAAAGAGAAACTTAGGCTACTTTTGTTGTAGAAAAAGAATTAGGATACCGCGAAAAAAAATTAAAACCCTAAATTACACGTGGGCGAAGTCGCGGGGAACAGCTAGTGATACATAAAATTGAAGATGCGATATTTTATTATTTGTTATTACATTATGTTAAATGAACTCTATATTTGGGTACTTTTGAATAACATCTTGCATTACAAGATGCGTTACACTCAGCTCAAACACTAACTGAAAACAACACATCTGCAGTACGTTTATGTTTAGACACTATTTAAATCATAATAGTCTGCTGTACTGCCAATTAGTTATGAATACAGGGGATATTTATTTAGTCATAATATAATTTAATTATTACAAAAATATATTTTATTATTTAAATTACAAAAATAAACTATACTGTAACTTTTTTGTATACGGCTGCTTCGAATAATGATTTTAAACGAATATTACTAAGCCTTTTCATGTTTTATCAAACAAAGAGAACCTTGCTGCATTATACATACGTTACAAAACGTATTTATTTTTTATTTTTATTTTTCATTGCATGTTGTATGTTGAAAAAATCGTTACACTACTAACCGTAACAGAAATGTATCAGGTGTCCTTGTTCTCCAAAATTACAGGTGAGCCTGTAGTTGGACGGGTCTGATTCTCCAGGGGTGCTGGCACCCTCCTGGGGTAGTCTTCCGTTTAATTCCGCTACTATGTTGATCGGGGGGGAGGGAGAATTGGGCCTTCGGCCACTTGCACTTACCAAGCGACACGCAGAGGTGAACCTCTACTTCACGCAGGTATTCTGTGAGGTCGTGGTACCACCCCGGTTCGAGCCGGCCTATCCGTGCGACAGCAAAAGCTGGCCCGTGACTCTACCACTGTTAAACTTGAAAAGTGATAATTAAAAGAGTTAAATTAGCTTTTATAAGTATAAGGCAGGTAACACAAGTTAATTGCAATTATCTATAAAATGTATGTATTTCCATATAATTACTTCAATATTCGCACTTAATCTGTAAAGCTGAATCTTTTGTGAATATTTGGAAGACTGACATTCGAAAAACTGTCCGTGTCGAATCCTAAACGAGAGCAGATGTGAATACCAAAGTCTGTGACATTCAGATTGAATACTTGACGAACGAAACCTTCCCGCTTCCGAGAGAAATCTTTCCGAGGCATTGGGAATAGCCTGGCTGGAATAATTATTTGTAGGTGATACTGACACTCGTTTCGTGCGGGATTAGACGGACTCGCTAGCTCGCTACCCGAGCCTTGATATTGTTATGCAGTTAACCTGTAATTTGATAAGGAAAACTTGGCGCTATCACAAGTAAACAACAGCAAAATTACGTGAAACTAATTGGTATTGCAAACTTATATTTGACACAAGGCCAACGTTACCGACAACGGACAGTAATCGCATAATTACCAAGGTTCGTTTTTATCTCATACACAAGACGTTAGACAGACACGTTCAAGTCTTAACTTGTTAGTGCGGATACGTTATCTCTGTAACAAATTTATGTGGGATTAATGTTACACTGCGTATAGTGCTATTATATATTCTGCGGTTGGACGAAGAGCTGGGTATCGTGTAAACAAGGAAACGAGGTATTTTCTAGGCGTGTATGAAGCTCTTCTTTCGTTATCTTTACCGTTACGTTAACGGCAATTAACTTAAACAACAAAAAAATAGCTACTTTCATATTTTGTCGATCGTTACACTTATTTACTGTAACTTTTCTTTTTTCTTTTAATTATAGACTGAACTAATAAATACATTAATTTCACTTCATCAAAAAGTAATTTATTTACATATTATTTCATCAGAAATCGACAAATGAATTATTCATTTACAAAAATCAAGATAAAGCTAACTTTCCTTTACTATCTTGCTTCCACCTTTCTGTAGTTGACTTTTATTATTGTGAATATCCGCCAATGTCTACATTGCCTATATTATATCTTTAAAGTCCTTCGAATATTATATCCTTATATCTCTAAAGTCTACTATTTTATAATTTATATTAAAAACTAGCTGTTTCCCGCGACTTCGTCCGCGTGTAATTTAGGGTTTTAATTATGTTGCGCGGAACCCTAATTCGTTTTTTCATATCTAAGAAGCCTAAGTTACTCCTTATAACATCAACTATCTGGCAGTGAAAGTCCCGTCGAAATCGGTCCAACCGTTTCGGAGATTAGCCGGAACAAACAGACAGACAGACAAAAATTTTAAAAATTGTGTTTTTAATATAAGTATCGTATATACTTTCACATGCATTTATTAAAAAGCTGTTATTTTAACATTACAAACAGACACTTCAATTTTATTTATTTGTATAGATGTTATAGGAATATTTAAAATGCAATTATTTAAAAATTTATGACAATGCAAAATATGTACTATCTCGATGTAGTTTTATCTACATAAATTTAAAAATTACACAGAAAATATAGGTTCTTGATTATCCTTACACCTTTGTTATATTACAATCCATGTAAAACTTAATCAACTGCCTACTTTACATTATACTCTTTTTACAACGAAAATACAAGAAATGGCTTATTTTAACCATAGATAGTTGCAAGTACATATTTATTATAAAGAAATCCTCGTTTGCGTTAACATTCATGAAAGTGGCGCGAAGGTAGAACAGGATGTAATGAGTGAGTCACGCCGGCGCGGCGGTACCTCCGCACGCGCAGGTAACTCCAACTATAACAACAACTTATATGTGTGCCGGTGATAAGCGGCCACGTGAATATGTGGTGAATCATCCTTCAAGTCCGTCCTATTCGATTGATTTTCAATCTTCAGTGTTATTAATCGGTTTGAATCGGTTGACAAATATAAACATATGAATTTTAGAACATTGATAGTTATTTTGTTCAGATATATAAAATATAAGTCACTATATTAATATTCAACGTTTTAAAAATTTTACATTTTCGTTTTAAAATTTTATTAAAATAAAAATAAAAATACACGCATTTATTTAAAAAAAAAGGTACAATAGATACAAGTGATTGAAAATCTATTCAAACCTACATCACAAATACCGATCCCAACTTCGAATCCTTCTTCCATAACTAAGTGATTGAACTCCTTTTCTCCTAGGAGTTTGTTCGGGTACATTTTTCTTTCCTATTACTGTGCCAAATAGCAGTGACTTGAATTGCTGCGTTTCGGTCTGTAGAGTAAAGAGAACCAGTGTAATTACAGGCTGGTAAGAATTGCATCTTAGTCCTCAACAACACATGAGGACAACGCATCTGCAGCCTTCTTTGTTCGAAGTTGGCTGCATGTGTTCACGCGCTGTTAGTACCAGGTGAACTGTAATTTAGTTCCGCAGTTGTTTGTATTAAAACAAACGCAACTACGTTCAATTATTTGCATTTATGATACGGTGAACCGATTGGTTCTTATAATCTCTTTAGTAATTTTAATATAGTACAGCATAGTCTTCACATACAATCCATTCCAAGAAACATACCATCCTCCTATTAATCACCCGCCCCTAATATCATCTATATCAGTCAGAGGTAGTCTTATCATTCAAGAGCTTTAATGTAAAAGAAAACATGTCCGTTCCTTCCAAAAAACTGTTAATCTAATGTAGTTATCAGTGAAAGATTAATAAAAATGATATATATATACTTATTTAATATAATTTAATCTGCTAAAAGTTTTCCCAGATTATTTCCGGATTTCCAAATTCGATCGAGTCAATATTAGATATGATTTTTTTATAGGATAGGGTGACAAACGAGCACACAGTCCACCTGATGGTAAGTGGTTGCTGTGACCCATAGACATCTACATTTATCCTCAATAAAGAATCAAAATGCAGATGTCGTCACCCGTGAGGACTAAGATGGAATGCCTCTTTTCCAGTAAAATGGGTCTCCGGTTTTCTACACTCACCATACGAAACACAGCAGTATCAAACTGCCATTTTACGCTGGTATTCTGTGAGAGCGTGGTCCTTCCCCGGTCGAGCCGACCCATTCGTGCTAGTACTATACTACTAATATAGCAGCAGCATGTCTCTACCACGTAAAAGAATATTATGATTTACATATTGTCAGCCAGTGCTTGAATATCATGCATTTATAACGCGCCGTATGATATTCTGATTGCAGCGTGTACTTATAGAGACAGTTAGACAAAAAAAAATTTAAAACGTTATTTATTTAGAAATAGTAGATAAAGGAAATATCGAAATACAATATTTTTGGATTATTTTTTAGTTTGGTTAGGCTGATGTTGCCTATTTACCTCGTTGGCCTAGTGATCATAAACGTGACTGCTGCTCATGAGGTCCCAGGTTGAAATCATGAGTCGTGCACAAAAAAAGGAGATTTTCTGTTAAGACATTCTCAGAAGCAGGTAGAAGTTAGCGGGGTTTCACCTTCATGCGTCGGGAAGCACGTAAAGTGGTTGGTCCTGTGCCTGGTCATTCTTCGGTCGCGTCGAATTATCACCTTATCGGACTATGGGAGTCAGGGAATGGAGAGTGCACTTGTGCACTGTGTGCCGCATACACTCGGGCACTATAAGGCCGGTCTTCGTTTAGACTGGCTGCCGTGGCCTAAATTCGGACTGAGGGTCACTATTATTAGGTTGACTCAAATAGGTTTTGTTCCGAAACGCTTTAAGTAATTTTATGGTACTTTATTATTTTAAAACTAACATTTCTTGTCCATTTTATAAGGAAGTGATATTTCCAACAATAAATTTTACTATCCGCTGTCGAAAATTTATTAAGGCATTCCGATCATTTCTGTGTTATCATCTGATACGTAACTGTTATCGATAACACAAATCTAGATATTCAAATAAGCCCTATAAGTAAACACTGGTGTTCCGTGTCCCGAATACAATCATGAATGAAATGACTCGTTTCTTAGTCACTCGGTTCCTAACTTACACTATACTATACACGTAAATGTAGAAAACCAATGACTCAGCGCGCTACATTCAATACGTTTTCTCACAACGCACTGGCAAAGCTAATATCCTTATACCAAAATTAATTTCCTTATCGGCTTTAACAGCGCATAAAAGTCCACTGCCAGACATAGCCCTCTGCAATTGAAGGGAAATTTAATCGTCACGCTTGGCGATTATACTGCCGGACGTTTCGCACCTTGGACGCTAGTGTCCATCATTGTCCTCGGTCTAGATATTTTACGTCTGATATCAATGAATGTGGTTATGCCGTTATCTATCGAAAATCACTAGATTTTTCTTTCACTTTCCACTGACGACTCGCACGGAACGAAATAAGATGATGGATATTAGATAGCCGTTTTTAACTATCAAAATGAATGTAGCGAGTTTTCATGATAATTTGTATGTGTGTAATAAGTTACATTTTTATTATAGTAATTTTTCGCCTCGCTACTTCTTACATATCTGCCGACTTCCAAAACGGAGACTGTACTCAATTCGACTGTATGTTTTTTTTATGTGTGTTACCTCATAACTTATTACTGGCTGAACAAATTTCGATGATTCTTTTTATTTGAAAGCTGGTACTTCTCGTGTGGTCCCATATAAATTTGATCAAGGTCAGACCAATAGTTTTTGAGTTATTCTTAATAACTTATATTGAAGTCGGCTGTACAATATTTTTAATTTTAAATTTTAATGAAATATTTTATTCCAAGACATACAGGTTTTTTCACGGTGTTTTCTTTCACTTCACACTGAAGTGACAAATTAACTTAAAATTCACCTGACAGTAGTATGGACATATGTAGTCAACTTTACACAATGAAAACTATAGATGCGTTGTCACCCCTAAGATGTGATGCCTCACAGACTAATATTGTACTGACACTCTATACCCCTCTGGCCGGAACACAGCTTTACAAGCACTGTTATTTAGCGACGAAACTTGGTAAAAGGGTACACAGATGGATTCTTACAGTAGTATACACTACACTACACAGAATACCAGCGTAAAATAGCAGCTTAACACTGCTGCATTTCGTATGGTGATTGTAGAGAACCGGAGACCCTTTTTACTGGAAAGCTGGAAACGAGGCATTCCATCTTAGTCCTCACGGGTGACCACGCATCTGCATTTTGATTCGCAAACGAGGATAAATGTAAATGTATATGGGCCACAGCAACCACTTACCGTCAGGTGGACTGTGTGCTCGTTTGTCACCCTATCCTATAAAAAAAAACTAAAATTTAAATTAACGATTTCATTGGTGCTGGCAAGGATCGAAACCGGATAGCTTGCGTACTGAGAAATTTAGCGGTTAGTTCAACTGCTAATTGAATTAAAATTGCTCCATAACCCTCTTAGAAATGAAAGGAGGTTGTGTGTTAGTAGGGTCAGCTTTAGCTGAGCCCTATTTAAAAAGATGAGTTAAGCTGATAAATGATAATATTAAATTGATTTTTTTTTCGCCACCATTTACTTAACTACTTTGAATTTTCCCAACAGTGTCAGTTGTAATTTTAAGCTCGATTCGACTAGAAGTTTGACTATTACGTGAGATGCGATTCGTAATGAGTGCCAAGACGCGGCTCCAAAGAACATTTACCTATTAAGATTTTCTCCTACATCATGTAACCATTTTACATACATAATAAACATTCAGGCCGGGATAATAATTTGATGGCCATACTCGTAATACTTATTTGTGCGAAAATCGAATTACGATACTTCCTGATAACAACTTAAAATAATAAAAACTGCGGTTGGTAATACGCCTGCCGATCGTAGAAACTAATGCAAATATTCCTCCATGAGGTGATCTATAGAGGCGACATGTTGTGCAGTGGACTTTTAATAGGCTGTAATTAGGGATGCAACGAATATTATAATAATAATAATAATATATAATAATACTTTTACGAATACGAATACGAATATCAAACCGACTATTCGGCGAATACGAATACGAATATCTGGCCATGGTAATAAAAAACTAATTTATTTGATGATTTTCTATGGTTCTAATAATTAAAATTTACAATAGGCAAATGTTTATTTAAAAACATAAAATTTGTAGATTTTCTGGTTTTAAGCGATTTCGTTTTTCAATTTGGATGTTCCCAGCCGTTGAAAAAAGTCTTTCCGAGGCGACTGTACATAGTTTCAGTGAAAAATATTTTTGGGAGTCCCCCGTCTTTGAGGCTAAGGGACAAACCACACGTATTTTTTACGCGCTAACGACGCGCGTTATCCAAGTCCGCCAGTAATTAGAGTTGCGTACAAAAATATTAGTTTTTAAATATTCGTGATCAGTATTCGCCGAATACGAATATTCGGTAAATGTCTACTATTCGGCGAATACGAATATTCGTATTCGTATTAGTTGCATCACTACTGATAACAACTTAAAATATGTACGTGATCTATATAGAAGATATGTTCTGCAGTGGACTTTTAATAGGCTGTAATGGATTATGACCGATGAAGTAAAATTTAAAAAAAAATTGGTACAAAATTTAAATTTAGAACAGATTTACGGTGCAGTACCACAGATTTTCTTGTTGTTCCGTAACGATGAATAAGGCAAGCTTACTCATGAATTTAGTAAACATTTAATTTGCCACGGCGTTGAGAAACTAATCCACCCATTCGTTACACTTGACGTGATTATAACCCGCAGACTTTTGCCCACCCAGTGATTTAATTAAGATAGCTTTCTAAATAATTTGTTCATTGTGAATAAAGCCAAAATGTAAAATATATAGTTTAGAGTTGAAGTAAATGCACTAGCTACTTTTGTACCACTGCTTAGTACCTACAGGTCTCCTCTTGTTGTATGTAAAAGTCATTACAATACTTCATTTCGTACGTAAGTTATACTATTTTTTTTTATAGAATAAGGGTGACGAACGAGCACCCAGTCCACCTGATGGTAAGTGGATGCTGTGGATGTGATGCCTATAGACAATCTACATCTATATCTATCCTCAAATAAGTAGCGTTGTCACTCCTGAAAACTAGAATGGAATGCCTCGTATCCAGTAAAAAGGATCCCCGGTTCTCTCTCACCATACGAAACACAGCAGCTTTATGTTGTTATTTTACGCTGGTATTCTGTGAGAGCGTGGTCCTTCCTCGGTCGACCCATTCTTGTTACAACTGTAATATAGCTGCAGCATGGCTCTACCATGTATTAAAATGACGTTGTGTAGCGTATTAAAAAATGAATATCGGAGGGAGGATTTGTCTTATTTGCCACGCTTCACGTGCATGTTGGCACTCGAAGCATCACACTTCATGCACTTTGGACGCTGGACCCTACTGTTGATCTGGGGGTTTCACATATTGTATAAATATGAGTAGTTATAGTTTTTATAAATTAAAGTTTGTGATGTAAGGTGATGAATATATGAATGCAAACTTTTGTTTTAAGTGCCAACATCGAATGCTAATAGTGCAGCTTGCTAATTGACGAACAAGGGTCTAGTGACCGACTGATGGCGGAAAAATCTATACTTACACTGATTCGTGAGTAATAACTCTGTACCGAATATCTAACGTTCAGTCTCAAAGTGAGTTATTATTATTAACAGTATCATCATCATCATCATCATCAGTCTCCTTTATATATTATAGCTCACGGCCTTTTAGGCCGGCAGATGAGCCCTAAGTCCTATAAAGTTGTAAAAGCCTAACTAACATCACAGAAAATTGGCTTCTCAATCCAAAACGGCTCCGTGTTGCAGTGGCTTAGCAATGAGTTGCTGCGCTGGGGGGCGAGGGTTCGAATCCCGCTAGGAACAAGTATTTGTATGGCCTACAAATAATTGTTCTGGGTCTGGATGTCTGTCCTTGTGCAATTTGTGTTTGTAAATTGCCTCCACGATACAGGACAAAATCCTACTGTGGGGGTAACGTTTAAAAAAAAAACATTGAACTACAGTGTGATTGCATATCTCTGGTGGAAATGGTTTTCCAGTGAGAATCACTGTGTAACTGCATTATGCTTTTTCATTATGATAAAATTTTATGACTTAAAATAAGATATTAAAACAAAAAACATAATCTTATAATCGAGAGCCATACATTACAGAAACAGAAGGCAACATCTTCCTTAAAATAACTCAAGTAACAATAACCTGCGGTTGTCAGTAAGCGTGTCAAGCGTGACAATAAAGGAAAATATCTCCCTGTAAGAATATATGGGGAGGCCTATGTTCAACTGTGAACTTGGATAGGGTGTAGTTAATGAATGAATGAACATTTACACATTTCAACGAAAACAAACGGCAATCGTCAAATGGAAGCTAACCTCGAATACCATTATCGTTGTCATAGTTGTACTGCAGAAATTTCACAGATGGTCGAAGTTGTCGGTTCTGCACCCGTCTGCACAGCGTGGAAAATTTTCAGCATATGTCCAGAAATGAACTCTGCTTACGATGATGATAATTTTCACATATGTAACCCAGATATGATCCCCGCTGGTACGAAGGAAATTGCTAATCATAATTTTAAGTTCTAATTTATCAAGTGCTCGGCGATGGAAAACGTCGTGAGGAACCTTCATGTGTGAGAAATTAAAAAAGTCGTATTTTTCGAAGACATGCGAAGTTCGTAATCGCGTATGAACACGCATTGAGGCAACGTGTAGCTTAGCGTTGCAGACATTTCCTAGCCTTAAAACCCTTCTATAATTGAGCTGTAGGACATATAGCTGTAGGAGTGTATTAAGTCACCCCTTACTTTACACAAGGAATGAAATGAAGGGACGGTATCTCTTTTTTATAGGATAAGAGTGACAAACGAGCACACAGTCCACCTGACTGCTGTTGCTGCGGCCCATAGACATCTACATCTATTCTCGATTACGAATCAAAATGCAGATGCGTTATCACCCGAGAGGACTAAGATGTAATGCCTAGTTTCCAGTACAAAGGGTCTCCGGTTCTCTGCACTCACCATACGAAACACAGCAGTGTTAAGCTACTATTTTATGTTGGTATTCTGTGAGAGCGTAGTCCTTCCCCGGTCGAGCCGTGCTACAACTATACCTACCACTAATATAGATGCAGCATGGCTGTACCACGTAAAAGTATCTTTTTTATCACCGTAGAAGCATTTAATACCAGCGTCAAATAGCAGCATAACGTGTTGAACGGTAAATGATATTGGCCGAAAACTTACATACGATAATCTAGTAACGAGGCATCCCATCTTAGTTTTTAGGGATCTGCATTGTCATTCTAAATCGGTGGAAAGAGATGGGTGTCTATGGTCCACAGCATACACTTACCATTAGGTTAACGTTTTGCGCGTTTATTAGCCGTACTTTTATAAAAAAAAATATTTTATCGCGATGGCTGTAACAGGGCCAAAGGAACTATTAAAACACAACTAGACTCGAAAACAAATTGTGTTGTCAACCAACCAATTCTGTGGCAACGTGGTTGCAACTGGGATTTGTGTCCAGGATACGCCAAGAAAACAAATAGAACAATGACAACAAAATGACTTATACTTACCAAATGTTCTATAATGCAACAATTTCCCTTTAAAACAATTAACGGAATTGTGCAATCAAAGATAAAAGAGAAACTAATCATTCCGTACGCGATATAATTACCACTAAGTGGATATTGCCTATACATTTCGAGCAGTAGAGACTATATATAGATAGTCGGCATTTCAGAGGAAGTTAAATATTCATAGTTTTTAATTATCAATGTCGATTTGCTACTCGAAGTCTCTCGCTGACATTGAAAGGTCGTTGACTTATCACATCGACAGAATTATCTACTCTCCCTTCTCTGTTAGTTTTATCAAAGACCTTGCGTTGTAATTCTTTTTATAATAAACAATAAAAAACAACGTCAAGTGACATATAAGAAAATGTTTACTGAATTGAAACAAGTGCATTAAAATATAGATGCATATTTATTATCTCAGCAATAACTAAAACGCAATATAAAACGATAGTCCCCGCATTTGTTTGTGCACAAATATAGGTCACACAACATGATGTAAAGTTTTTAAGACTAGAAGCGAAGCAGTAGGGACTATAACAAAATAATTAACATCTGGGTTTTGAAATATCAGGTTCATCCAGACAGTAAGAACGTCAAAAAAAAATATAGACAAATTAGCAATATTCGTCTTGTCAATTTGTTTGGGACTCAATGATAAGATCTTCGTCTCTTCGGAGTAGTTCATGAGGCGGAAGCGAAGGTCTGTGGGTGGAGCTCCCCCTCTTTCCCTCCTTCCCCAACTCTCCGCCATATTCGCCATTCTAATTAGCCATTGTGGTCGCCAGTCAAAGTTTGCGATCGGCCGGCCGGCAGTCACGCCGCGCATTCGCCGGCAGGCGGGCACGTGTTCTGAACGATACTAAAATAACATATCGTGGCACGATAGCGACGATGATAAGTGATTGACAGTGTTCAAATAGATAACAACAAACTCTTTGCTTTACTAACTGCAAATATGTGTTCGATTTCTTGCAAAAAACTTTACAGTCAGTGTTAAAATCCTAGTTTTTAGCGCAACGCAAGGTAAAACTATTATGTTCGACTCTTATACATTTAAAACTGGCACCATTGTGCCGCTATCAGTGTATACATACAGAAAATCTTTATTATAACAGCTATTTGATGAGAAAATATTTTACGAGGTAGAGCAATTAAATAATTATACTCTACTATTTCATTACTCGCTAACTAGGTATTCTCTACATATTATTTAATTGCTTTCCATTAATCGCCGTTATATATGTGTACACTATTTACAATTTCAATGAAACGATTTACGCAAATGAATTCTTAAATATCGCTAGTTTGTTGCCGTTAAGTAACCAATTTAGTTTTCAGAAAGTACACACACAAGTGTATTTCTGTATATAATTAAATAAGTAAAAATTTCAAAAATAAGAGTTAAACGCATGTTGATAAAATGTCGATTATTAATAATAAAATAATTCTCACACCTATCTATGTAGTAAAATTGACATTAAAAAGAGCCCGTAGGATATCGATGATATTAAAATTGATTTGTTTATCAAACCTACAGTAACGACAAGATGATGGAAGTACCTAAGTTATATTTATCTTAATAAGAATTATTTCTTATCGTTATCATTAAATAATATCACAATTTAAAAGACCTTATATTCCGATAGATCACTCATTTCATTTACATTTGGGGTTAACCCAGACCGGCGACGGGAACCATTTTCAAAGGCGCGAAATGTCTGGTACTGCGTTCGTCAACCTGAATGCTAAGGGTAACCATTAAGGCAAATCCTCCTAATCCCAGGAGAGATCTATATCAAGCTGTATCTATTACGGGTTGATAATGAAGAAAAAGAATATCATAATTAATTATAAATGTGATTGAGAACATGATATAAAAAACACAAAATCGTTTATTCTCCATGTAATAAAGATAAGGCATCCCATTATTTTGCCGGCGAAGTTGAAACAAGTTTGCTATAACATTATGTCAAAGGACTCGTTCCGTATTTATAATTCTATAGCGCCATTAAACTAAACATTATTATCTCCAATTTTATGAATTAGTGGTGAGCTAATCAAACGAACGTGTACGCTTGTGGATACAGTTATCATAAGTATTTTTATTGCATTAACATCAATGGTAATTTTATAATACCTATGCATCATCATACAAAATTGACCAAATCTAACACTATGACAAGACAGTAAGTTCAATGATATTTAATATTAATTAAATAGCATTGAACTTACTATCTTATCTTCGGTATTGAAATATCTTAAAAATGTAATAAATTAAACAATTTTTTTCTTTCATAATTTACTAAACTTGTAGCTCAACATGCGTGTGTTTCTTTCTGTACCCTTTTGGCGATAGCCGTCACAGGAAAACTTATCACCAGTTGAATTTTTTTGCTTGCTTATCAATTACCATACTTAAAAAATCCATAGTCTGCCCACTGAAAATTGTCTGACTTTAAGCAACACCAGTAAAACAGTAAATTCGTTGTTCATAAACAAATAATTTCCATAACGGGTAATAAATTAGTGTATTCATTATTTTGAAGATCGAGAAATTATTTTTTTTTATTTTTAGACATTACTAATTACTGGTCAGTAGCTAAGAATTTCTGTCAAATAAATATTTTATAATATATTTGTTGCTTGAAGATCGTAACGCCTGGTTGTCTATACAAAACTACTTATACATATAGTATCTGTAACATCATGAACGCAAGCTATTGTGTATGCAAAACTGACCTTCGACAATAATGTCCCTTGGTTAAGAATGCATGAGTTACCGAGGCGAATGCATTTGGCACTAGACTGGAATATTTCATTGCACAGTATCTCTCAGTACAAACTTGTCTTCAGTGAATATCAAGCTTTAGGTGTAAGCTTAGTCCACTGAGTAACTAATCAAATTCCTAACGCCGTATGAATAGCTAAAGCCGTGAAAGTAATACCACGAAGTGGGCATGGTCATTGCATGAGGCGAATGTGTGTTACCTTATATTTTATTAAACGTATTATTATTTGTATGTTCTTATTCATAGTTTATGAATAAATCAATTACATCTCCGCTAATAAAGTTAAATTACATAAATTAAAATACCAAAGCAAATTAACTAAAATCATTCCTGCTCTTTCTGAGAATATCAGTAATGAATAGATATTTCTTTTTTATTTGATTAGTCCGTACTGATTGGAGATCTGACTGAACTGACTATCACATCTTAGGCGCTGCTCTCCGTCGCTGGTCGTGATGTCGCCTGCCATGTACGAGATGGTCACATTGTAACGATTTATACATTACGCAACTTTTGATATAAAATAGAACGTAAAAATAATCGTAAGAAAATCATCTATCATTCATTTATGAAAATTCTTTACTAAAAATTAGAACGATAAATTTTACTCATTACGACTTGTAAAAAGTTTTTTGGGTAATGATATCAAATCAAAATCACCCTATCTAACATATCCTGTAGCAAAAAATAGTGCCCAGTATTACTCGTGAATACTGGCTATAAGTTATAATCGAAAAAAAAACAGAATAATCGTTTTAAATATGCTAGACTAAATAATCGATACTAAATATCGTTAGTAATGGATTTAAAATCTGATGTATTTACTTAATTAATTATTAACAATAAGTTAGTGATAATATTAGGACAAATACTTAACTAGTTAAAAGAATTTTAAATATGAAAAACGTAAAATATACTCTCTCTCTTTCATATCCACCATTATCACCTTAATTTAATTAAATCTTAATTTTAATTAATTATAAGTATCCTTATTATTATTTGTACAAAGTCAAAAATAATAAACGAACATACATAATGTATTTCACCGTCTTCCAAGCATTCTTTTCATTTTGTCTCTATATACATAGAGTCGGTGCCACGTGACTGAGCACGTGTACAGTTCCCGTGACGCACCAAAACACTTCTATTCAGTGACGTGAGCATAACACTGAAGCGTAATTTATGTAATATCTCTGGAACTGTGACGAAACTTCTGCGAACTATGAGTCATAGCTAGAGTCACAATTGACCTGTTCTGTTACCGAGTTGGAGCGCTTTTTTGCCTCAATATGTATTAGTCATAACTTAGGGCTGGATAACAGACTTATCAATGAAATCATTATATAATCACCACTCAGGTATGCGATGCCATATGAATTGGTGATTCTTGATTATTCGTTTTTTTTAATAACATTCCAACATAATTTTATTATGACATCAAATGACGTCATCAATACCATCATTACAGCCAGCATCCTAATACAATCTTTAGAAACTACCTTTCTTGTAAATAATTTATTTAAAAATTATTATAAATAAAAAACGATTGCCTTTTAAAAAGTAAATTATTTATGTTGCATTCACAAAAATGTTTAGCGTGTTAGTAAAATAATTAAATAAAAATAAATTACGCAGCAAACATCAATTTACAATTGGCCTCTACGAATAGAATAAAATAATTTTTATTCAATATTTATTACAAGTAATTCTTATTGAAAGTCATTTATTTTCTTTACCACTGGTTCGAAAAAATCCTCTGTCCTGGGAAGAACCAGCAGGAAACCCAGCGGGACATTTTTTAAATAAATTTTACAATATAAATGAATACAAACTATTTACAAAATTTATTTTAGAAACAGCTTGGAAGCGACCACCTCATTCCCAGGGGTTATTATCAACCATGTATTCATTTATATTATAATAACCTTTTTTATATAGTTTATGTTTAATTAAATATTTAAACTTGGTAATAGAGATACCTTGTATATTGTATATTGATACCTACCATCTGGGACTTTGTTGTAATAGCGTACACATTGCCCCAAGAATGAATTACTGACTCTGTGGAGTCCAGAGACTGGTATCACTAGTTTCTATTTGTTCCTAGTGTTTACAGAGTTTATATCACATTTTTTTACTAAAACTATCTTTGTTTTTGTGAATACAAATTAAATTTTCGTAAATATACTGAGAGGCCAAAGATAATATATTTATTTCTTTAAATTTTTCTGTAAGAGACTCGGTTTAATGTTGTAAATATCTCTTATGGCCCTCTTCTGTAAAACAAAATAGTTTATAAATCAGCCGCATTCCCCATAGCAAAATCCCATAAGACATTTTTCTACGGTCTATCTTAGAGATATGTTTAAATTTGAACTTTCGAATATCAAACCGGATTGGATCAAAAAACTTCCAAATGTGGATTCACCAAGTACCTATTTAGATAGGTTTAGATTGGGTCAAGTTTAGACTTGAAGACAACTTTCCTCTGATGCAAGCAGTTGTCTTGTTTACTATGTGATTCATGTATAAAAAGTAGCAGGCTACTTTGAATTACTTCGGTGACGACGCACCAGTGAACGCTATGACATTAAGTATGCCTACGTCATATCGCGTCATATATATCTCGCATGCCGTCTCCGTAACACTGGTAATCATCGCATGTCTCTGCCAATTACTAATTTAAAATTTAATATTGCTACGATTGCGTAAAAGATACATTTATTGTCGACTATATTTAAAGCAATGACGTGCGTTCCGAAATCTCGGAACTTTTATCAACATTTGTTTATTTAATGATAATGGATATTTCATGCGTGAATATTTATAATGTTCACGCATAATCGGTATCTTTTGTGTTGAATCGTAACTAATTGATCAAGTGCTCGTATATGGCGATGATTGGCATATTTTGATTGCGAGTCCAAATAGTTTTGAAGCTTGAAGGCATCGTGTGCGTAGGCGGTATTAATATGCGTATTGCGAAGCTCAACGTTCGACACTCGAACGCGTGAGCCGTATTTCTGATTGATAGCATTGCTGGAGTCTCCGATGACTCACGCATAGATATCGCATTACACTGCCAATGGTTTCTTTGACCCTATTCAACGGTTTCACTAGTGCAATAAGTTATCCTTGCCCTGAATTCAAAGCAGCCGCCGTGTTCCCGGAATAGTAATAAAAGTGGTCACATGAGAAATTAGAACGGAGTACAAATGATATTAACTGATGTAAAGTTATTCTTGTTTGTGGGAGAATAGTCACAATAGAGAGAATATACATTTAAGGCTAAGATAAACTTAGAATAAAAAGTCACAAACGATATTTTTTTTATTTTAAAATAATAAAATACAAAAACGAAAACATCAATTATTTAAGTTTTTGCTAAAAAAAATATTTACAACATTTTATTACAATAACTATTTATAATTCCGTCATATAGGAATTTATATCAACATAATAATTGTCGAAATACTTGATTCTTTTGAACAGATTGTCATCTGTGAACTATACTAATATCTATTATATAATATATTATACTAATCGATGAGAAGAAGTAGGAGGATAATAAACGATTATTATAATACGATGGCTCCGTGTAACTTTTCAGTTTGGTTGAACCTTTCCAATACTTGAACACGTTATTTCTATTGGACATACGCTTATATTTAACAAGTGAAATTTCGTGACGATAAGCAATAACGATAACCGCGTTTCTAAATCACTCTGAATCGCATGCTAATGTCAAGGATAGTGCTACGGCGGCAGTCAAGATGACCCTCAGGTATAATTATCCTTGAGGGGTATATTCTGCGACCACTATGGATCTCTTTATTTAATTTACTTTAATTCAGAAAGCGTTAAGGCACAATCGCCGAAGCTGATCCACTACAAACTACTGCCCTGTGTGCAGGGGACAATTGGACCGCGAACATTTGCCAAGGGCCATGCCGCGCAATAGAAATGTGAAAGGTTTTGCAACAGAACGTCAAATGAATCCATGTATATAACCTAGCCGGCAGCGTCAGAATGCCTATCGCTCAATATGTCATCTGTAGAATAAAGTGGTATACCATTTTCTGTGCCTTTTATTTTTACGTAAACCGAAATTTTATATTATTTTGGTGATAACAAACTAATAGAATTAAAAAAGTGTGTGTGAGTGTGTGTGTGTACTTATGTACGCACATAGGAAGTTACATACTTCTTTAGCTTTACAAAACAAAAATAGCTAAAAAATATTTATCGCAGGTGTCCGCGAGGTAATTTTTACCAATTTTAATTTATTAAGATTTTTAATCTTTATATTTACTCTTAATATTGTTTCACAAAATAAACATACATCCATCACGTCTTTTGATAGGTAAATATAACCTCTTTTATCATTATAAAGATATAAATAAATATATTAACGATTTTACATCATTATGCTGAGAATGCAAAACTGCGATACAATCTCACACTTAATTTTGTTTAACAAAACTCTACCTCCCTCATCATCATCATAACAGCCCTTCACAAGTCCACTGCTGAACATAGACCTCCCCCGAGGAATGCCACAAAGCACGGTCCTGAGCCACCTGCATCCATCGACTTCCTGCATGTCTTACCAGGTCGTCACTTCATCTAATGGGGGGACGCCCTACACTTCACCTACCGGCTGTCACTCAAGAACCTTTCTTCCTATCGGTTGTCGATTCTTCGAGGTATATGGCCGGTCCATTGCCACTTCAGCTTACTAAAACTTTTCTGGATTAAGGTAAATATATTTTTCCTAAACGCAGTATATCTTCAAAAACCTGACAGCGACTGAAAAAAAAATTCGAACCCGAAAATGCTATTATAAATTCGATGAGTTCATATAACTTTTTATACATAGTTTTTGTTTAATATCTTTTAACTTGTTGATTTATAAGCATTGAATATATTCTGAGATTTCGTTGTAGGTATATATTGCCTCATAAATCAATTACTAATTCTGTATAGTCGAATAACTGGCATCACATTGTCTAATTTTTAAATTAATAATGCAATTTTTAATTTGTTTCTTTGCTTTTTCTCTTTCAATTATATGCGCTCATCTATGAAAGTGTTTTATTTCATATAACAAAATGGCTTGTATAACTACATACTCAATAATATAAATAAATAAATAATTTAAATACAGTCTGTTGTACTGTGATCTGTGTGTGAGTACTCTACCTTGTTTTGTGTCATAGTAGGTATTCTGAATTGAAATTGATTCTGCATTATATGTTTCTAAACACAGTCTCCAATCTAGTAATACTTGCCTAGTATATGTATATTGCAACGGTCGTCGTTTTTGCGGAATAATGATCATGCAATTATCACTTTATACTGCCAATACATATTATAAAATTAAGTATATTTTTGAAAGTATTTTAAGCTATCCATAACGATCTTAAGGTAAAAACTATCGCATTTTTTTTTTCTAGAATAAGGGTGACATTGAAGTTCCTCATTTATTCATTAATCAATGGTCCACTACTAAACACAAACACAGCCCTCCCCCCATTAACCGCCTCATTTTTTCGGGGGCGATTTTGCCATAATTGCCACGCCTAGCAGGCAGGTAAACGATCGCACATTTGTTTATACACCCATGGGACGGTTTAGAACAGAGGATTTTCTTAAAATTTGCCAAAAGTGCTTCATTTTTGCAACTTTGTAATAATTTTACTTTTAAATAATTTCGATCATTTTAAAAAGGCTGCCAATGTTATCGTAGTAAAAACGTTGATGCCATAATTGATTTTAAAAAGGCTAGTCAGGCAAATAATAATACAATATCCATTACCTCTGACAAGCATCATAACAACCTTTTCATTGGTTTGTATCGAGGTCCGTCTGAAGAAAATCATTAATTTTACAACTCATTGGTATGTTAATTATTTTTAAGAGCACAATACACAAAGATTTTAATTATAATTTATGACACTGTTTACGTGACGCGACCTTCATCCATACCATTATAATCGGACTAGAGTTTAATAGGTGTTATTTTTATTTTATAGGTACCGGATTTCAACTTGGATGGGAACAACAGCCTAAAGCACAACGGCAGCGCCAAAGATCTGGCCTCCGTCATGGAAAATCTGAAGAAAAGCAGTCTTGTCTCCCGACAGAATCAGTCTCTGAACACACAAGTCACCAGCTCTTCTTCACAACAGGTAAATTTGCGATAGTTATAATCAACTTCATCCTTAGCCAATTTAACCAGTTATTGCATAAAGAGGGGGGAGGGGAAGGATAACGATCGCCATAACATTCTACATCTTAAAGGTTTCCGTTTTCTATTGAAGGCAAGGAATTTTTCTTCAACACCTCTTTCGACACCTACCGGCAGTATGGAAAGATACAGGCAGCAGAATTTGAGGGGCAAAAAAAATTATTATATTTCTAAACCAATTGAGATTTTCACAATTTTAATATTTTATAGCTTTTCATTCGGGAAATTACGACACATCGTCTCGTCAGGTATACCTCAAAACCTGAAAACGAGATTGTACAACCAGTGCTTGTTGCCAGTAATGAATTATGGATCTGAGATACGGCCCTTAAATCCTGACCGAATGAGGACGCTGAAGGTCGCTCAGTGAGCTATGGAGAGGGCTACGCTACGGCTACGAGCTACGTTTCTCTGCGTGATAAACTAAGAAATGAGGATATCCGCAGTAGAACCAGAGTGACCGACATAGAAGTGGCAATGAGCCGGCCATATAGCTCGAAGAACCGACCACCGCTAAGGAAAAAAGGTTCTCGAGTTTCAGCCTCGTACCAGTAGGCGAAGTGTAGCTTCCCCCCCCCCCCCCCGCGCTAGATGGAGTGAACATGGAGGAAGATGGGTGCAGGTGGCTCAGGACCTTGCTTTGTGGCATTCCTTGGGGAAGACTTATGTTCAGGAGTGGACTTGTGAAGGGCTGTAAATAATGATGATAATGATGATAGATTTTCATAAGTAGAAGTTTTTTTTATTAACATTTCTACTTAACAAAATATGTTTCTGTACTTGGAACTTGACTTAGCAAACGCGACAGTATAAATTCTTATTGCCAAGTTAATATGTGTCCATCAGTAATTTCTCTTACGACCTTTTTATCTATATGAAAAGTGATCCGCTGTCTGATAATTTTAAGGAAATAAAACACTGAAACACCCTTTTTACTTTGAGAACAAAAATCCGGACAATACGTAACAACTTTTTTTCTCAACACAGTAACAAAACTACCATAAAAATTACTGTTATTTAAAAGGAATATTTAATTGTTCATCATACTGTTCTGATGTTTATCATGTTAAAGAAATATCAAAAAGAACTCCAAAATATCATTATTTAATTTTTCTCATTGCAAGCTCTAATAAACATAAAAAGCTACCTCCAGTTCGGAAATTAATGCCGTACCTACTGATACCCTCGTACTAACAATGATCTATAATTTTTTTATTAGCCTTTCTATCATTACTTGGGCGCCAGAGACTCCTACGTCAATTGACATGGTTTACCGCGTAAAGATGATGTTAGCTTTTCGAGATAAAGTGGCCTCCCACTTCCACCCTTTACATTTCTGCCGACTTCCAAAAAGGAGACGGTACTCAATTCGAGTGTATGGTTTTTTTATGTGTGTTACCTCATAACTTTGTACTGGGCGAACCGATTTCGATAATTCTTTTTTTATATGAAAGTTCTCGTGTGGTCCCATATGAATTTGATCAAGGTCAGACCAATGGTTATTGAGTTATTCTTAAATAACCTATATTAAGTCGCTTATATTGAAGTCGGCTGTACAAAATTTTTAATTTTAAATTATCACAAACTGTATCAATAAATACCATGTAGTGACGGTGTAAGAATATCCAGTACCCCATATCATCTCGTGGGTGTCGTAAGTGACAGAGGGAAACAAATCTGAAATTGCTTGCCAAGCGTGGTAGCTATCCCCCACATGAGGCAATCTATGGGGGAGGCCTACGTTTAGCAGTGGACTTTAATAGGCTGTAACGGTGTCGATAAATAAGCAGCTTAAAATTATTGGTGGTTATAATATGTAAAGTTAAACGGTATAATATAATAGTTAAACAATTCCAAGAACCTCGAATTTATTATGATATTCTTTTATTGACTAAGTCCCGGTAATGTAAATAAAATAATATATTATTCATGGAAAAGCATTTATATGTAGATGATGGGTTATTTTGGCCCGACCTCGACCTGTTCATAAAATGGCCAGTTTATTTTGAATTCGGCCAGTGTGGTGTATGCGAAAAATAAATAAAATAAAGTGAGTGCTTCTGGAAAATCAGTACAATATCTACCGCATGTTTGTTAAGTTCCGAGGTCATAATATTTTATTGTTTCCATCGCTGTTAGTAGGACTTTGTATATGAATTAAAACGCCTACAGACTAGTCACCTTGTCTTTTTCATTAACTCTGACTATATTCTTTTTAACTAATGATGTTACACAATCGCATCGTTTGAAAGTATTAATGTCTTTGGTACGCAATAAATACACTGCTAAAGAATGACGCAGTTTGCAGTCGTAATAAAGTTACCTATTTCTATACAATGTTAAAAATATTCTTACAATGAAATTGAAACCGTACCACATCCATCAATAGGTTAAACAACTTTTAACAACTCTTTTCTTTATCCCGGCGCCAAACACGTGAGCAAACGTTTGAAAAACGGGTGTTCAAACTTCAAACACACGTTTTTCAAACATTTAAACGCCGAGCATGCTTCCCAACATTTACACCTATATTTTTCGGAAAAATGGCGCACAAAAATGGATGACCATTTTGTTAACTTTGTATCTCTGTTTTATTTGGCTTTTTTTGTATATTTTTATTTAAATGTTAGCTGTTCCCCGCGACTTCACCCGCGTGTAATTTATTACGATTGGATTTCTTGGGTTTTAATTTTTTTACGCGGAACCTTAATTCTTTTTCTAAAGTAAAAGTGGTCTAAGTTACTCCTTATAACATCTGATATCTGCAAGTGAAAGTCCCGTCAAAATCGGTCTAGCCATTTTGAAGATTAGCCAGAACAAACAGACAGACAATTTTTTTTAATTGTGTTTTTGTTATAAATACCCCATATACTTTTATTTGAATTTAGTAAAAAGCTGTTACAAACAAACAGACACTTCAATTTTATTTATTTGTATAAATGTATATTATTGAAAATTAATAAAATGATAAAATAGGGTGGACGCGGTGGACACTTCTTTAAAACACTTCAGAAATGAGAGGAGGCCTGTACTCAGCAGTGAGACGTACACAAGTTTGAAATTTAATTAATTACTTGGATCTACTTTTCTATCAGGATCTATCTCTGTACGGTGTTAGTAGACTATTTTTTCATTCGATTCGAGTTTTTCCAAAGTAAAAAATACCGTAAAATTATTTTTCGCTCTGAGTTATGCGTCATTAACATAGTTTTGATTTTTATCCCTGTTTTTCAAATTATATATTAGCGGCTCTGTATAACAAAGCTCGAGAAATTCTATATATTTATAGAATTACATAGACTTAATCCACATATTTATATATTCTATGTATACATAGCCGTTCAAACTTTTAACTTTGTTTACTTTGATATGCGTTGAGAAACCGACAACGACAATGCATGGGATAATGCAAATGTGTGTTCAAACTTTGCGCACACATGTTCGCAAATGCCCATCTCACACACAGGCATCATCGCAGTGATTACATTTATTTATGGCTATCTCAGTGTCTATCTTTTACAGGTTTTACTATAACAGAAATATAATTTCCAAATCGATATATATTTTCAATACTTAATATGGTAGGTAACAGGGCCATCAAGATTTCCGCATATTAAATTAAAAGGAAAACTAACATTGAATTTACCTAAACTAAAACGGGAAATATATTATGAATATATTTACCGCTTATAACGGTGGCGACCACTCGGTGCGCATGCCTCTATGGTGTCTCTGGCAACCAGCCAACCGAAGCGTGGCCTAACGTAGGACTAGGTCCGTATTATAATCCACGAAATGTTACAATCGGGCTGATCATATAATATTGAAAGTTAAGACCAGTTATCTCGTACCTAGAACTTTTTGTTTACTATCGGATTAACGAAGTATGTTATTCCTATACACGAAAGAAACCTTAAAAGTGAAGAGTAAGACAACGGATCCTCCTATTAAATAGGAATAAGAATAGAGGTCCCTTTTCCATAAACACAGAAGTAGAATAGTACCAGCTTAACGATATAAATACTGTAAAAGACCTAAGTCCCGAAATTTAAAGAATTAATAAAATAAATTACTATTATTATTTCGGTTTAGTTACGTACTTCCTAATTTTGTGGAACTTACTAATATAATTTACATTTTACATTACATTTAGCAAAGGAATTAATGTAAGGTAATTGACGAAATTATTTTAAATTCGATAACTTGTGAAGAAGAACCATAAAACCGCCTAATAAAAGGTTTAAAGTAGCTCTACAGTCTTGTTATAGTGCCTGTCGGCACGATCGAAAGTTGTCATGCATGTTATATATAATTTTCGTAAGCACTCTTATTGCTTCTCGCACCTAACCTATGCCAATGCTTCCAAAGTGGTCGTCGCTGTGTGAATAAAGATAAATCCATTTATATAGAGACTAATGTTTTACCAATAACAAAACAATTAACAACGTGGTTTGTAATTTAAAGCATTTTACGTGGTAGAGCCATGCTGCAGCTATATTAATAGTATAGTGGTAGCACGAATGGGTCGGCTCGACCGGGGAAAAACCACGCTCTCACAAAATACCAGCGTAAAATAGCAGCTTAACGCTGCTGTGTTTCGTATGGTGAGTGTAGAGAACCGGAGACCCTTTTTACTGGAAAAGAGGTATTCTATCTTAGTCCTTACGGCTGACAACGCATCTGCATTTTAATTCGCAAACGAAGATAGATGTAGATGTCTATAGGCCACAGCAACCACTTACCATCAGGTGGACTGTGTGCTCGTTTGTCACCCTTATTCTATAAAAAAGGGCATTTTTAATTCGTCATATGTTATGACTCATAATACATATAAGCAAAATAAATGCTCCAATATGTACAGAATTATTTTCGTCTTTCACCGTCAATGTAGATTTTAATCAAAAACTCTCGACCACACTACAATTTTATGTCATTAACCTACTTAATATTATGTAAAAATCATATTCTTTCATCTGCATGTTGTCTTAATTTTAGTGCATATTACGTTGTTTCTTTTTAATATTTTTGTTAAGATAAAAAGTACCTTTTTTCTCTGTCTAACCTATTTTGTTTTCTTTTTTATATGTGTGCCAAGTAAACGTATTTCTTTTTTCTTTCTTTCTTATATATAACACAATCTCTAAATATTTGCAAATAGATTATTCATGCTGAACGCAGGCAAAACTTTGTGTTAGCTTTTTCCATCCTACTTACACCATTGTTTCATCCGTACATTTATCTCAAATTGTTAAAATACTTACATACCGTTAATGGTTTATTTTTGTTAGGAAGGTATTTTATCGCAAGTATTTTGTTATCGGCATTGAGAAAAATATCATGATTTTCGTCAAAAATTACTAGTGATGGGAAATGAAAAAGCATGTTTTATGTCACATTAAAGCCGAACGTCCACCGCAAAATAAACTATTTGAAAACTAGGCTCAGTAAACTAAGCTAAGCTAACCTGGAAAAATCGTTGCACGTCCAACGAAAACTAAGCTAAAACAAACAACACTAAGCGAAAGGCGGCAGAGGGGTAAGATAAGGAGCTGAGAGGCGCTTAGCTTAGTTCGCGTAGTTTCGGATCGGCTTACACAACTAAGTTAGTTGGACTTAGTTTGGCTATTTTACCTAGCTTAGCTGGTATTGTTTGCGGTGGGCGTTCGACTTAAAGAGTAAGAAATTGTTAAATTAGATAACATATTGAGTGAAAGAGTAAAAAGGTGCCATTTTACATGAAAAAAGAGAGCAATGCGCTGTTCAATGGGTCTCTGCGGCCCGTGGACACATGCAGCCGATTTCTATCAAAGAGATCTACATGAGTTTTGTCAACCCTGAAATAAAATTAAATACCTATTATATATACTATACTATACCTTAGCTTGAACTTATACTCGATTTCTTACACTTCAAATCGAAATGCAGCAATGAGTGCAACTACTTCTTACCGACAGGAATATGTTATATGGGTGAAAACCTAAATAATCTCTAAGCATTCAACATGATGGGAGACTTCGACTATGGTGATGACGACAGTCGATAAAATTAATATGTTTCTAGAAATAAAAAAATGTATGTTAAATAAGATTCAAGGTCATTATTTTGAATTGAGTTGCATTCCGCCCACATACGCTGAATCACAGATGTGGTACCCCCAACAGTATATAATGCCAAAAATTTAAATCTTCCACTCATATCACGAATATAGTGTATATTAGTTTGTATATTCTTGGCTGCTTTATATTATCTGCTGTTCTTCATCACAGTTTAATTTAGTTGTTACTAAATATAAAATTCATCACCTTTGTGTTTTAGTAATGCACTAAATTACAAGTAAATTTCTGTTTGATTTTATTTGATTTGGGCTTATAACGATCGTTTTGTCATGTTATTTTAGTAGCTTACTCTTTCTATTCACCGTCACTATTTACTTATATATCGCGAGTGCGCCAAGACGCGTGACGCCCGCACAGCGCACGTACACCTCTAACATTGGCACTGAACTCCAGTCCAGGTCTAGATAACGTTTGCGAACGACGACGTGTACTATCAGACCTGTTGTCTCAGTAACTTCTTTCTAAATAATTGTGCAAGACGGAGTTCCTACATTTTACTTGTAAATCGATACCCTTATCGAACCAAAGGTTAATAATCTTGTTTATATACGGAGAGCTCTCGTTTTATTTGAAAGGATCTTTGTAAACAGTATGAAGAAGTGACCTTAAATAATACTGAATAATCATTTACCTACAGATGGTTTCCAGTACAACTTCCAGCAGCGCGGCGTCAAGTCAGCGATTACAAAGCTCATCGCAGCGTCTCCAACACATGACTGCTTCGGAAATGAAAGCCAGCTCCATGAAATCGGATCTTTCAGAACTTAAAAGCTCCATTTCGGAAATGAAAAACCTAAGCAGTACAGCTTTAAACTTTGGACAGAGGTACGTAGACAAATGAATAACCTCTTTTTCAATTTTACGTAACGTTAACACATGTGATATATATGTCAATGTTTTTGCACCTTGTCAATGGGTATTTGAGATAACAGGCGAGCTGGCTCACCTGAAGCCTTGGCTGCCCGCCAATTTCCATCCGCCATTTCATTGCTCATGTTTGTAGTTTTACGTCGACAAACAAAAGAAACAGTACGATCCTCCGCAGTCGTTTCGAATAATATATTATTAAAAATTGTGTCTGGTTACATTTAAAACAACACACGCTTTTTAATGGAAACTCCATTCTTGTGTTTCATGCGTGCCAATTTGTTCATTGCAGACTGAAAAGCTCAATGGAGAACATAGTGGATCAAGATGAAAGGCATTTGCCAGATATCCGAGATCTCGATGAAATGGGTGATTACAGTGACATGGGAGACATAGGCGATATTGCTGCTGATGCGCCGTTAGTAACATTTCCAGAATCCGATACTCCACCGCCTGTTAGCGACAAATCTTGTTTGATTGCTGGCAATAACGTATCTGTGGGTTCAAGCACAGCTAATGAATTAAAGTATAGTGCGGCTCGGGTCACGTCAGCGAGTTCTACCAGAGTAGTCGCGGATGGATACAGTGCCTCAAGATCCGCTGCTAATAGTGCAAGGATGAGAAGGTTGCAGCACGGTGACGTACAATACGCGGAACGAAGTGCTGCTGGCGCCTCGCATCGTCTATTGCAAGCTGAGGGGTTAACTGCGGAGCAAAATGATGCCTATCTTCAAGTAAGTAACAAAACAGTACACGGACTTCAACGCGATTCGATAATATCTTTAGGCCATATTGTGTAGATGAGAGGTATGAAAGGTTACCTCACTCCCCGCCATTTTCGAGGGAAAGTGCTAAAGGGAAAAGGGGGAGAAGATTTCTCAGCGTGCACTGGCTAGGGCGAGACGAACACAAGTGCGAGCGCTTGAAGTGTTTTTTTAAATTAGATAAAAATAATAAGCATTTTCATTTAATATAACTTTTTCACAGTAAGTATTATGGCGGTATCTCTACAAGGTATACTTTTAAATAGTGATTTGGTGTGGTAGAGCCACGCCGTAGCTATATTATGGTTGCAGCATGAATGGATCGGCACTACCTATCTCAGAGAATACCAGAGTAAAATAGCAGGTTAATGCTGCTGTGTTTGGTAGAGTGAGTGTAAAGAACCGGAGACACAGTTTTAACAGTGGTAGAGCCACGCGGCAGCTTTTGCTGTCGCACGGATGGGCCGGCTCGAACCGGGGTGGTACCACGACCTCACAGAAAACCAGCGTGAAGTAGAGGTTTACCTCTGCGTTTCGCTTGGTGAGTGCAGGTGGCCGGAGGCCCTTTTTACTGGAAATGAGGCATTCCATTTTAGTCCTCACGGGTGACAACGCATCTACATTTTGATTTGTAATAGAGGATAGATGTAGATGTCTATGGGCCGCAGCAACCACTTACCATCAGGTGGACTGTGTGCTCGTTTGTCACCCTTGTCCTATAAAAAAAAACCTTTTTCACCGCATTCCATGTTAGTTCTCATTTTTATTCTTAATCGAGACTTACCATCATGTGAATTGCTTGTTTAGCTTTCATATTTTTATTATGTATATTTTTTAAATCCGCGTATATCTTCACACATCTCGTGTCCGTATGTTGGATTTTCATAAAATAATTATGTTTTTACACAATAATTACATTTCTGTAGATTTACAGAGTTTATAGATATAGAGCATAGATTTTAACCTTGAATTAAAGAGTTCTTGATCGAACTTTTTGTTTACGACGTAGAGAACAATGCAACGTTAACAGTGTTTATAGTTATTTAAAACACCAGCATAAGCACTACTTACTTAATTGCGATATATTGCAGTTAAAATTAAAACGAGCATTCCAAAAGAAACTATTATAATTAAAATAATTCGGAACGAAATAGGAGCCAGAAAGGCGCGCCGAAGGACGAGACCTCGCGTGTACAATATCGATCGATACTCCACGACGACGCGACGCCGCAAGGCAACATCGGGGTAACACTCAGTCTCAGTGCACTATCGTTTCTTGCGGCAGTCAGATGGAAAATTTACTATTAAATATTTATAGAAAAACATGGGTCGTATTGTCGCATGGACCACCAGAGTGCTAAAATGTGGGGTATCACCTCGTGCAGTGAGAATATTAAGGTTTAAGCCTCACGTACGTTCAAAATTCCGTAATTTGGTGTGCGTTTATTAACTACGGTAATCCCGGACACCGATGGTATGATCGAGGCCTTACACATTTATCTCATGCTTATCGTAAACGCACCATGCTTGTCTCAGTCCATGCCTGACCGTTGCGCGCAAGCAACACACGGAAGTAATATTGCGCACGCGCTCTCAAACGCGAATAGCCGGCTTTAAATTTAGAAGCGGAATGTCGGGCGGGGGGTCAGTTCCTTGGCCTGTGCATCGACGTATCCTCTCGCGTTACCCTCCCAGCTCGCTAAACCCTTCGGTAATACGCTCTGCTTTGGAAAATTCTAACACCCGGCCTTCCGAAAACATGACGTCCGCGCACGTCCGTACACAAACTTTAAAATAATCACGATACCCACGGGTTCCGCGCGATTGGCCTACATCCAGACTCACAGCAGCCGCTACGCGTATTTTCAATTTCAGTATTTATATAGTTTTCGCAACGAAACGTGTTCGATTTAGCGATAATGTCTTCTTCTAGGCGACGCCCGAGGCCCAAATTGCGTATCATTATTCCTGTAACTACTGAATATTCTATATGAATCACGGTGTTTAAAATGAGCGCTCGAAATATGTCAAAATGAGAGTGATGTTGTGATAAGAAGATTTTAATCGTCTTAAACTGTTAAAAAGACTACAAAAGTGTTAGTGCTCTTATTACATTATATTAATTTTGTAAAATTTGTGTTTTAGGAGCAAAGGTCGTTAAAAGCCGGTGAAGTTACAGCACAGGAAGCAAATAACATGTCGGCTACTAGTTCCAGACTGCAGACTGAAGCTTTTAGTGCTGAGAAGAAAGCGATGGCTTCAGCACAAGCCAGGCAAACCGTTACTTCAAGCGGAATGTTCAGCCACAAGGAGCACTCCAGTGTTGCGCATTCTAATATGACAATTTCTAGTAAAAATCTATCAACTAAATCGACGTTACTTTCCTCACAGGTGAGTCCCACATGCATTATCCAAAAGTAACGTACTGAAAGTAACAATTTTTTTTATATAAAGGAATAACATCAAAAATATGCGACAATTTTATTTATATTTGCGATGCGATTTTCATGATTTCTTGCTACTCATAAACAAAAGATGAATGTGGCATCAACACTATAATAGCTTTTCTGACCTAAATTATTATAATTTTCTTTAAAAATAATAAATATTTTCATAAGATGCTTACGCTAGTTATGCAAACACTTTGAAAGTAAAGTTGATAGCTCTTTAACTTTTTCTTTTCGTTCAAAATGTTATCGCCTGATTTTATTTAAACAGAATACTAATTTAGTAACTTCCGATTCTCTTTCGCTGATTTTTAACGGCCTGGTAACAGTTCCAATAAAGAAAAGTTAACGTTAACAATACGCGTGTCTTGACGTAAGTGCGATTTACTCAGAATTTGATATCTAATGTCGTGCATTGCCATTTCAGATGAGTCAGCTTTTAAATGGAATCAAACCTGGCGATGAAGATCTAACAAATTTAACGTTTGATGATCTGGACAGGTTAAACGCAAATTCAAACCAGAAGGACGTTGATTTGGCGATACAAAAGTATTCATCGCGTATGAACGCATTTATTGCCTCTATTAAGAATAATCAAATTGACATAAAGAATGCTTCAGCACATTTTAACAAATTAAATGAAATGATGAGAAGAGCATGGGCTGTTCCAACATATGGTCACGAACTGGGATATTCGCTCTGCAACACATTAAGAACATCAGGCGGCCTTGATATCCTAATGGAAAATTGTTTAGAGTCTAATAATCCGGAACTACAATTCTCTTCGGCGAAGCTTCTAGAACAATGCCTTACAACAGAAAACAGAGCCCATGTTGTTGAGAACGGTTTGGAAAAAGTTGTGAATGTGGCTTGCGTGTGTACTAAATATGCGAATTCAGTAGAACACTCGAGAATACGCACAGGTATATTAGAGAATTTGTTCAAACACAGCGAAGGGACCTGCAGTGACGTAATCAAACTGGGAGGTTTAGACACTGTTTTATTTGAATGTAGAAAAAATGACATAGAAACTTTAAGGCACTGTGCTACAGCACTTGCTAATCTGTCGTTGTACGGTGGTGCAGAAAATCAAGAGGCGATGATAAAGCGGAAAGTGCCCATGTGGTTGTTTCCTTTAGCTTTCCACAACGACGACAATATCAAGTATTACGCTTGTTTAGCCATCGCTGTTTTGGTTGCCAATAAAGAAATTGAAGCAGCTGTATTAAAATCAGGAACTTTAGATTTGGTAGAACCATTTGTAACGTCCCACAATCCATCAGAATTTGCGAAATCCAATTTAGCTCATGCACATGGTCAAAGCAAAAATTGGCTACAAAAGTTAGTTCCTGTATTAAGTTCAAAAAGGGAGGAGGCTCGGAATTTAGCGGCATTCCATTTCTGCATGGAAGCAGGCATTAAGAAACAGCAAGGAAACACAGAAATATTCAGAGAGATTGGAGCTATAGAATCGTTAAAGAAAGTGGCCAGTTGTCCAAACGCAGTCGCTTCTAAATATGCCGCCCAAGCGTTAAGGCTCATAGGCGAGGAAGTTCCCCACAAACTGTCGCAGCAGGTCCCTCTCTGGTCGATAGAAGACGTAAAAGAATGGGTTAAACAAATAGGGTTTGCTGAATATGCAAACAATTTCCAAGAGAGCAGAGTTGATGGTGATCTGCTGCTACAGATAACTGAAGATAATCTCAAAGAAGACATTGGTTTGCATAACGGAATCAAAAGGAAAAGGTATATCAGTAATGTCACCTTATTATTATACTAATATAAGGACAATCTTATTTAAAAAAATATTGGTTCTAAAATATGGGTTAAAAACAATTTTCTCAAGCTCCATTTATAACAGTACTTAAAATATCTACGTAAATAAGTGATTATAGAGCAGGATTATGCTACTACTTCTCCTTCACATTTATTATCAGGATAAAGTTTGTAGTAAAATGAAGGTGGATATTTTTACTCTAGCCGAAACTTATACTCTCAAAATTTATCTACGCTAGAACCTTAAGAAATAACTGTGAAATGACGTAAATAGAACAAAAAATTATATCGATAATATTTTGGCTTTTCAGATTCACGCGAGAGCTTCAACAGTTAAAGAAAATGGCGGATTACAGTTCACGAGACACGGGCAGCCTTAACGAGTTCTTACAAAGCATAGGACCCGAATACACAATATATACATACTCCATGTTAAACGCGGGTGTCGATAAAGAATCTATCAGAGGTTTAAGCGACGAGCAGCTAGAGAATGAATGTCGTATAGTTAACAGCATACATCGGTTAAGGATTCTGAATGCAATTCGAGGTGAGGACAGCTATTAATCACATCGATATTGTCAATGTAGAGGTTGTATAAATGACTACTTTTTTTCTGTAATAACACGGCCGTGATATAAAAATATCACTTAATAAAAATAAAGTTATTTTTAATCGTTTGACTTTATATAATTTAAAACAGTAGCTAATATTGTAACCCTATAGAATGACAATGTTAGTGTTTAGTTAAAATCTTCTAGATATGAGGAAAATAGGTAGAATGATCCTAAGTTAGCAATTTACTTTTCGGTTTCAGTTTAAAGAATTTTATTTCTTATAAGAACACTTATATAATGAGATACAAAGTAATTATATTAAGATAATATTATCACATCTACCTCTAGTCTTGGAAGCGATATACTCTTAGATTATTTACTTATACATATTATGTACAACAGAATAAAGATCTAACATTGTGCGTACGTATTTCCTAAGTATACTTTTGAACAATTTCATGTTATTCCAGTTTTTTATGTCATCTGGTAAATAATTTATTGAATTGCTGTGCTCCCTCAAACAATAGCGTTTTTTGCCATAATTAGTTCGTGTAGTCATTTAGTTGGTGTTTATTTTTACTTATTAAGTTGGTTTATTATGTAACTGTAGTATGTTTGATTGAATAAAATTTGTGGTAATATTTTTTATTAGGGAGCAAGTGCAATGAGTGCATACTTAATTGTGTAAAATTTTGCAAGTTAGTATTTTCATATAATAATTTAGGAGAAAATTAAAAAAATATTTTAACGCGTAATTAAGTCTATAAAAATTCCGTAAATACAATGTTCACTTAAAGCTTAATAGGAGTACCTACTTATGTGAATTTTTAATAATATAGAGATAAAAATAAATATTTTAGGTACTTACATACATAACACGCATTTGAATACAACACATTGATTCCATTATGTAACATTGTGAACATGTTTTGTAACTTTGTCCCTTTCTTTTCAAACTTTTGCATTTCAATAGAGTATTACTTTTAGTTTGTTACATTAATGTTAATATTTACTATATACGCTGTTGGTTTTCTAAATAAATAAAATAAAATAAATAAATAAATCTTCAACATTTTCTCCTCTTACGATCATAGGGTTCTCTAATTAAAGACCCTCCTGACACCTTTAGCCGGTCAATTGAAATTATATCCAACGCATAAACTACATTTCATCATTAAATAGTTTATCATCAACCAATAACCACAACTTTTTATGCATTCTCTTATCCATTATAGCCCATCGAAGTTTAATGCTTCACATAGGCCTCCCCACAAATTTATTTATTTGTTATATCCACTACTACTATCATTACAGGGTTGCCCTAATAGAATAGATAAGTCAGACTTTGGCTAGAGGACATACTACATATACATAGAAATAACAAAGTAGCCTATGGGAACTCGTTCAGAGAACATCCGAATAAATCAAGCTGCTCAACCACCTGCAATGAGCGTACATAAAACCGCGTCTCCACCAAAGTTTTGTTACCAGCTGTTGTGTTGCCAACACGTGTTGATAACAAATGTTTCTGTAATTACCTAGTGTTGGCAACAAAACTTGAAACAATGTCGGGAACTGTTTTTCCATTTTCGGCGGCAACATCAAAGGAATACACTTGTTGCAAACATTTGTTCCCTCGGTGGAGACGCTAGTTGGAAACATTTGTCGGCAACGTCGGAAACAAATGTTGGTAACTTTTGTTGTGTTGTAAACAGTTGGAAACATAAATGTTGTCAACATTTTTGGTGGATACGCGGCTTAACGCGCCCGTGAGCGGCACCTCTCGTAATAAGTTGGTTCTCGTAATAATTTACCACATTTATCATTGTTATATATTATATATAAGGTATTTATACATTTGATATCTAGGTAACATAGTTGCCACGTTTCGCTGGCGGGTTTGCAACCGCAGTTTGTTTTTAAGATGTTGCTGACCGTCTTTTTCAATTTGTTGCCTCTTATGATACTCGCGGGAAAATATAAGGTAGTGGATATTCTTTCACTGCGACAATATTATAGAATTATTTAACAAACTTAAAAATACATAAACTTATTCATCAAAATAGACAAAATTTATCAAAACATCAGCTGCGTTGAAGTATTCTTAACTATTATAATTACTTACAGTATATGAAAGTACACTACCAAGCAAAGGAGAAGAGAATATGGAGAAGAACCTAGATGTATTCGTGAGTTATAGACGGTCCAATGGTTCACAACTTGCGAGTCTGCTGAAAGTCCATCTACAGTTGCGTGGCTTCACCGTTTTCATCGACGTAGAAAGATTAGAAGCGGGAAAGTTCGACAACAACTTGCTACAAAGTATACGACAAGCGAAGAACTTCCTTTTAGTGCTCACGCCTAATGCTCTTGAAAGGTGTAAGCACGACACGGAACAAAAAGACTGGGTTCATCGGGTACGTTGATTATATTTTCCTTATATGTAAATCATTTTAGTGATTCTATTTAAAAAATTATCAATGTAAAATAAAATAAGACCTAAAGAAGCATACATTAGAAAAATAAAATGCACGCTAGATAATTATTTCACTTCGCATTGCGCACTTACTTAAATTCAAACTTAGAATACATCGCATAAATATACATCTATATCTCCTTTTTAAATTGTTATTAATTTTACATTGTCACCGCATTTTGTTATAACTTACTTAAGAGAAATATAATAATAATACTTAAATATCGGGATGACACGATATCAAGAAAATTGATATTTATAAAGAAAAGTGAGAAACCAAACCGTATTCTTATCCTACGCACACAGAACTCAGATTTAATCGTTAATATCGGACCTTAGGTTCATTAGATCTTTTCATATGATAACATTTGTGTTGCTAATTTATTTTTAAATATATCCCTGCGTTTCCGTTATAAAATATGAGCGACATAACTTCCTACATCTTGATTACCTACCAACTTAATTTACATTTAGTTTATTCTTATAATTTTAAAAGTATTCATAATCGCATAAATAAAACATTATGATCCTCCAGGAGATAGTGGCTGCTTTACAATCCAAGTGCAACATCGTGCCCATTATCGACAACTTCGAGTGGCCCGAGCCCGAGGAACTGCCGGAAGATATGCGCGCCGTGTGCCACTTTAATGGTGTTCGCTGGATACACGACTATCAAGACGCTTGTGTGGAGAAACTAGAAAGGTATGAAACTCCTTAATTAAACATTGGTGGCTCATATTAATAATCACTTCTTCTTTATCATCATCGACGTGTAAAATTCCATCGAAGGACATAGGCCTCTTCTGTTATAGGGAAGATTTAGGCATTGCTTTAGTATCCTGCGACACAAAGGGGATGAGAGGGGCGAAGAAGAAGATGGGGTGTAATCTTCCTTTGCACTCCCCTCCCCCTCACGGAATTTAAGAACAGCCATGGGATTAAATGTTAAGCCACCCCAGCCACTATCTACTGTCGTTGATATTTGATAGATACTTTCATATTTATGACAAAGTTAACAGAAATCTTAGCTATAATTGGGACTTTGCTATATGTTTAAACCCTCAATTAACTTTTAAAAATATTCTTAAACCACATTTCCGGGTAAAAATCTACTCGGGCATTATAAGGGCATTATTGTACATCGATCAGTTACCAACAAAATCGTGCCTTAATCGTCACTGCCAATTAAAGGACGCTGCTTGCCCGTCGTTGGTTAAGTATTTTATGAATCGCATACGCGAAATAGTATTTATTAGAAGCTACAACATCTTTCTAATATATTCCAAAGTCGCCTCTTGGATACCCACGGGATTAAAATGAAATGGAGTGATTGATTTTTCTTAATACTTCAAGTGACGGGATTTTTACAAAAGTATCAATACCTATTGATGTTTTTTGCATGCTATGTAAATTAAAAGATAATAATATAATTTTAAAAGTATGGTAGCAAAATTTTATAAGTAGAAATACGGGTGGCAACAAATAATTACAAATGTTTAACCTGAAAAGAAACAACTAAACAAACTAGTTAATCTACCAAAATAAAATAATGAAGACATTTAAAGTAAAGTTTTGTTTTAAAGTGTTCATTTAAAATAAAACCTTGTAAAGTCAACCGTGCACCAATTCTGTTTTTGTTGATCGATACAGATCTGCGCGCCTAGTGTGAGAATCACTGATAAATTATTTAAGGTGTAAACTGTCAAATAAGGTATTACATTTTATTAATTTCAACAGTTTCCTACGGGGCAAGTCGAACCTGGGCACTCGGTTTGAAGGACCTCTCCGTGGGCGCTGCGACGTGACGACTCCGGGCACGGCGGCGATCGGCCGCGGCCCGCCCAGCTACCAGCGCATGCCGTCGTGCGAGAGCCGAGGGAGCGACAAGGCTGACTGACTAGAGCCCACGCACACCCTGCCGCCTGTTAGGTAATTATTGCGTCACATTCATATACTTATTGTGTTTAAAATTCCCCATAGGAAATTGTGTATCTATTTTACAAAGTAAAGCAATTACTTTGCAAAAACTGGTTAATGAAACGAAAAATATTATCTCAATAGTAAATAGCAAAAAATGTGAAACAGACAAGTGACGGCTCTGTGGCGCAGTGGCTTAGTAATGAGTTGCAGCGCTAAGAGCCGCGGGTTTGAATCCCGGACGTAACAAGTATTTGTATGACCTAAAAATAATTGTTCTGGGTCTGTTCTATGTATGTAAACAGTCCCTGCGATACAGAAGAAAATCCTAGTGTGGAAGTAACGTTTTTTTAAAAGAGAGGAAGAGAGACAACTAATGAAATTAAAATTTTTGTACAACCGACTTCAATACGAATACGCATTATTACGGATAATTCCAAAAGTACTAGTCAGATCTTGATCAAATTTATATGTGATGTTTAAATTATAAGCACCATCTTTCAAATAAAATAAAATCATCAGAATCGATTCACCTAGAAAAAAGTTCTGAGGTTACACACATTAAAAAAACAGTCGAATTGAGTACCTCCTCCTTTTTTAAAGTAGGTTAAAATGGTAAGTAGGTAAATTATCTGAGTTTCAAAGACGTTCACGTTGTTATAATATTAATTTTCCTCGATGTTGCAGATTAACCTTCCTCACATTGAACAATAAAGTTTTGGCTTAACAATGAGTTGCAACGCTGGGGACGCGGGTTCGAATCCCGCACGGAACAAATATTTGTATTTGTATATGTGTAGATGTTTCTCCTCGTGCAATTTATGTTTGTTAACTGCCTCCACGATACAAGAGAAAATCCTAGTGTGTAGGTAACGTTTTTTTTAACAAAATAAAAAAAATATTCATACATTGCATAACACTTTGGTGTATTCTACTATATATCGCGTGCGCGCGTCTTCCACAGACTACTTAGTGGATACTACGTATGATATGGATACGGCGTCTTCGCTTGCCGAAGCCGACTAACGTCATGCATACTTGACCGCTCATACACACGTTCAAGTTTACATGACGCTGCAAGCTTGATCAAGTCGGCAGAATCGAAATTAAATTTTTGCTTCAAGTAGACTTGTCATGCACACCCATAGCCATACACCGTCAAGTTTACCGGACGCCGCTTCAAGCGCGCTGCAAACTTGACGGTAGACTTGATCGTGTATGGCTGCCATTACTTAATAATAATAATAATAATAATAAATATTTATTTCATTTCCAATTACACATATTTACATACAGAAACAAATATGATTAAAATTAAATAAAGTAACAATAAGTCTAACAAAAATAACATGCTATGATAAAATTAAAACTATGTGTAGCTTAATAATATAGAATCTACAAAAGAAAAATAGAACAGTCAAGTTTATAATATTAGCTATAGTATGTTTCTAGAGCAGACGGAAAAACGTACATTGACCTTTGACGATATCATCGCGGTAGCCAACCTTTTTCTTAGGTTTTATCTTTTTATCCTTGTATCATTACATACATCATCACAGTGAATGATAAGAGTGCCGAGTACGCAGTTCTTTGCAGGTCCTATGTCTATTATTTTATTATAAAGAAAGAAAATTATCCTGTACTTATATGAATTAAAAACCAAATTAACATTAATTAAAATTTATTATTTATAAACCATAAGAGTTAATACAAATTTAATTATTACGTTAACTGTAGGTAAGTAGTGTAATAAGTAGGTAGGTATCTAGTTGTACAAAATATAACCACTTCTTGGCAGGCGGGTAAAATGGCGAACTTTTAACGTATTCTTTAGCAGTCAACCTTGAAGCATGCATAAAAAAATATCATAATAGATTGTCAGAGACACTTGACAGACTATGCTTTTGTAACTATTTCAGAAACATTTTCTGACGATAAAGACGTAGAAAAGTTCGCCGCATTGATTATAAAACTATCTACAGTTTTATTCAATTAATTTAATTTGTTTTCTTCTTTTATGAAGTGGTTAATGCAGTTTTTCCACTTTATATGGTCAATATTGTATAGCCCTTCTTCTAATAGTTTTTTACGTCTACCATTTTAAAAGTGGTATTGTTTCGGTTTAGGTTTGTTATCTCTGAATGATCGCTTCCTTCACCCCACCCCGTACCATGAAACAAGCTTGGCGCATAACGATACGTAATCGATAATGAAATGTACGGAAGCAATACCTGTCGTTTTGTTTCGGTGCTAACATAATACTTTAGGTCAATGTACGTTTTTCCGCCTGCCCTAGAAACATACTATACCTGCCTGAACTAGGTTGAGTACCTGTGTTTCAGACATCACTTATACAATCGGTTTAATAATGTAGGACACTAGATATTTAAATAATTAAACTATATTATATAATAAATAAAATAACTAAATAACAATTTTTGTTACTTACAATTACTTAATGCAAACTATTTTAGAATTTCTAACATCCAACATAACAACTTGCAGCTGATCTGTTTGGATTTGCTATGCACTGATGAATTCTATAGTTTTCTTGCTTTTTTTAAATTTATTATGGAACTTCGGTTATTGGTTAACTATATTCTTTAAAATTATATTCAGACCGTTATGAATATTAAAATACTATACTTAATTTAGTTTATATCGCTATTTCTCTCTCTAATTAAATGTACTCTGTGATTATAATCAGAAACTATAGCACATCAAATAAAAATAACGTTTGACGACGAAAAACGACATTTTAATGTTTAATTTTATGGGAAAAATAATGACATTTCATTTTATTTTAAAGAGCTAGTCGGATATTATATTCGACGTGATGAGTCCATTATTTCTTTTAGAGAAAGAAAGAGCTTGCTAGAACTTGCACTACATTATTAGTTTCTTTAGCTGTTTCTCCTCCAATTAAATGTAGTTTTGTTGTTGTAATTTTGAAACTGTAGCTGTAGTACAAAATAGTCTTTGTCAAACAATCATTTTTATACCTATATGCATTATATATAAAAATGATTGTTTGACAAAGACAATTTTAATATTTAATTTCATTAAAAATATTTCATTTTATTATAAAGAACGAGTAGGATATTATATCCGACGTGCTTTGTCCATTCTTTCCTTCAAATCTCCATCGTATTTTTCCATTCCGGAACTTGGACAACATTATTTTATCATCGACTATTATCCTCTTCAGCTTTGTTTGTTGTTTAATACACCACTCTCCTAGCATCTCCTACTTTCTTCTAGACCGCTTTCAAAGCGATAAGACTGTTTATTTTTTATTTTCTTCATATTATTTATTTCTGTATTGATTCAATAAATAATATTCAAAAGTATTTATTGTTTGACTGAATTATTTTAGTAAAACTAATTCATCAGTTTGCAATAGTCCATTACTTAATAAAGACCTCTCGAGTTCAAGAGTGCCTTAGAAACTACTTGTAGTTAACGTTTTCGATATAATTGCTCTGACATCCATTTGAACACTTTATAAGATGATAATTAGAGGCTGCGCTTACAGACGCCACGGCACGCACGGCGTGTCAAAGGATTTTTTTCGTGGGGAAAAAAGATTTTCGACGTTATTTTAATGATCTTAGCACTGACATTCCTTTATTTCAACACGAATAGACCGAAACGTGTCGCGTGACACCACGGCATGCTGCTGCAGGTCACGGCATTCCATGTGATGCCGATTTGCCGCTTCATCACGTGAACGCATAGGCTACTTTATGTTGTCAAAGGAAATGCGAGTGCTAAATAATTAAAACAAGGTTTAAATTTTAAACAGCACAGTGCTAAACTGAGTTAGCGCCCGAAAGCGGCTGCTTATGTCACGACGCGGATTGCCACAGGATCCTTTGGCATGCTGCGAGGCCACAGGATGTTACAATACTTTTAAAGCATTTTAGATTAAATTTTACTAGACCTATGGAACTAAATGAATTTATAGATTCTCTTATGATGAATTACACGGATATAGCAATAATATAGATAGCAGAAGCACTTCTTTAATCCTACCAATTTCCTTAAACATATCAATGTTTATCCTGTTAATTGTTTTATCTCCTTTTTTTTGCAATAATAAGAAAATGTTTCTTTCACAGACCACGAAGAAATCGTCAATCATCCTTAGACAAAGCTCCGCCGACGACTTCTCAAAGCTGCGAACAATTGCTTAGTAGTTGCAACACGTCTAAATCAATGTCCCCAGGCATGTCTTTGTACAGTCTATCCGAAAGGCTGTCGGAAAGCTCCGACCACACAGACACTAATGATAACGCAAAATCAACACGTCGGTGTCGTAGCTGTGAAGGCATATTAGAAGCAGACGGCAAAACGCACACGCAAATTCCTTTGCCTACGCCTTTAGACGCTGCGACACAAACCAAGAGAAAAAAGAATTTTATGGACAGATGTGTAAATAAAGTGAGACTATGTTGACAGGCTGATGATTTTGCAGTTAAACAAGCGCTTGCAGAGTGTGTAATATGGTACAATTGGACTTCTATCGCATATTTATGTGAATCTTGTTAAAAGTACAAAATGTGCACAATAGTGTAAATAATTTGTGTATGCCGAAGTTTACGAAATGTATTTTTATTTGTGATCAAATATACCAATGCTTGGTAAATCTAAAAGTTGTAATCTCAATGAGTGCATGTGGAAGGTTTTATCCATGAGACGTGACAATGACTGCTACCCTGGGGTGTTTTAAGAACATCGCTCGCGGTGGCGACAGTAATGGATAAGTCAGTTTGCTATTCGTTGTAGTATGGCAAATTGCTTTTATCTTTCTATACACTGGCTATATTGTTTATAAATATCTCTCTATTCCTTCACTCTCTATATAATATACAGAAGAATTTATGGATGTATTTAATTTTTTTTAGTTTCTTGCCAATAAAATATATGTAAAATACAAAATTCGTATGGAATTATAATTTGCGAATGTGATAGTCTAGATCTTTTATCGATATGAAATTTGAAATTCACTCAAACTTTTTGAATTATACTAGTAATTTATTTTCCTGCGTAATCACTTCGAAATTATCTTGTAACTATTTACAATACTTGTACAAATATCTACCTTAGTTTTAAGAGTCATCAATAAAGTTAACCACTGTAATGATAATGTTACGTTATCAGAATAATATATTTATGTACTAGCCTAACCATTAAATAAATGGTATTATTAAACCTTTATTTTTCGTTTTTACTTACCTCATACGTTTCTTCAATAGTTACTATTTATATTTCGAACGTAATGATCATCAAATTAGCTTACTCTCTTACCTATATCATAAACGATAGGTACGTTTAAGTCGCAAGTAAAATAAATAAAGATATAAATATTCCTCTGATATATTGCATCAAAAGACGACCGCATGGCGTCACGTATGATTACTCTCTTCTTTCTCACACTGCACCTTATTACACCATCGTTAGGTACACCGAGCACACCGCCGTGTTAGCGTGTACACTTATATCGAAAGTCATTTGCAACAAACAACTAACATGCTTTTAGGTGCATACATTGCGCGTCCAGCAGCATACTTGTTAGTTAGGGGTTGTTAAAAAAGAAAGAACAAATACCAAAACAATGGTGCACTTCAAACATAATACTGCTTTATAAAAAAGGAAATCCACTTGACATCAACAATTATAGACCAATTAGTCTACTATCTTCAATCTATAAACTGTTCTCTTCGATAATCCTAAGTAGAATAGCCCCAGACATAGACAGAAACCAACCAATAGAACAAACAGGCTTACGACCACGCTACGCAACAATGGATCACAGCGTGTATGGAACAAATAATAGAAAAATACAATGAATACAACATGCCGTTATACATAGCATTTGTAGATTATGCTAAGGCGTTTGACAGCATATCACATTCATCTATATGGAAGGCTTTGAGAAAAAACAAAATAAATGAAAAATACATTAGTGCTAAAGAACATATATTTTTTTTTTTAAATATGCTACAAGTACAAGCAAAATAAAACAAGAAAGACACGGAGAAGAGTTCTAAATTGGGAAAGGAGTGAGGCAAGGTGACCCTCTTTCACCCACACTATTTATAGCCGTCCTTGAAGAGATATTTCAAAACCTAGAATGGAAAAACTAAGGTATATGGATACTAAATAAAACATTAACACATCTACGATTTGCTGATTACATAGCTCTATGTGTGTCAGTGAATCTGCAACTGAATTAGAAATCATGCTTCAGACCCTGAACACCCAAAGCCAAAATGTAGGACTTGAAATGAATTTATCAAAAACAAAAATTATTACAAACAGCTCCATACAACCAATCAAAATAGAAGGAAAATCCATTGAATATGTTCATGACTATGTATATTTAGGCAAAGTGATAACTTTCGAACTAAACAGCAATGAAAAAGAAATAGACAGAAGAATAAACATGGCGTGGAAAGAATAATGGGTTCAAAAATAAATTCTTAAAGGAAATTACAGCCTAAGAATGAAAAAGGTCATAATGGACTTGTGTATCCTCCCAAGTCTAACATGTGCAAGTCAAAAATGGGTATATACTGAAAGAATGAAAAACAAAATTTTGTCCTGCCAACATGCTATGGAGAGAAGCATCATTAAATTAAGGAGAATACAAAAAACAAGAAATATAGATATTCGCAAGAAAACTAAATTAACGAATGCACTTCAGCATAGCCAAATACAAAAATGGATATCAGGACAAAAGATGGACCTACCATACAACAAAATGGAAGGGCCCATTTGGCAAGAGGAGTGTAGGACAGCAAAGGAAAAGATGGGTGGATGACATTATTAAAACAGCAGGAGAAGAATTGATGCAAATTGCCAAAAACCACGAAAAATGGTTCAAATTGAAGGAGACTTTTACCACAGTATAAATATATAGTAGGAACAGTATGGAAACTACCTACAAACGCTCGAAACGACACACGCACACAAACATGCGCAACGACTAGACTTCTAAGCGCTCGTCGCGGTGCTCTCAGTAGCGAGTATCGCGTCAAGACTTTTTAAAAATGCCACAAACGTATTGCGTAGTATACGACTGTTTGAACTCGGCTTCATCAAAACCGGAGCTATTTTAAGCTTCCTGCTGATTTTGAAAGGTAAGAATGATTTTTATTGTCATTGTTATAATCGTTATCGAATTATAAGTCCGTATGATTGATCATAATGAATTCGTGAACTTATTTGTAAATACAGATTTTTTTTATAGGATAAGGGTGACAAACGAGCACACAGTCCACCTGATGGTAAGTGGTTGCTGCGGCCCATAGACATCTACATCTATCCTCGCTTGCGAATCAAAATGCAGATGCGTGCGGGCCTCCGGCCACCTGCACTCACCAAGCGAAACGCAGAGGTAAACCTCTACTTTACGCTGGTATTCTGTGAGGTCGTGGTACCACCCCGGTTCGAGCCGGCCCATCCGTGCGACAGCAAAAATAGAATAGAATAGAATAATTTTTTATTCAATATAGATCACATGTGTAATTCTTATTGAAAGTCATTTTTTACTTTACCACTGGTTCGAAAAAAAAAACCTCCGTCCTGGGAAGAACCAGCAAGAAACCCAGCGGGACTTTTTTATTAAAGCAAATTTTACAATAATGGTTATACAACTATATAAGTACAAAATTTATTTTAGAAACAGCTTGGAAGCGATCACCTCATTCCCAGGGGTTATTATCAACCATGTATTCATTTATACTATAATAACCCTTTTTATACAGTTTCAACTTAACAAAACATTTAAACTTGCTAATAGAGGGAGCCTGTACACTTTCCGGGACCTTGTTGTAATAGCGTATACATTGCCCCAAGAATGAATTACTGACTCTGTGGAGTCGAGAAACTGGTATCACTAGCTTGTGTTTGTTCCTAGTGTTTACAGAATGCACATCACTTTTTTTACTAAAACTACCTTTGTTTTTGTGAACATACATTAAATTTTCGTAAATATACTGAGAGGCCAAAGTTAATATATTTATTTCTTTAAATTTATCTCTAAGAGATTCTCTCAGTTTTAGGTTGTAAATAGCTCTAATGGCCCTCTTCTGTAAAACAAAAATAGTTTCTGAATCAGCCGCATTTCCCCATAGCAAAATCCCATAAGACATTATGCTATGGAAATAACTGAAATAAACTAATCTAGCTGTCTCGACACTAGTGAGACCTCTTATCTTTTTTACAGCATAGGCTGCAGAACTTAGTCTGCTTGCTAGTTTGGATATATGGGGGCCCCACTGAAGCTTTGCGTCGAGAGTGATGCCAAGAAAAACAGTGGATACAACAGGGCTCAGTTCTTCCCCATTTAAAAAAACATTGGTACTCAGATTTTTAACATTCGTTGTTGTAAATTTAATCCATTTAGTTTTATTTCCGTTTAAATGTAAATTATTAACGTTAAACCAATGCACTAATTTTGATATAGCATTATTCACTTCGTCACATTTAAATGATTGACGTTTAAGTTTGAAAATCAAAGAAGTATCATCAGCAAATAATACTATATCATGATTATCCTCTACAATAGAAGGTAAGTTATTAATATACACTAGAAATAGGAATGGGCCGAGAATTGAGCCCTGAGGGACACCCATTAGTACAGGTGAGCCGGAAGAACTTTTACCATTGATAATAACTTTCTGCATTCTATTACTTAAATATGAAATTATAAGTTTAAGCGCTGTGTTCTTGACACCATAGTACTGTAGCTTCCTGATTAATGTCTCATGGTGAACGCAGTCGAAGGCCTTGGAAAGGTCACAAAATATACCCAAAGCATCCTCTGAATTCTCCCATGCACAAAAAATATGTTTAATAAGCTCAACTCCAGCGTCAGTTGTTGAGCGACCCCTTGTAAAATCGAATTGATTTCTATGTAGCAATTTATTAATATTAAAGAAACTTAACATCTGATCTAAAATTATTTTTTCAAAAATTTTACTAAATGTTGGTAGTACAGAAATTGGTCTAAAATTGGCGGGGTCTAATGTACTACCAGATTTAAATAAAGGTATGACTTTACTGAGTTTCATTAAATCAGGAAACACACCAGATTCGACGCTTGTATTAAATATAGTGGCTAGATAAGGTGCTATTATATCTATTATAATAAAAGCTGCCGCGTGGCTCTACCACTGTTAAGGAATGATGATGAAGGAATGAGAATGCGGCGGCTTTGAGGCTATTTAAAGCTGATAGTGCAATAGTGGTAACAAAAAGTAAATCCAAGATGGCGGCTGCAATAGGTATCATTTTTTTCGTCATGGGTGCCATTTTCATGGGTTTCGAGGGTATTGAAGCCGATAGTGCTGTCGAAATGTAAATCCAAGATGGCGGCTTCAATAGGTTTAACAGTGGTAGAGCCACGCGGCAGCTTTTGCTGTCGCACGGATGGGCCGGCTCGAACCGGGGTGGTACCACGACCTCACAGAATACCAGCGTGAAGTAGAGGTTTACCTCTGCGTTTCGCTTGGTGAGTGCAGGTGGCCGGAGGCCCTTTTTACTGGAAATGAGGCATTTCATCTTAGTAATCACGGGTGACAACGCATCTGCATTTTGATTCGCAAACGAGGATAGATGTAGATGTCTATGGGCCGCAGCAACCACTTACCATCAGGTGGACTGTGTGCTCGTTTGTCACCCCTATCCTATAAAAAAAAGGTATCAATTTATTCGTCATGGGTGTCATTTTCATGGTTTTTGAGGGTATTGAAGCCTCGTTGAAATTGAGTGCTGGCAAAATGTAAATCCACGATGGCGGCTGCAATAGGTTGTAGTTAGGGTATGCAATTATCGAAACTTTTCGATAATCGATAATCCTATTTTTATCGAGTATTTTTTCGATAAAAACCGAGAATTACCGATTTACATAAGAAGAATACCTGTCTCTTAGAATTTCTTTCTTTGTGCATTCTACTCTTCAAGAAAATTTTACGTTTTTATAATTCAGTGAAATATCTTATTTAATTAAAAATCTGGTTTTATATCCATAAAATTACAAATAAATATCAAAAAAAAACCAGTCTTAATCATAATAGCTATGGTATCTACTATTAAACAACGAAACAAATAAAATCTTTTTCTCACAAACAAAAACAAAAAATATAGGTACTTTATGTAGGTAGAAAACTAGTCGAATAAAATTTACTTATGAAATAACACTTTCGTCTATTAGGGATTAACTAATTTTAACGATCAAATCAGTCATCTTAAAACAGTAATCGTTTTAAGTAATATGTACTTAAAATGATTATGAACTGTTTTAAAACACTGACTTAGAAGTATTTGGACTGGGCATACCTACAGAATTAGCGTGACTACCTAAACATATCTGGCGCATAAAATGGCCGCCTTTTATAGGGTTGTGATTCAGCAATATGGGCAGCTGATATCGATATTTTGACTAATATGAGTTTGTTCTTATTTCATATAATTATAGAAATTAAATCCATAGCCTAATTGCGTAACACACCTAAAATGGCAAACCATATCAATTTGACAGTTTAACAACATCCATTGCGTGGTTTTTGTTGTCGAGCAAACGAATTTTTCAATCACATGAAGCAATGGATATTGTTGGGTTGTTAAATTAGTTTCGGATTGCTATCCCTTAAATTTCGCTTGAGTTGCTTCACGAGGCTTCACCGCATATGTACACTTACGCAATGCACACTGCTATAGATTTTTTTGTGTTAGGTACACAGTCAAACAATGAGTTGAGTACGCAGGCAGCTAACTTGCAACTTGTTTTAAACAATGTTCTGAGTGTGCTAAGTGCTTACTCAAGTTTTGAAGTTACTTCTATACTTCTTTTAGCGCGTTAGAGAAAAATGATGAGAGTGAATTTTTTACAACTTCAATTGGTAATTGTCTGTCAATTGTTAAGTTTTCGTGAGAACTGATAACTATATTCAAGGTTATTTTTGTTTTGTTACACTAAAGAAGTATAATTTCTTACATGCGTACATAAGTACACACACACGTTTTGTTTTATATCAATGTGAACAAAGTTAAAAAGTTATAACGCACACAATAAAAATGAATATTGACAGAGTAGTGGGAAAATGAATATTTTTGCTTGTATACCAAATACCTTTGTTTACTGTACAATATAATATAATATTATACAATAAAATATAATATAATATTGTACAGTAAACAAATGTATGGAGATTGGATGGAGATCCTTGATTCCATATTTTAATCCCATATTATAGTATTTTTAATATAAAATAATAATGATTACTTGAGTAAAAATTAAATAAACTGTTTTTAAAATCAATACTTATTTATTATTAATTGGTATATAGGAACGTTCTGCACATAATTTATCACAAATGGTAAGTTATATAAGCATGTTCGGTCCTGCCAGATATGATATTTAATTTTTTTTTATTTTTTTTTTATAGGATAAGGGTGAAAAACGAGCACACAGTCCACCTGATGGTAAGTGGTTGCTGCGGCCCATAGACATCTACATCTATCCTCTGGTACAGATCAAAATGCAGATGCGTTTTCACCCGTGAGGACTAGGATAGAATGCCTCGTTTCCAGTAAAAAGGGCCTCCGGCCACCTGCACTCACCAAGCGAAACGCAGAGGTAAACCTCTACTTCACGCTGGTATTATGTGAGGTCGTGGTACCACCCCGGTTCGAGCCGGCCCATCCATGCGACAGCAAAAGCTGCCGCCTGGCTCTACCACTGTTAAAATAATTTTATCCAGATTTTAAATGAAAAATATAATTATTTTCACAGGTACATTCATTTTGTTGATTTAAAATTCGAAAATTTGGCATGATCGAGAAACGGTGGATGAAATATGATATCCAGGATTTAAAAACTATTATTATTATTATATATTCATTTCTGAACAAAATTAATTTATTAAAATAATTTCTATCGACACCATAGATAAGAGTGTACGACACTATTTCACTGCTTTTTTGACAGTTTGACAGCAGATCTACCTCAAAACTTGGCACAAACTTACTGTTTATCAAATTATAAAAACAATCAGTTTTGGTCATGAAATCAGTGAGCAAGACACTGGTGGGTGGAATCCCACCGCACGCGGCGCGAAATTCAAAAAATGACTCGCGGTAGTGATGAAAATGATTGCATAAAACTTTTATGAATTTATCGCTTATCGGTATTTTTAAAGAAAATTTTCGATAATTATCGGTGATATAAATGGACTGATTACCGATAAATTATCGGTTATCGATTATCGGTTTGCATGCCCTACGTCAATTACGCTCTTTTGTCACTAATTCTGATTCGCCTGCTCCGCCCACTTTGGGCTTCCTCTTGTTTCTTATATTCCGTGGGGTAAAAGCTAGTTGTTAATAAATCAGAACAAACTGGGTTGTATGGTCTATGAGCTTTGCCGTCTATCTTTTAAAAATCTCATCAACAACAACATCTCTTTGGAACTTTGGATTATGGAGTGAAGTGTAGAAAGAGGACCATCTCTGTATATGAAAAATGTCCCTAAAACGCGTCTAATAAGGGTGGCAATGCAGTAGCATAGGATAAATTAAAAAAAAGCGCCAAAATTAATTAGAATAAGATGGAGAAATAAACAAGGACCGACCAATTCGCTTGGTTTTGTACTACGTAAATAGTTGAGGTTTCGTATACTGGCATTTTACTAACTACTCTATACTCGCGACAATCTAAAGGCCCGATTTGACGTTTCTCATTATACATGCCGCGATAACTTTGTATGAACGTTGACGTAAGAAATCGAAAAATCAAATTCACAATCCAAAATAATTACTATGTTATCCATACACTATGACAATGAGTATTATTCGTAAGCACCAAGTTTTACTTTTGTTACGAGCTTGGCTTCGAAACAATTAAAACCTGCCGATTAAATTACCAAAATTGACATCTAGAATGTTCGAGTACATATCGGTCCCGAAATTTCTGGATGGATCTTGACTCTCCTAGTTCTGCTACTCGACACTAGAGGGCGCTAGTGTAACTAGTGTTGCCATGTACAAAACATTAATAGTGGCGCGTAACACTTTATATTCGGAAAATGCTTTTTTTTTATAGGATAAGGGTGACAAACGAGCACACAGTCCACCTGATGGTAAGTGGTTTCTGCAGCCCATAGACATCTACATCTATCCTCTATTACAAATCAAAATGTAGATGCGTTGTCACCCGTGAGGACTAAGATGGAATGCCTCATTTCCAGTAATAAGGGCCTCCGGCCACCTGCACTCACCAAGCGAAACGCAGAGGTAAACCTCTACTTCACGCTGGTATTCTGTGAGGTCGTGGTACCACTCCGGTTCGAGCCGGCCCATCCGTGCAACAGCAAAAGCTGCCGCGTGGCTCTACCACTGTTAATCAATACCTGTCACAGGTCTTTGTTTTTTTTTTGTTTTTTGGGTATGTACAGTACATTATCTTCACAGCTACAAGGCCTGTACTTTTCCTTTATAATATTTCGGACAGTTTTTTGTGCCAATTCCAAACGCTTGTACGGCTCGTTCTTATACTCGCCCATGAAGGGTTCCGTAGCAACAAGAAACATAACGATTTATGAGGTTTAAAAAAACTACTCACTAGATCTCGTTCAAACCAATTTTCGGTGGAAGTTTACATGGTAATGTACATCATATATTTTTTTTAGTTTTATCATTCTCTTATTTTAGAGGTTATAGGGGGGAGGGGGACACACATTTTACCACTCCTCTCCCGAAAACTATTCAGTTTAGAAAAAAATGATGCCATCAAAAACATAACTTGTAAAAAAAGCCAAGTCTCGCAACTCAGTTTTTCTACCGTAAAAAGTTGTGAGATCCATGTAATACCAAGTCGGTTAATTTATTCAGTCCATAGATTGATACATAGATTGACTTGGCAATCGCATGAAAACACAATATATCTCACAAGTAATACATATTATATTAAATTAGATTGTTTAGTGCGATGGCCAAGTCAATCTATGTATCAATTTATGGACTGAATAAATTAACCGACTTGGTATTACATGAATCTCCCAACTTTTTATACAAATACAAATACAATACAAATACAAATTCTTTATTTGCAAGAAACACAGTTGACAGGGTCTTAAGTTAAATCTAGTGTACATGTGTTTAGTCTGCTCGCAGACGTGCAAATATTTTGGTACATAATACAAAAAAAAACTATCTGTAAGTGGATCACATAAATCATTGAACTAATTTTTCCATTCTAAATATTCTTTTAGGCTATAGAAACAATTTTCCAATAACCATTTTGTTAAATTATTTTTAAAAGAGATTCCTTCTTTTTTTTTTAAATCCTTAGGTAATGTGTTATACAATAATATACTCATGTTATATACATTTCTCTCATACATATTTTTATGACAGGGAGGTTGATATATTAGGTCTGCATATTAACTTCTTAAACGCCTTGTTGTAGTATCTTGGCGGGTTTTAAAAAACTTAGGGAATGATTTGACAAAAAGACAGGCTTCTTTGATATATAAACAAGGTAATGGAAGAATATTATATTTTTTTAAATAAGGTTTACAACTATCTAAATACCAAATGTTGCTTAAGGCACGGATGCATCGTTTTTAAACTAAAAGTGCTCTTTCTACCTCAACAGAGTTACCCCAAAGCAAAATCCCATAACTAAGCACTGATGATACGTAGCCATGGTACGCGGTGAGGGTTTTACGGTAGAAGAACTGAGTTGCGAGACTTGGCTTTTTTTACAAGTTATGTTTTTGATGGCATCTCATTTCTTTTTGTAGATAGTTATATCTAAGTAGCTATTTACACCTATTATTGCATTATACATAATATATATATATATATATATATATATATATATATATATAAATATAAAAATTACGTGTCACATTGTTTGTCCGCGATGAACTCCTAAACTACTGAACTGATTTCAATGAAATGTTTCACAACGTGTGCAGTTTGGTCCAACTTGAGAGATAGGATAGTTTTTATCCCGATAAGTGACCTCAATATTAATTTATTGCGAATTTAAGGATTTTTTAATAGGACAGAGGGTCATCGGTATGAGTAGAACAACGTCTGCCTGGCCAGCTAGTATATATATATATATATATATATATATATATATATATATATATATATATATATATATATATATATATATATATAGGTACACTGATTCATTCACTGCAAATGTAACTTTGTAATACTATATGTTTATATGGGATTACAAAGTTATTTATGCAGTTGATGTATCTCGAAAACTGGACCGAAATTGTAAAATATTTTAATTTTTTCTTGATTTATATATTAAATAATAATTGTATTTCAAATTTGAAGTGTCTATGTCTGCTAGAGTTTTGATGATCGGTCAGTCAGTGAGTGACAAAATTAAGAAACTTTGACTAGTTATAATTCTTAAAGTACTGATTCAAATTTAATAAAATTTGAAATATACTGAGTTTATACAATGCCTACTTGGTTAGTAAAAATTCAGGCTTCTAGTTTCATTCATAACGAAGTTATAAGGTTTCGGAAATGGCCTGAACTGCTTCGAGAAAAGGATGGTACGGCCGTGCCGCTTTTTTGTTCGACTTGGCGGGGGCACTGCCGTGCCCCCAGATATAAGGAACCTCAATATCATTTTTGAAGACCTATCCATAGATATCCCACATGTATGGGTTTGATGGAAAAAAAGTTTTTGAGTTTCAGTTCTAAGTATGGAGAACCCCCAAAGTTTATTGTTTTTTTTTTCTATTTTTATGTGAAAATCTTAATGCGGTTCACAGGATACATCTACTTACCATAGTTATTATAGTTTCGGAAAAAAGTGGCTGTGACATACGGACGGACAGACAGACAGACATGACGAATCCATAAGGGTTTCGTTTTTTGCCATTTGGCTACGGAACCCTAAAAATGGTGGTTAAAATAAATTTGTTCAAGATCAAACTATTTCCAACATTAACATATTTAATATCAAAATAAAGCTAGAAATATATGTGGTCACATATTGTTTTTATATGTTTAAACATTAAATAATACGTTTTTCTCTTTTCTAAATGTAAAAGTATCGATTTTTCAGAACATCGATTTTATTTGGTCCAAAAATGGTTTATAACAGTCACAACACTACGGTAACGAACCTAAAGATATCAACAGACATGTCATTGTAATATCGTCCTGTGGGAATATTAATCAACGATTAATTCGTCTTTTTGAAAGCATTCTAGCAAAAAGCAAAGCAAAAAACAAAAAAAATAGCAAAAACCTGTGACAGGTATTGATAATTTTGATGCTGATACTATTAGATCCCATGTTTACGACTACTACGCAAGACAAGAATACCCCACCATAAGTAAATTACTTGTGTCCCTTAAATCTGCAAACTTTATAATGACAGTGCAACATCTATAAAAACAATTCTAAAAAATAGTGTGTTTTCATACAAAAAAAACCGACGAACGGAAAATATTGATGGAAAGGTATGACATAATACTACAAAGAGTATCCTTCTTAAGAGAAGTTAAAAAATAACCAACTGGGACAAGGTAATATTTATTGACGAGCCATGGTTAAATTCCTGTGCCACAATCTTGGACGTATGATACGCAAGCATCCAGCTCAAAAGTTCCAATTGGAAAGGGTGGACGCCTCATTATTTGTCACGCTGGATCTGCCGGGGAAGGTTTTATAAAAAATTGTTTGTTGGCATTAAGATAAGAATTGAGAATAAAAATGTTACGAATTCAGTGAATTTATTTATATAACTGACCCAACCACACTTATTTATTGTTAATGTTATTCTTGACTAGCGACCCCTCTCGGCTTCTTACGGGTGCATATCAGTAGCGTGCCTACATAATATACAATGTATGTCGGATTTTAGTTTGCATCTTGGCTTTGAAACTGGCCCAAATTTGAACTTAGTTTGGATTTATGTAATAACTGTTAAATATTACAAACTCGTATATGTATTAAAACGATATGTCTTGAGAATCAATTTTAAACGATGTAGATACATTGTCCATTACAAACTCTAGATAATCGATATGTCTCGAGAATCGATTTTTAAAGCAACCAATTTTTATTTCCCATCATTACGCAAAGTATTTTTATAGCTGTCAAATCGGGCTTCTTAGCACATGAGTAAAAAAACCGACCAGAGGGGAAGCTACATACAAACGGCTCGCTGCGATACACCCACACATAGCGCAGCGATGTGTGCGTGAGCTCTCACCGACAGGTTCACCGACGCTCAGTCAGGGTACAGACCGGTTCACGCCGGCTCAGTCAGAGTATCCATGAACGAGCTTCGTGCGCATTTAAATTTTATTAAAATTAATAAATAATTAATTATTAAAAATTTAAAAGCCTCTGCTGTAAAAAAAATTAAGAGGTCTCACTAGTGTCGAGACAGCTAGATTAGTTTATTTCAGTTATTTCCATAGCATAATGTCTTATGGGATTTTGCTATGGAGAAACGCGGCTGATTCAGAAACTATTTTTGTTTTACAAAAGAGGGCCATTAGAGCTATTTACAATCTAAAACCGAGAGAGTCTCTTAGAGATAAATTTAAAGAAATAAATATATTAACTTTTGCCTCTCAGTATATTTACGAAAATTTAATGTATGTTCACAAAAACAAAGATAGTTTAAGTAAAAAAAGTGATATACATTCTGTAAACACTAGGAACAAACACAAGCTAATGATGCCAGTTTCTCGACTCCACAGAGTCAGTAATTCATTCTTGGGGCAATGTATACGCTATTACAACAAGGTCCCGGAAAGTATACAGGTTCTCTCTACTCTCTATTACCAAGTTTAAATGTTTTATTAAGCTGAAACTGTATAAAAAGGGTTATTATAGTATAAATGAATACATGGTTGATAATAACCCCTGGGAATGAGGTGGTCGCTTCCAAGCAGTTTCTAAAATAAATTTTGTAAATAGTTCGTAATCATTTATATTGTAAAATTTATTTAAAAAAAAATGTCCCGCTGGGTTTCTTGCTGGTTCTTCCCAGGACAGAAGGGCTTTTTTCGAACCAGTGGTAAAGTAAAAAATGACTTTCAATAAGAATTACACATGTCATGTATATTAAATAAAAATTATTTTATTCTATTCTATTCTATAAATAAATAGACCAACAATATTTCGAAATTTTATACATCAACTAGCTGGCCAGGCAGACGTTGTTCTGCCCTTTCCAACGATCCTTCCTATAAAAATCCTTAAATTCGCAATAAAAAATTTTGAGGGTCATTTATCGGGATAAAAACTATCCTATCTCTCAAGTTGGATCAAAATGCACACAGTGTGCAAAAGTTCATTGAAATCGGTTCAATAGTTTAGGAGTCCATCGCGGACAAACAACGTGACACGTAATTTTTATATATAAAGATTCATTTATTAAGTGTTTTTGCAATTATTAAATAATTAAATTTAAGTCATCATCATCATCATCATTACAGCCCTTCACAAGTCCACTGCTGAACATAGGCCTCCCCCAAAGAATGCCACAAAGCACGGTCCCGAGCCACCTGCATCCATCGACTTCCCGCATGTCTTACCAGGTCGTCACTCCATCTCGTGGGGGGACGCCCTACACTTCGCCTACCGGTACGAGGCTGCCACTCGAGAACCTTTATTCCCCATCGGTTGTCGGTTCTTCGAGCTATATGGCCGGCCCACTGCCACTTCAGCTTACTAATCCGTTGGGCTATGTCGGTTACTCTGGTTCTACTGCGGATATCCTTATTCCTAAGTTTATCACGCAGAGAAACTCCGAGCATAGCCCTCTCCATAGCTCGCTGAGCGACCTTGAGCTTCCTCATACGGCCAGCAGTGAAGGACCACGTCTCAGTTCCGTAAGTCATCACTGGCAACACGCACTGGTTGTACAATTTCGTTTTAAGGTTTTGAGGTATGTCTGACGAGAAGATGTGTCGTAGCTTCCCGAACGCTGCCCAGCCGAGTTGAATCCGTCGATTGACCTCTCGTTCGAAGTTGGACTTACCTAGTCGGACTATTTGTCCCAGGTAAACATACTCGTCAACAACTTCGAGCTTAGTGCTCCCAACAACTACCGGCATAGGTGTGACATGGACATTAAACATGATCTTTGTTTTGTCCATGTTCATCTTAAGACCTATCCGTTGGGAGACACTATTGAGGTCATTGAGCATAGTGCTTAGGTCCTCCAGCGATTCTGCCATAAGGACTATATCGTCGGCAAATCGAAGGTGAGTGATGTACTCGCCATTGATGTTAATACCGCATCCTTTCCAGTCCAGAAGCTTGAAAACGTCTTCCAATGCAGCGGTGAAGAGTTTCGGGGATATAACATCAACCTGTCTTACACCTCTCTGCAATTGGATGGGTTTCGTACTCTGGTTCTGTACTCGGATAGCCATCGTAGCCCTACTGTACAAACACTTCAGCACTTCGATATACTGACAGTCAACTTGGCACCGCTGAAGGGACTGCAGCACCGCCCAAATTTCGACGGAATCAAAGGCTTTCTCATAGTCCACATACGCCAGACATAGTGGCAAATTGTACTCTTCGGACTTCTGTACAATTTGCCGTAGGGTATGTATGTGGTCTATGGTGCTAAAGCCCTTTCGGAAACCGGCTTGTTCGGGAGGCTGGAAGTCGTCAAGTCTGCGCGCAAGACGATTCGTAATGACTCTCGAAAACAGCATGTAGACGCGGCTCAGAAGGGAAATCGGTCTGTAGTTCTTCAAGAGAGCGTTGTCACCTTTCTTGAAGAACAAGACCACCGCACTTCTGCTCCACGCCTCCGGTGTTATGCCACCATGGAGGACGGAATTAAAGAGCTTCTGAAGGACTTCAAGTACCGGTCTTCCACCCGCTTTCAGAAGGTCCGCTGTAATTCCATCCTCGCCTGGGGCCTTGCCGTTTTTAAGGTGCTGGAGAGCCATTCTAATCTCGCTCAGACTGACGTCCGGGATATCTTCGGAATAGTGTCGGATAAGACTCGCTCTTGGATCGTTACTAACACTTGCGTGTGGCTCCAACGATGACGTGTATAGCTGCCCATAGAACCTCTCAATCTCACTCAAAATCTCAGGTGCCCCGGAAACGATGCTGCCACATTCGGTCTTCAGCTTTGACAGTTGGCTCTTTCTGGCAGACAGATCTCTGGCAAAGACTTTGGAGCCTTGGTTCCGCTCGATCGCTTCTTCAATACGAGCTGTATTGAAGTTGCGTAAGTCCCGCCGCATGCATTTGGAGATCTGTCTGTTCAGTTGCCTGTATGCTGTCAAATCTGTTGAAGAATGTAGCCTCATCTCCCGTCTAACAGCCATGAGATTAAGAGTGTGATCGGAGAGTTTTTGTGTTCTTCTGCGGCGGGTCTTGCAGAACTTAGCTCCGACCGCATGGACAGTTTCCACGAGCTTGTCATTCATATCGTCCACTTCATTGCAGTCTTCTAGGCACTGAAAACGGTTTCGTAACTCGAGCTGAAAGGTTTCGGGACTTTGGATTAGAGCATGAGGGGGACGGAGCGTTGACTTCATCAGACGAGACCTCTCCAACTTAACATTTAGGTTCAGTGTGCCTCTAACCATTCGGTGATCGCTGCCGGTTTTCACCCTCGCGATCACTGAGACATCACTGAACAGTTGTCGTCTGGTCGTCATAATGAAGTCAATCTCATTTTTTGTCGAACCGTCGGGGCTCGACCAGGTCCACTTCCTGTGGGGCCGCTTCTTGAAGAAAGAGTTCATCATAAAGAATCCCTCTTTCTCCATGAAGTCGGCCAGCTGCTGGCCCCTTGGGTTCCGTTGCCCTATTCCAAATTTCCCTACTTTCAGCTCACCGTTCTCTCTTGTGCCTAGTTTTGCATTGAAGTCTCCCATTAACACCGTATATTGGGTTTTGGAGGAATGCATGGTTCTAGAGATATCCTCATACATTTCCTCCACCTCCTCATCGGGGTGTGCCGAGGTTGGTGCGTAAACCTGTATGACCTTCAGCGAATACCGTTTGGTGATTCTGAGTATAAGGTACGCAACCCTCGTCGACACACTCCCGATCTTTACAACGTTGTTAACGAGAGACTTGTGGACGATAAATCCGACACCTCCTTGGGACAGATGTTCGCCCTCCCGGTGATAGAGCAAGTTGCCGGATTCGAGGATTACCGTGTCCTCCCCCTCTCTTCGGACTTCGGATAATCCTATAATATGCCAGCGCAACTTGTCTATCTCTTCTTCCAGCTCCACGATCTTCTCGTCAGTCCTCAGGGTGCGTGCGTTGTATGTTGCCAGGTCGAGTCGTCGTAGGTGGCAACCAAACCTCCACCGGAGATTCTTAGCACCCCCTGCCCCGCCGTTACCATGATCGCCACCGTAGCCAGGAATAGCGGGGCCGCCGGGGACTGGGGGCCGTCTCTTTATTACATCCATTCATAAGGGGGGTATTTGCCATAGTTGCCACGCTTGGCGAGCGGGTTGGCAACCGCAGTTTTTTTTTATTATAATATTGGCTATTATCAGGAAGATGCTGCTGCCCATCTCCCACCTGTTTCCCTTTGTCGCCTTTTACGACACCCACGGGAGGATATGGGGTAGTGGATATTCTTGACCGCCACTACACGGCTATAAATTTAAGTATTTTAATTAAAATAATTAGGAATAAAGTTATCATAAATTTATATAGGTAAACAATAAGTTTCCTGTGTAAGCAAAAATACCTAATAGTTGTATACTGTACAACTATTAGGCATTTTTGCTTGAGTGGCATGAATAATTCTAGAGAAAATAAGGACATTTCCTTTTTTTGCATATAAGCTACTTTTTTTGAGTTGCGACCGCAGGGGTAAATACCACTTCATTATGGGTGGAATACAACCGCCAGACATTGGTGGGGGTGGTGAGATTGGTGTTGATGGAAGTGGTGCTAGTGTTGGTGGATAGTATTGCTGATGGTGTCAGTGGTGGTGGAGGTGGTAGTATCGTAGGTAGTGGTAGTAGGCAGTGGACCAACAGTGGCTCCATCAACACCACCACCATCACTACTATTGCTGTTGTACGCATGTTGTTTAATACACTATATAATACTTAAATTTTTTGGTATTGCTTAAAATTAATCGATACGAAACAGCTATTGATTTCAAACAATTAATAGATATGTTGTTACATTAATATTATAAGTTATAATTAATACACAGGTTGTCTTATGCTATACAATATTTTTATTTTTTCCTTAAATTTTTCACATGCATCATGTGACAACCCTATCAGAATAGGCATACATTTTCGACGTTGTTAAGAAGCTTCCCCTCTGGTCCTCTTCACTCTGTGTTCTTAGATTGTCACGAGATAAAGAGTAATTGTGTTCTGTGGTCACGAGTATAGTCAGTATAGTCATGAAATTTATTAAATATTTGAATTCAGCTCACTTCACTCCGTCTACAATAGCTATCTTCATATCGTAGTTTTTTAGACGCCAGCGCTATTGTGGTAGGTTTTGGAACCTCCATTTCCAGTATATAGTGGGACACTTTTTCAATTTTTGCACCTTATAAGATGGTTGTCCTTCTACTCTACACTCCATACTTTGGATTTAAGGTACGTACTACAGACTAAGGCCAATCATATACATACGGAATTCCGTTTCAGATTTCCGATTCGGGATTCTGTGAATCCATCATACACATACGTTTATTTGCGTTCGGAATAACAAGGGTCAGTTGTAGGGTATGCAATTATCGAAACTTTTCGATAATCGATAATCCTATTTTTATCGAGTATTTTTTCGATAAAAACCGAGAATTACCGATTTACATAAGAAGAATACCTGTCTCTTAGAATTTCTTTCTTTGTGCATTCTACTCTTCAAGAAAATTTTACGTTTTTATAATTCAGTGAAATATCTTATTTAATTAAAAATCTGGTTTTATATCCATAAAATTACAAATAAATATCAAAAAAAAACCAGTCTTAATCATAATAGCTATGGTATCTACTATTAAACAACGAAACAAATAAAATCTTTTTCTCACAAACAAAAACAAAAAATATAGGTACTTTATGTAGGTAGAAAACTAGTCGAATAAAATTTACTTATGAAATAACACTTTCGTCTATTAGGGATTAACTAATTTTAACGATCAAATCAGTCATCTTAAAACAGTAATCGTTTTAAGTAATATGTACTTAAAATGATTATGAACTGTTTTAAAACACTGACTTAGAAGTATTTGGACTGGGCATACCTACAGAATTAGCGTGACTACCTAAACATATCTGGCGCATAAAATGGCCGCCTTTTATAGGGTTGTGATTCAGCAATATGGGCAGCTGATATCGATATTTTGACTAATATGAGTTTGTTCTTATTTCATATAATTATAGAAATTAAATCCATAGCCTAATTGCGTAACACACCTAAAATGGCAAACCATATCAATTTGACAGTTTAACAACATCCATTGCGTGGTTTTTGTTGTCGAGCAAACGAATTTTTCAATCACATGAAGCAATGGATATTGTTGGGTTGTTAAATTAGTTTCGGATTGCTATCCCTTAAATTTCGCTTGAGTTGCTTCACGAGGCTTCACCGCATATGTACACTTACGCAATGCACACTGCTACAGATTTTTTTGTGTTAGGTACACAGTCAAACAATGAGTTGAGTACGCAGGCAGCTAACTTGCAACTTGTTTTAAACAATGTTCTGAGTGTGCTAAGTGCTTACTCAAGTTTTGAAGTTATACTTCTTTTAGCGCGTTAGAGAAAAATGATGAGAGTGAATTTTTTACAACTTCAATTGGTAATTGTCTGTCAATTGTTAAGTTTTCGTGAGAACTGATAACTATATTCAAGGTTATTTTTGTTTTGTTACACTAAAGAAGTATAATTTCTTACATGCGTACATAAGTACACACACACACGTTTTGTTTTATATCAATGTGAACAAAGTTAAAAAGTTATAACGCACACAATAAAAATGAATATTGACAGAGTAGTGGGAAAATGAATATTTTTGCTTGTATACCAAATACCTTTGTTTACTGTACAATATAATATAATATTATACAATAAAATATAATATAATATTGTACAGTAAACAAATGTATGGAGATTGGATGGAGATCCTTGATTCCATATTGTAATCCCATATTATAGTATTTTTAATATAAAATAATAATGATTACTTGAGTAAAAATTAAATAAACTGTTTTTAAAATCAATACTTATTTATTATTAATTGGTATATATGAACGTTCTGCACATAATTTATCACAAATGGTAAGTTATATAAGCATGTTCGGTCCTGCCGGATATGATATTTAATTTTTTTTTTATTATTTTTTTTATGGGATAAGGGTGAAAAACGAGCACACAGTCCACCTGATGGTAAGTGGTTGCTGCGGCCCATAGACATCTACATCTATCCTCTGGTACAGATCAAAATGCAGATGCGTTTTCACCCGTGAGGACTAGGATAGAATGCCTCGTTTCCAGTAAAAAGGGCCTCCGGCCACCTGCACTCACCAAGCGAAACGCAGAGGTAAACCTCTACTTCACGCTGGTATTATGTGAGGTCGTGGTACCACCCCGGTTCGAGCCGGCCCATCCATGCGACAGCAAAAGCTGCCGCCTGGCTCTACCACTGTTAAAATAATTTTATTCAGATTTTAAATGAAAAATATAATTACTTCACAGGTACATTCATTTTGTTGATTTAAAATTCGAAAATTTGGCATGATCGAGAAACGGTGGATGAAATATGATATCCAGGATTTATAAACTATTATTATTATTATATATTCATTTCTGAACAAAATTAATTTATTAAAATAATTTCTATCGACACCATAGATAAGAGTGTACGACACTATTTCACTGCTTTTTTGACAGTTTGACAGCAGATCTACCTCAAAACTTGGCACAAACTTACTGTTTATCAAATTATAAAAACAATCAGTTTTGGTCATGAAATCAGTGAGCAAGACACTGGTGGGTGGAATCCCACCGCACGCGGCGCGAAATTCAAAAAATGACTCGCGGTAGTGATGAAAATGATTGCATAAAACTTTTATGAATTTATCGCTTATCGGTATTTTTAAAGAAAATTTTCGATAATTATCGGTGATATAAATGGACTGATTACCGATAAATTATCGGTTATCGATTATCGGTTTGCATGCCCTAGTTGTAGTGTTATGGTACTTACGTATCATTTTACACTATTTTAAATTTATTTTTCCATTCTGTTTTTGATTTTCTGCATTCATATTTTGCATCACCTTTATTACCATAGGATCCTGTAACGTTTTTACACAATAACAAATCATTTTCACTTCGTATTTTCACGCTATCAGCACTTTTTAAATCGGTGTCGATGGAGTCTTACCTTTTTCGATCTTTTATTTAGTTCTCCGTAACTCTGCAATTTCGGGTTTCGTGCGCGCTGTTGCGCTACTATTTTTCCTATATCAATAATATCTCATTTCTTACTTAAACCTTGTCGTTATTTAATTATAAGCCTGAAACCAAAAATTGTTAGTTTTTGACATCGTTATTTATTTGGTTGTCATGGCAATTTTTATTCAAATTCGTTACCGGTCTGATGTTTTTATTTCAATATTTCCACATAAATACTCTTTTGCTCTGGGTCATTTACAAAAATTTCCTTTTAATTTAAATAATTTCCCGTTCTCTCTAAAAAGGTATAAAAGCCGAACCATCGGTGAATACAGACAGTCTCGCTTCAGCTTCCAAACTTGAAGTATCTCCTAAAGGCCTTATCCCGTGGCCGCACTGCCCCGGGATCCTGCAAGCCTCGGTCTTCACTCGAAGTCGTCGGCATAGTCTACTCCAAGCGCGGGGCCGCACTACTCCGGGATCCTGCAAGCCTCTATCTGCACCCGAAGTCGTTGCCTAGCCTACTCCAAGTGCGGGGCCGCACTACTCCGGGATCCTGCAAGCCTTTGCCTTCATCTGGAGTCGTCGCCTGCGCCTCCACCTACTAGTGCCCGTGCTATCTTTAGGCGCTGCGACTGTTTACTCCAGCCGCTGAGAGCGCCTACTCCAAGCGCTACGTGTGCCAACTCCAGACGCTGCGTGTGCCTAGACCAGGCGCTGCGTGCCACCACCGCCAAGAAACTCCAAGCTCAGCGTGTGCCTACTCCTACTCCGAGCGCAGCGTGTGCCACTTTGACCTTCAGGCTCCGCTTCAATATTCTTCTATCTTTATTTTCTATCTAATTGTAATTTCACGTCACCCATCATCATCATCATACTTCATTTTTTTATATAAAATTGTAAATATCTTTTTAAAATTTTAAATATATTATTTTCTTGTTCTATTTTTGTTGTTTTGTTGTTCTTAGGTTAGGTTCTTTGCTTTTTTAATTGTCGCTTTACGACAGGTATCAATTTTTTCGTCATGGGTGCATCGATCACTAATAAAAAACATGGGTATCATTTTCATGGTTTCGGGGGTGTTAAAGCCGATAGTGCTGTCGAAATGTAAATCCAAGATAGCGGCTGCAAAATAAGTATCATTTTTTTCGTCATGGGTGCATCGATCACTAATAAAAAACATGAGTGTCATTTTCATGGTTTTCGAGGGTGTTGAAGCCGATAGTGCTGTCGAAATGTATATCCAAGATTGCGGCTGCAATAGGCATCAATTTTTTCGTCATGGGTGTCATTTTCATAGTTTTTGAGTATGTTGAAGCCGATAGTGCTATTGAAATGTAAATCCAAGATGACGGCTGCAATAGGTATTAATTTTTTCATCATGGGTGTCATTTTCATGGTTTTTGAGGGTGTTGAAACCGATTTTTCGTTGTTGCTTTAAAAAGAACACATAAACTGCAAAGCAGCTGATCTAATTTACAAAAAAAATTAACAAAATCGGTTTCATAGTACCCTGTCCTTGTTTCCCAACAGTTTATTTAAAAAAAACCTGTTCATTAGGATGATAATTTTTTACACAATTAATTTCAATAATAAAGAATTCCGAACTTGTCGTAGCAGACGAAAATATTTTTCTATAAATAATTTGTAATAATGAAGAATAAAGGTACGTATCGTCCAATCGCAACGCTCCCGCCGAAAGTTGTAAAGGGTTACGCCGTAATGACAAAGGTAAAGATCTATAGTTCTACAAGTTGTTGTGTGTTAATATTAAATTGTTTTCCTTGTTTAGACTATCGCCTTTTGCTGAGATTACCCAACGCCATGAATTATACCTATTTAAGTTGTATTTGTAAGCTAGTTATTAAGTGGCGAAGCTTGCGAAGTCACTTATTGATTTCACGATGTCTGTCCGTCTGTCCGTCTGTCCCACGATTATCTCGAAAACGGTTTCGAATTTTCAAATTCTGTTTTCGGCAATCTATTACTGATCACCCAGGCATCTGAACCTCCTATTTTGAAACTGATTGCTCAACGGCAACCGTTAGAAACCGCTACAAAGCTGATTGCTTCGCCACTTTGCTATGCTGTTAGCTTGCTAGGTTTATTTAAATTCAATTGATTGATCACTACAGATAAAAATATAAAAAAGCAATATCAAAAACATTAAAAGTTAGAACCCTATTGCTTCAATGGAGCGTAGGTAATTATGTCTCAACTAGGCTTAGTTTCCATACTGTTCATATTTATACTGTGCTTTTACCCAAGAGGGACTACATAAACCAACAAATACTTTATAATAGTTCCTTGTATTTATTATTTTTTGTACCTCTGTAAATGTGTAGAGAAATTAAGCTTTATTATCATTATTATATTATTATAAAAAGAAAGAACAAAGATGTGTTCGTGAGTGAGAGTCAGTAAGATGAACATGGTTTCGGCGTCACTTCGAAGGAAAGGAAGAAAGGAAGCGCTCTGTCTATATTTGTTATTTGGTCTGGGGCTGTAATCAACAAGTGTATACTTCACTGTAACAATGGATTGTAAGTTCGTTTTACACTTCAGTTTTATATTAAAAAAATATTGAAGTTTAGCCGGATCTGCTGAAGACAGCTCAATCTACTTGATCTATTTGACTTGGTATCGCGGAATTCGTCAAACACCTTGGGGAATTTGCAAAACGGATTTCACTAGACAGCAGGTAGTTAACCGGTTCAGTGCGGATGACACGCCAGGCGTGACATCGATTACTTTTGTGTGTGGCGTATGACACACGAGTCGTGTCTTTTTAAAAATCGTTATAACTCGCTCAAATTGAGTTTTTGGAAAATTTATCCATAACAAAATATTCATTATTTTGCAAATAGTTCATGCATGCGGCTTCGTTTTTGGATATTTTGAAAATTTGACATTTTTAGGGGTTGACAACATTTTTTTATCTTGTACATGGTACTCTTTTTACTTTGTGGGTTTTCAACCATGTTGTGGAAAAATAGTCTAAGCCCCAAGCGCCCACAAATCTCGTTTGGCATTTGGAAGTCGTTTTCATGCTTGTGAATGTGTCAGTGTGCTATGTACATCCAAGCATGGCGGACACCGAACTTATGTCGGCTATTGCGTTTGGCTTAACATACTTTTATTTGAAATAAAAGCAAAGTAATACAAAAACAAGGAAAGCTCGACGAATCCTTGTTCTTTCTCAAATGCTTGCGAAAACTTGTCTTCAACATTTCTTTTTTGGCTTTTAATTATTTTACTCGCTTACCCCTTAACTCGGCAAGACGACCCATTGGAGTTTCAGATAGATGATTAGCTCTGGTAATATTCCAGAAACGATAAACTCTCTTCGTTCGACCAGCCACTCATTTTAAACAAAGAACTAAACATGCGCTCGTGGCGAAATCACAATGGCTACTAAACGCGCACCAACGTGTGAATGCGTTGCAAGCGCTTGCCGCAAGCGCTCTTTGATCTGTGTCCAAAAACCGACACTAGACCGGCTTAGACAAACGCCCTCTTTACACGCTTGTCCTTGGTGGATGCTTGCCGAGACTTGGCAAAAGTGTAAACCCAGCATTATAAGGGTACGTTCAGATGACAAGCGCTCAACGCGCGTTGAACGCGCGTAAAAGTTTTGTATAGTATTCACGTGGTGCACGCTTGTCAGGCGTAGCACGCGCGTTGCCGCGGCCGCCCTGGTCATGTCCCATATCGCAGGACGTTTCTCTATTTCATCTATAAATAATTCGGTATTAAAAGCTTCCGTTTCCATTTCGGACGATTTCTGGATGAACTGAACGAACCCTAAAATACGTCTATCCGCATCAAAAGCGCGCGCTCAACTGAACGGTAACATAGAAAACCAATGATCGCAAAACGCGCGTTGACGCGCGCTAACAACAGTCGAGCGCTAGCGCAGCGTTCAACGCGCGCTTTATTAAAGCGCCCGTTAGCATGTGTATGGCCTGAATAAAACTGATGTGGTTGTAAGGGCGCGTTATCAAAACGCGCGTTGAGCGCTTGTCATCTGTACGTACCTTAAGTAACAAATAATAGCACTCATTGCGATCGCTCACAAACTCTAGTTATAAATAAATTTCTGGAAAACAAGTGTCCTGTTAAAAAAAACAATGCGTTTGTCTTATTGTTTAATTTTGTTTAAAATGGTTGAACTGCCCTCTTATTACTATCATATGGCTGAATAGACCTACGAAGTACCATGTGCTCTTGTGATATGGTATAAGGTTTATTTTTGCTTGAAACAATTTGAAACCGTTCATGCATAAAAAAAGTTCGCTAATAAATAGTCTTTTGTCAATCTGCCGCCGTACAGCCCCGGCGTTTGTTCCCTTTTGAAATCACTTGTTTTGCTATTCTTACTAATTAGAAGTTTTCAAATCGACTTTACTTTTACATTTGTATAACATTAAATAATATTTAACATTTGTAAATATTAATGAATCATAAACCTTATTTTTTTCCAAATTAAGGTTCTTGATTGTTTGATATTTACAAATATTATTATTAGGTAAAAATTTAATTTAATAAAAACCAAGGTTCTCCAGGGTGATTTAGCTGTACCTACTTATTTGATTTTTTTATAAAACAAAAAATAGTACAAAATGTTTGTAATCTCTGCATAAAAAAGTCACTTACTCTCAATTTCAAAGAAAACACGTAGTTAACCACTAAAAACAAGTATCCTTCCCTTTGAAACTGATGTTTGATGTCAATTAAACTTAGGTAGGTAGAAGATATGCACAAGTGAAAATCCAGTGGTGTCTGGGGTGTACAGTGTTTGGGGTGGGGAAGTTGATAGACTGTTAAAATGGAGCACTTACTTCAATAGTACTCTTCAGATGTTAATGAAGTACACTTTTACCACTGTTTGTTTCCATTGGAGTGAAAAGAGATTGAGAATAATAGTATGAAATAAGTTTTACGTTGACAAATGTAATAATAGAATTATTTAAAAAAATTTAAATAGTAATCCAATTTCAAACCAATATTGACAAGGCCAACGATTTTTGTTACGTGTTTGTTACAAAACTAGGAAAAATTCCAAGAAAAATGGTGAAAATCTTAATTAAATGTAAATAAGTTCCAATAAAGATGCTTTAGACAAACTTAGCACTTCCTAAAGAATAGAACATGAAAAGATTTTATAACATGCATATTTAATATGGCTAATGTAGTCCAAGTAACTAACTTAGGATTAGCCGTCTAAACTTAGGTTTCACCACATGCTAATATAAACGTGTAAGCAAATGAAAATAAAAAAAAATAAAAGTTACATGATTTCAATTATATATTTTATTAAAAAAATAATTAACCACTACTTAGTTAAACTTACATAGGTACTAATGCAAATAATAAATGAAAGAATTAATTCAACGAAATTAAGCGTGCAACATGGCACAAAATTTAAAGCAAACTCACATATTGAAACTCCATCACTGGTCAGCTAACAGATTAAAATATTTTATTAAGACTTGAAATGCACAGTCAAATGTGGATCTTATTTCCAAATTTTTTTTTGTGGTTTTGAGTGCCATATTACCTCACTTACAATGTTTATTTGATGCCACCATAGACATATGTATACTAATAGACGGGATCTGTGGCCTTAATACATTGCCCACAAGTTACAGTTAATGGATAAAATTTCCAATATGGACCATCGATTTAAATGCCCATATCCTCGCCTCCGCAGCTTCGGCTTGTTGGTCGCCTTCGGCGACCAGCCTCAGCCGCTTCGGCTCGTCCGATGCCTACGATTTGTTACAGCAGGCGGAGGCTGCTCCCCCTACGCGCCTCCGGCTCTTTATAACCACTCTAGGGGTAGGACAGACTCGTACCAGGTGGAGTCGGGGTCAATCAATTCGATTCTTTGACATAAGGTGAACCTAACCTATTTTATTTGTTATCTGCCCTAGTAAAAATAAATAAATTAAAATAAAACAAATTTCAATAAGAGATTATTTACTATGGTATCTTTCTGGTTTTTCATAAAATGTATTTATATTTACATTATAAATGCAAACATGAAAAAATATTGATATTTTAGAAATAGATTTTTTTGTGAATCGATACATCAGCTTACGATTCGAATCGATCTTTTTCGGAAAGAATCGACATCCCTACTGACGATGACAAAGACAATACAAAATAGTGTCAGTTTTACCGTAGTAATTGACATAAATATTGCAAAAATAATTGATTTACAATAATTTTTTTCTCAAAAAGTACGCGTTTCCGCACATTGAAACTTTGCAAAACGCTTTCTTTTAGTGAGTACTATCTACAAAATAAATATGGGCATTTAAATCGATGGTCCATATTGGAAATTTCAACCCCAGGAACATTGTTTTCGACAATCTCACACTGATTTTGTTTAACGTAACTAAGAGAATGCTGTTATTACTTTTATATATGTGTGCACTTTGTTGACTTGATTTGAAGTTTATTTCCAATAAGTATGTATGTCAAGGTATGTAAATACAATAATGTAACTCTACAATGGATCAAGGGACACAATGGATCCAAGGACAATGCAGATGCCAGAGGAGGATCGGCTTTGGTCACCATAGTTATATATAAATGTCAAGACCTACATGTTAAAAACAGTATATTACATTTGATAACCATTAATATTACATTACTACAAAGATATAGATATCTACATTCAGTATTTCATACAAAAGAAACTAAAGTTCTGGAGCACTGGACACAGTTATTTCACAGGCACAATTCCGTGTTATAATAAAATGCCAAAATTAACTCATGTTGCCATATTGAAAGGAATGCTGTCACTTAAGTATTGTGTTTTCATCCAAAAACATAGCTTATCTCGAAAAACATTACGTTTTCAGTGTTAATCGTAATTTTGTACCAGTACACCCCTGATAGCAAAGTTAACATCCATTGGTAAAGATGCCAGACCTAACTGTAGTTATGTTTTATTGGTTAATAAAGGAACCAGAGTACTAACTTTTTTAATGAAATACAATATGTTATACAATGTATGTATGTATGTAGGTATTTGATACAGTAAATTTATCAGTTTTTTCCATGCTATACTTTACTTTAGCGTACAGGTAACTACAATAACTTCAATAACTTACTACATTATATTTGCCTTGATGCTATCCCCACAGAAATCTCCATAGGCCAAGTAGACTAGAATCCTAAACACTAAACTCTTCACATAATATTACAGAATATTACCTTTATTGCTGTCAAAGATTAATGATGTCAAGTAGGAACAATAATCTGTATAGAAAATGAACATTCATCACAGTCAATAACTATTTCGGGTGGTTTAAGTTCACTGGCACTCACAGAGTAGTTTCCACCACATCTACACTGATATGAATAAATACTACTAGAATTATCATAATCCATATCTAGAACAGACACTGTATCATACAACAGTAGTTCCTTGTGTTCTTCACATGAGAGTAAGGCATCATATTGTTTTCTCGAATGCGGGTCCCTTAAAACAGACCAGGCTTTCTGGATATTAAGAAAACTTTCATGATTGTTGCTGGTGATTTTTTTATCAGGATGGAAAGTCAGAACAAGACGTTGATAACTTCTTTTTAACTCTTCTGCAGAAGCATTTCTATCACACTGTAGAATTTCATAGAAGTTCATTACATTAGATTCCATCCTTAATTTATGCCGTGGTAAAACAAATTATTACGTATAATCGAAAAAAAACAACATTTTTTTCTTCCAGTTTATAAAATGTACTCTGTGCTCTTGATAAAGAGTGTGTTCTGTGTTTCCTATATAAAAAAGTACTCTGTGGTTCTGTGACTTTTTTTTTGAGTTTATGGCCTGGTATCTAGACCTTTAGGCCAAGTCTTGAGTATTTTTATTCGGTTTATATAAATTCCTCAAGCCTTGTCTTTATGTATTATTATCTTTCATAGCTCACTGCTTCACAATATGTTGATGCGTCACATTGTGCAGGTCTTGGGAGATTTTGACGGCAACTTGAGCCACCAGGCAGCTGACAGTTGGCGATGGTATCTAAAGGCACCTATGCAAACAGCTTATCTTGAGAATCCATCACCATCAGAGCACTTGTTTCACCGTTTCCACTAATAGTTCACATGCGTAGACAGTTAATACATAAAATCGCACCACTTTTACATATCAAAATCCACTTCAAACTATTATTTAAACTATAATACAGGAGCAGCAAACCGCCGCCGATCAAGTTCCCGCCAAAACTCCCGGTTCTGTGACTCTCTGTTTTTTTCCACAGATTACTGTATACCCTTAGAGTATTCAAACGTATAATTTAATTAATATAAATAAACATAAATTAATTTAATTTTTTTTTATAGTGTTTCTATATAGTTTGCAGGGCATAGAATCTTAGTACATTAAGGCCCGCCACATACATACGGAATTCCGTTTCGGAATTCCGTTTCGATATTCCGATTCGAAATTCCGAACGCAGCAAGTCCATATAAAATCTATGACCCGTCACACACGTGCGGTAGTTTTCCGTTCGAAATTTTGCGGTTTAAACGGGTTTCCGTATGTGTGTGGCCGACCTATTCGTAATTCCGAAACGGAATCCCGAAACGGAATTCCGTATGTATGTGGCCGGCCTTATGCTTGAAAAACGCAATTATTATTATACTAAATTTAGATGAACCAAAAGAACGTTTAAAGTCTATCAAACGTATAGTTTTTAGATTTTGTCGTATTATAATGTACTAGATCCATCTGTTGGCACCAGACGTTGCCTCTATTGATGTAAGAAGATAATATTAAAAGGCTATGTGGTTATGAGATTCAACAACCTATTTGACAACATTTTTAAAATGGTCGCATTAAGTTGAGTGCAAATTCCTCCAATCTGACATATAGACATAATTTATTGCGTTTTTGTTTGAGACAAAGATTCTTATTAGACGTGGGTCGTTACGTCATTTTCAAGAAACGTAACGAAACCAGTGACTTGGTCGGCGTCACCTGTTTCAAAACTAGTGATTTTTGTAACTGGCTATTTTTATTCGGCTACTGTGATTGTTTGCATAAATACCACCACGAACTATACAGTTACACACGAAACGAAAATAAATTTCATCACTATCTAAGTGTTTGTAGCTATACAGTTAAATCAATAAATTAACTTCCCTTCATACTTTATTCAGGCTCAGAAGTGATTGCATTAAATGTATTTATGATTGATTTGTATTTACAATGAAACTAAGATTTTCATAAAATTATTAATGCAGGGGTATTTACAAGTCAATTTGATTGTATATACAATGATTATTTATATTCACAGTTTATTTAAACTTGTACAATCCACACTAATTTTATTTATATAATAACAAAGAAACGTTAGAGTAAATGTACATAAAACACCAAAATAACATATAAATCTTAATTTTTACAAGATAGAATTCAAAATTATACACAAGTACAACGATGATCTAAAACAAACTAAATTATTTTACTTAAATTCAATGTGACTATCGCTTCCCGGAATCGCAAACCATTGAAATTATTTACAAACAAAGATCACTCAATTTATATTGTCTATATCTATAGCTTTACGTATGAAAATTAAACGTACAATTATACTGTTACATACGCTGTTTTGTTTATTGTTGTATGCCACATGTGCGCTTTGCGCTTGTCTGACCGACAGTCGACTCTCGCAACAATCACGGTTACATGCCGCGTAGCCAGTTATTGTAACTAGTGACGTGAAATAACGCCCACGTCTAATTCTTATATTTTGAGTGTTGTTTTAGAGACAGGGACTCTTCATCTCCTCAATATGACTAGTAAAAAGTATTGTGTTCACGGCTGCATGGACTCTGGAAGTAAGTATATTCCATAGTTTGATAAGATTTAAACTAAAATATTATCAAAAATTTCTTGCATCTGCTATGCCTGGTATGGACGGCTGTAGGCTGATATCCATATTAATATATTATATGTAATAAATGTAAGATTGTGATTTTGAAGTTAGGTGGGCTTCCACTGGAGTAATGACCTGGTATGTGATGTAGGTGGCTAAGGACCGTGCTTTGTGATTTTTATTGAAGAGACAGGAGGCCTATGTTTAGTCTGTAACGATGATGATGATGATGATTAATTGTTGGTTTTATTTAATGTTATAGTCCGTGCTGAAAAAATTCGTCACCATAATAATAGTGTACTATAAAATATCAGTTTATTAATAAATAATTTGTATTTGACACAATTGATTGTACTTGTATAATAATAATAATAAAAATATTTCTACTCTTTTAATTAGTCCAGCTTAAGTCTTATGTATTCATGACTAAGTTAAATTATGTATTTAGTCTTAAAAATTGTATGTTAATAAAAACAGAGAACCCATCACCTCATTTCGTCCCATGGGTGTTATGTTATAAGAGATATGTCAAATAATCTCATGAGTTCTGTTTAGTCGGCGGTATAACCATCTCGTTTACGCCAGACATAAAATCCAAATTGACGATGATCTATGATTGTCAAGCCGCCTGCCAAGCATGATAGGCTCAAGTCCAGCAGTAAACTTTAATAGGCCAATAAAGAAGAAAAAAGTCACTAAAAACTTATTGTGCTCTGATAATACAAGTGTTTATTAATGGATTAATTAGCTTTTTGTTTTTCAGAAAAAGGCGTTCTTCCAAGAGAATATGCGGAAACTGCCGAAATTCTCCTCTTTTTTGACAAGGTATTCGATTCTGTTAATGGCAGCTATAATAAAGAAAAAAACTATATGTAAAGCCTCTTCTTGGACCAGCAAGGCCAAACTCAGAACACCATAAGTTGTGGAATGAAGCAAAAGCTATATTAAATAACATGAAATTTATAAATAAAATGTCTAATAATCATGAGAGTGTATCAACAATAAAAAATGGGTATGGACACTACTTGGTGTATAAATTGTTTTAAAAAATTGGAAACTAAGTATGGTATTACTTCTGTTTGGATGCGACACCTCAACCAAGACCCTATTGAAAACTTTTTTGGAACCATTAGAAGCTATGAGTGCCGCAATGTTAATCCAACACCAGAACATTTTCAGAGTGCCTACACTACACTTTTAATTAACAATATGTCCAGTGTCCATGCCTCAGGAGCTGAAGAACAATATTGAAGAATTAATAAAAATCTTGATACTAATTCATGTAGATTTTGATTTTTTGCTATGTAAAATAAAATAAGTATTTATTACATTTGTCTTGCCGCTTTTTCATATTCAATGATGTGTTGTATGTGTCACAATAATGAAGATGTGTTTCAAATGAAAGCCAAAAAATATTTCCACAAATGTAAAAAAGACATTTTATTCAATAAATTACTTAACTTTCTGAAATGAGTTTTTATTTTTACCTCAAAACCTATACTTATTGTAAGAATAATTTCTTACAATAAGTAAAAAGAAAAGACATAAGGAAACAATAATTTAATATTTAGTATAAAGGACTACAATAGTAGCTATATATACTTCGTGTATAGTATAGCTATATGATAAATATAAATTGTTCCATCCGACACCACCAGACGGCAGCACATCCGTGAATTCATTTTTGGGCTTGAGATTCTCTCTATTTCAGATTCAGTATATAGGAAAGTACTCTGTGATAGTTTGTGTATTCAAATAACAGGAGACGCCATGCGCATAAAGTTCCAAACAAAAAAGTCTGTCACTTCTAGCGGGAGGCGAGGTAACGCAGTTTAGATTCGACCAAAGAAGCAAATTGTAAACATTGGGCCACGCCGTTACCACGATTCACCACGATTAAGCAAAACGCAAACAACCTTGAAAATCTCTTATAAATGTCTCACCGTTACAGTGCATAAGCCATAAACAACTAGTGCGAGGGCCTCTTCGATATGGATATGTCGATGAAATTTCATGCAAGTTACATTAGGAAATTAAATAAAATAAAAATGAACAAATGTTTAATGAGTAATATTACATTCAAAGTAAATTTAAAAAAAATACATAAGGTACAATATAATAATACAAAATTACCAAAATTAAAATTTACTGGTTTTTAAAGTGAATAAGTTTGGTATATGTGACGAATACACTTTTTGGGACACTCTTTTTTTGTGGTACTAATTCTGGTGCTTGCATTTTTTTCCATCACCAAGTTTGCCAGTTCAATGTTATGTGGAACGTAATCATTATCGAAATAATGTTCCTGTATGCTTAAAAATATATAATATGCCTAGTCTATGAAATGTTTTTACTATTTTTAATATCATGACCAACCGGAAAGGTTATCTGTATAGGGGTTTTAAACGGTCTAATTTTACAGACTTTACCCAACCTATAGAGTTAAACCGTTTTAAGGCTTAGGGTTGAACTACATCTGGCAGCACGGAATCGCACTTTCCAGTGCTTCTTTCCTTTTTGTTCACTCAGAAACGTTATTTACTAGAGCGAGAAAGAGAGCGGGAGTGTATAGTTCTACCCTCAAAAAGCCGATTGTAAACCGGTTTCAAAAGTTTATATATCATTCTTGACAATTCATATTAATATAATATTATAAATGTGAAAGTGTGATTTTTTGTTTATTTGTTTTTGTCCTTCCTTTACGCAGCAACGGAATAGAGCAATTTAAAAAAAACCGGCCAAGTGCGAGTCGGACTCGCGCTCCGAGGGTTCCGCACAAATCCGTAGTTTAAAATTATTAAAAATATTTTTATTATATAATGTAACTAAAAGTTTATGCTTTTCGTAATTTTTCCTTTATCTGTGCTACAATGCGTTGCTTCGTACCAAATTTTAAGATTCTGAGTTCACGGGAAGTACCCTGTAGGTTTTGATTCCCTGATTCCCTCGCGAATGTCGAAAATTTGCGGCATAAACGGCTGTATCTTTTGATTGCGTTGGCTTACAAGTTTGATTTTTTCACAGCTCCAAGGGACAGTAGACTTGAGTATTTCATATGAATTTCAGCTTGATACCTCTATGCGTTCCTCAGAAAAAGGGTCTTGACAGACAGACAGACAGATAGACGGACAACAAAGTGATCCTATAAGGGTTCCGTTTTTTCCTTTTGAGGGACGGAACCCTAAAAATTAAACATTTTCTATCGCTTGGTCGAAGTTTACGCTTAACCAAACATACTTTTTTTCGTCATTTTACTTTTTACTTTACTTACATTTTACATATTACTTTATATGACACTGAAATAATTTGTTTGTCCTTATTTATTTAATTAAGCGCTAATAATTCGTGTCTCATCTGAAAACAACAATTTGGTTGACATCATCTAAGACGATAAACTTGTAAATAACGTTTTAAAATGAATAAATATCGTTCACTAAACCTTCCATTTCGATTTGTTACATGTTTTAAATTTTATCCTTCATAATGTAAAATAAACCTGTAGCAAAATAATAAACTTACGAATAGATTACGAAAACCGATTGGTCAAAATGCTCGGAACAAATAGTGCTTGTTCGTTTAGGTACCCAGGTTATATGATTGCCACATGCTTTCATCCAAACTTGGCACCTGTAAGGATCTTTTGGAAAACTGCAAAACCAAAGATCTTTTTTAAACATTGTACAAAAAAGAATTTTAAATAATACCTTGGTATTATAACAAAGTATTACTTATAGTCAAATAAAAACATCGACACTAAAGATTACAGTGAACATCACTATTATAGCCTTGATGATACCATTTTATATACTCGAAATTCCACTTCTTTTCGTTTCATAACGTAATATAATGAAATGAAAATATCTATTTAAAATGTTTTAAATGTATAATGTATACAATAAAACAATTTAAATTGATGTTTTCATTTCGTTAAAAACAATTAAAGATTATTAATGTTGTTTGAAATAATATAGTTTTGCAAATAGATCACAATAATATAAATGAATTTAAGACTATTCAATAACACGATTTTGTCTTGTGTAATAAGAACAAAGAGAAACGACACTTGTCTACAATTAAGCAAAATTTAATTATGTCCTAGTAGTGCAAAAGTCCTTACTATAGTATTATTACTTTAAGTTGGCAACACTACCTGCTCAGCTATATTAATCAGAATTTTCGTGATTTAATGCTTATATTAATTATTGAAATCAAAATAAATACTTAAAGATGAAAGGTCGCCGTCTTTTTGTAAATTTTAGGTCTGTGATCTTTTTTTACAAGAAAACACACTGCAACTCGGCATTTTTCTGGAGGTCATCTCACGCTTACGACTACTTGGTAAGCACAAACTATATAGAAACGCTACGCCACAGAACACTAGTACCCTTAGGCGGGAAGAATGTCAACTCCAAACAAAGAAAATGGCACCCATAATGCACGCCATCTCTGTGGTGCCCCCTAAAACTTTTTTGCGCGGGAATTTTGATACGTGATTTTTTTTTATTTGGCATCTTGGTTGTTTCATTTCAAAAATGGCTTAAGAATGTAAAATACCATATAGATAGATATAGCTTGTAGTTTTTCGTTTCAATGATATATATTGCTAAATTAAAACGAAAACAAAAGCACAAAGTTATTTGTAAATTATGGTACTTTACATTCATAAACCACTTTTGAAACGACTAGCAATCATTTTAATATAAAAAAGGAACTATTTTTCAAGTAAAAGTGGTTTTTGAAATACATAATTTTTATTTACATTACATACTTGTACACATTGGTACATAGAAGAACCGTTGGTACATTGATGGACGTAAGTGACGGAGTAATTAACAAATTTTTAACTTTATGCATGTATGAGTTCTCAACAGCTCTTAACTAAATATCGATTTAATAGTTAAGTAGTTATGTAAAGCAGAATAGTCTATTTTTAAGAGGTAGGCGTGTTTTAGCGAAGTATAGGAAATAAGCATTCTCGTAAATTCGCTAAAACACGTGTCAACGATTATTACTTTATAGCTACTTAGTTCATCACTTCACCTATTAAGTAAACGGCATATGTAACATGACATTTAAGCAAAATGGAAAGTAAAATTACATTGGTTTTATATAAAAAAAGATTAGACAATCTAATATAAACACTTCTTTCTAACAAGAAAACATTATTTACCTTCACATTCTACAAACAAGGCAATATAAAACACGTGTCAACGATTATTACTTTATAGCTACTTAGTTCATCACTTTACCTATTAAGTAAACGGCATATGTAACATGACATTTAAGCAAAATGGAAAGTAAAATTACATTGGTTTTATATAAAAAAAGATTAGACAATCTAATATAAACACTTCTTTCTAACAAGAAAACATTATTTACCTTCACATTCTACAAACAAGGCAATATAAAACACGTGTCAACGATTATTACTTTATAGCTACTTAGTTCATCACTTCACCTATTAAGTAAACGGCATATGTAACATGACATTTAAGCAAAATGGAAAGTAAAGGTACATTGGTTTTATATAAAAAAAGATTAGACAATCTAATATAAACACTTCTTTCTAACAAGAAAACATTATTTCCCTTCACTTTCTACAAACAAGGCAATAGCTTTGCAATATTATGTCTAAACTCCAATAACCTGATTATATTATAGATGCCCCCAATAATATTACATTTGTAGAAATTATTTTCGTTATATTATTGTTATTGACTGCATTAAAAAATAATAAGTCAACATTTTCATGTCATTAATTAGCACTACCTACAAGTGTAATTTCTTTAGCCCTGCTGCAGTGAAAAATATGGTCCTAAAATTAAAATCGGTTTTACCTGAGACTGACCAAATGCAAATAAATATATCTTACACAACAAAATGATACTAAATCACAAATGAAAGATAAGGAAATTATTGCGTCGGTCTCCAGAAAAATTATTTAATTTTAAGCTATGCAAAATTTAAAATGTTAAACACATCCTAAGACACCCTATTTAGAATATTGAGTTAAAAGCACAATACAGTAACCAAAAATGTATTGTATTAAAGTTAACTACTTTCATTTTATGAAGATAGTGTTATCTTTAACATATTAACTGCATTTGACATAGCCGAATAACTGAAAAATTGTCCACATTAAAAATTCAGTGTATGTTTATTATGTTACATGTGGTAATTACTACCCAGGACAAAGTAATCTGCATTAACTGGTACAATCAACCTAACTTTAAAATGTCACCACCGAAGTGATTATGACTGTACATACAGAAAAGTAGTTTCATGTAATATCCTATTTATTCTGCAAGATATCAATTTTTCTTGAGCAGATGCAGAGTACTCTTCTGCAAATTGCCGATTTTTCAAAATACAAAATCTCTTCATACAAATGTGAAATACGCTATTAAATAAGTAATCTATATTCATATCTTTATGTTCTGGACATTTATCGAGAAACTCCAAATTTATTGAGTTTTTTTAACAAAACTTTAATTGTCCCTTTTAATTTTTTTTTATATGCTTCTGCCTCTAAAAAATCATAAATAATCGTAGCACTACTTTCAATACAGTTAATGAGGTTTGTAGAGGCGTATTTCAGGGAATTTTTTTAGATCACTATATTCTTTAGTCAATAAAAGTATGTGATCTGTCTTGTGTCTCAGATACAACATTTTTTTTTACAAATTTCACATTTGTTGAGATTATTTTTTACTATAAACCCACAGACATACGCACATGCTTGTATTTCGCCACTGCTTTCTTCCAAGCTACATTCAAATGTAGAATTTACACTTTCTTCTAACTCATCGGTTGAAATTGTGGCATTAGCAGTGTGTGTGTCTGTAGGTGGAGACAATAAAGTTTTAAAATTTGTCAATATAACTTGATTTTGGTCTTCTTCACAATTTCCTGTCCCAATAAAAGATAAGTTGCTAAGGACAGTCGTTTTAAGACCCGCAACAAACTGCCCAGCAGTGGGATTTGAATTGCAGCCGCAATTGGCCCGAATGCATCCAAAAAGATTTTCTAACGGGTAAAAAATTTCTTCATTAAAATGAAATGTGTGAGATGTGGTGTATTATTTGTCATGTTTGTCGAAAATGGTTTCCCCCTTCTTAGGTCTGGTGTGCATGCGTTGACACAATCAAACAGCTTGTCCATATTTGCAATAACATTAGCTGTAGTGACCGCCTCTGAAGAGTTCCCCTGTTAAAGAAATATGATTTAAAGTATGTTACAAGACAACTCAAAAAAAATATCACATATCACACAATAAAAACCCTCCTAAATTTCCCTTCCTCTAGAACTAAGTCCTATTCTCACTCTTTCACAGTACATGCAGTTAGGTTATGGAATTCTCTTCCTGCTGCAATTCGAGAGACTTAAACAGTGTCCGTGTTCAAAAGGCGAGTCAAAGAGCACTATCTTTCTTTGTCGTCCCAATGATTATATATATAATATATTATTATATATATATGTATATATGTGTGTGTGTGTGTGTGTGTGTGTGTGTGTGTGTGTGTGTGTGTGTGTGTGCGTGTGTGTGTGTGTATGTGTGTATATGTATTTATAGTGGTATTTAGTTATATGTTTGTTTAAATATAAAATATAAAATTTTATATTTAAACATACATATTTTAATATAAAATTTTATTATGAGAGTGCACACTAGATCAGCTTCTCTTTTAATTTGTTCAGTATCAGGCCTGCTGGAAGAAATTTCAATATGAAATAAGCAGTGCCTTTGTACAAAATATCTTTTTTTTTTCTTCATTGTAACATTATTTTGTGTGTACATAAATTGTTAAATAAATAAATAAATAAACAATAATTTGTACTTGGGAGAGCCTAGTTTCTTTTTAACCGATTCGTTGCGGCACCGATTTTCGACAACTTTTAGCTGTGGTGGCAAACAGATATTTCATTGACGCGCCACAGACATTGATGACACGCCTGTTGTGCCATCAGCCATGTGTAAAAGTAATGTTCTTTTTTATGCTTTTATTACTTCTTCAGACCTAATTAAGTTTATTTGACATCAAACATAAGTTACAAATGGAAGGATACTTGTTTTTAGTGGGTAACTACGTGTTTTTTTACGTGTTTTCTTTGAAATTGAGAGTAAGTGACTTTTTTTATGAAGAGATTACAAACCTTTTGTACTATTTATTGTTTTATAAAAAAAATATTTATATGAGTAGGTACAGCTAAATCACCTTGAAAAACCTTGGTTTTTATTAAATTAAATTTTCACCTAATAAAAATATTTGTAAATATCAAACAATCAAGAACCTTAATTTGGAAAAAAATAAGGTTTATAATTCATTAATATTTACAAATGTTAAATATTATTTAATGTTATACAAATGTAAAAGTAAAGTCGATTCGAAAACGTCTAATTAGTAGGAATAGCAAGACAAGTGTGCATTTTCTTTGGCATCTACCATGGGGAGTGCTCGGAGGAATTGTTCGTATTAATCCCAGCCGCCAAATTTCACGAACGCACATCGCGGCAGAACTCCCGATACCATCCACACCATCTGGATGATTGGCGGTCCATCACTGTGCGATTTAGAAGATGTTTTCTTCCTCGCACGACTTCCTTGTGGAATCGATTACCATCAGCGATTTTTCCGGACCGATACGACTTAGGGACCTTCAAGAAAAGAGCGTACTCCTTTTTAAAAGGCCGGCAACGCATCTGCCATTCCCTCCCTGGTGTTGCAGTTGTTCATGGGCGGCGGTAGTCACTTACCATCAGGTGAGCCGCATGCTCGTTTGCCCCCTCTCCTATAAAAAAGTGTTTTCAAAAGGAAACAAACGCCGGCGCTATACGGCGGCAGATTGACAAAAGACTATTTATTAGCGAATTTTTTTTATGCATGAACGGTTTTAAACTGTTTCAAGCAAAAATAAACCTTATACCATATCACAAGAGCACATGGTACTTCGTAGGTCTATTCGGCCATATGATAGTAATAGACGGCAGTTCAACCATTTTAAGCAAAATTAAACAATCAGACAAACGCATTGTTTTTTTTTAACAGGACACGTGTTTTCCAGAAATTTATTTACGACTAGGGTTTGTGAGCGATCGCAATGAGTGCTATTATTTGTTACTTATTAGACTATTTTTCCACAACATGATTGAAAACCTACAAAGTAAAAAGAGTACCATGTACAAGTTAAAAAAGGTTGTCAACCCCTAAAAATTTCAAATTTTCAAAATATCCAGAAACGAAGCCGCATGCATGAAGTACTTGCAAAATAATGAATATTTTGTTCTGGATAAATTTTCCAAAAACGCAATTTGAGCGAGTTATAACGATTTTTAAAAAGACACGACTCGCGTGTCATACGCCACACGCAAAAGTAATCGATGACACGCCTGGCGTACCATCCGCACTGAACCGGTTAAGTTAATAATTATTTTAATGGGTGGACATATGTTTAAATATTATACTTTAAATTATAAATTTAATTTACCTTGTGAAATTTTAGCATACATTCCTGCAGCAACTGAGTGGCTTAACACTTGTGCAGCTAGCTTCACCTTCATCTTCTGCTTCGTATTTGGATTTAAATGCTCTTGTTTTAAGCAAGGTGCACACACAAAATTGGGATTGGTGTTATCTGTTTCATAAAACTCCTTTATATAGCTCCATTTAGCAACACCTGTAAAAAACATTTGTGTAAATATCCTGTAAATTGGAAATATGTATAATATTATGATTGTAATAAAACAAAATATCTTACCAAATCCAATTTGATCATTTGATGTTATATTTGTTGGACATTTAATGTCATATTTTAAAAACATATTTCTAAAGTATTCGAGCAAATGCGGAGTATCAAAAAAGGTAACCACTTCTCGATTACTTAGCAGAATATATGGCTGTTCTACAGATGCTCCCAAGATACTTAAAGCTCTCTTATTCACACCATCCATATCACACACTGTAGCTGAAATATTAATTCCAGCATCAAAACAATGTTGCAGGACCTAGAATGATAAAAGGGTAAATTAATATAGTAAAAAAGTACTACTACATATATTGACATAATAACAAATAAAAGACCATAATACTCACCTCCTTTATAAGAACTGACAGCCTATCTGCAGTCACAGATCCGCTAGAAAAATAATAAGCAATTGGTTGTTTCAGCTTTTTACGGATTCCGCCAATCATGAACACAAGGGCATGTGTTGCCATTTGTGGTGACCTGCCCTGCAATACATGGTCTTGATAACCCCCAATTATGTCCTCCTTTTTGTTGTAAAACAAATTCTTTTTTATTGACATCTCATCAAACATCCTCATTGTCTGAGGGAGTTGGTTGCTTTATTGTTTTTTTTCAAAACATTAAAAATTTGGTGATTAATACCAACTTTCATTTGAAAGTTGCTTAATAACGCTTTTAATGAACTAGGTGTTGGCAGGCAAATCATCCTTCTTAATAATTTGTAACACCTAGGTGACCTTTTATACAGTCTTAGTACTATTATTTTGGAGTCCATGTCCCATCTTCGACTTTTGGTTTTTTTTTTATAGTTTTGCAATTCTCCTAGCAAAAATAATGCAAAAGAGGGGGATATTTTACATTTTAATATTTCATTTACTGAATCATTTTTGCTCAATACTTTGAGAAATGCTTCATTCTTCAGATGCTTTAGTTTTTTTAAAACCTGTTAATTTTTCTCAGATGATATTTAATTTTATCTTTATCCTTTTTGTTTTTTGTGGATGGATTTGCAGCAGCAACATGGTTGATATTCTCAGTTACTTGAGAAATAGCACTAGTTTTGTCAGGAATGGTCTTATAATGCACATTCTCAGACAAGGGTTGTATAAATTTTGACGGACCCGCAACAGGCTCAAATACATTTGGAACAGTTATAGTGTTCTGAATATTTTCAGACAGTGGTTGTTTAGTAGTTGATGGACCTGCAATATGCTGAATCACATCCATTTGTTCCAAATGAAGGTCAGCTAATGTGATCTGAAAATTAGAGATTATCAAATCATTATTTATATCATGTATCCCAGCATTGGTCAACCAATCTCTAAATTTCAAACAGCCTTATAAATTTATAAACATTAAATACAACTTGTTTTTATTAATGAATGTTGCTTTAACCCATTACCACCACCATCCTATTTTTAAGACACTATATTAACAATTTCTTTTCTTTGTAAATATATTCTGTAAGTAACTAAATTATAATCATGTCATTTAAACAACATTGACAGCTTGCGGTGCAGTGGCTTAGCATTGAGTTGCGGCACTAAAGGTCACAGGTTCGAATGCTGCATAGAACAAGTATTTGTTTGGCCTATAAATAATTGTGCCGGGGGATGTTTGTCCTTATCCAATTTATGTTTGTAAACTGCCTCCACAATACAGGAGAAAATCCTAGTATGGATAAGGTTTTTTTTTTTTAAATAAAAGATAACATATTTTTTTTAAGTTTATATCTTTTGTTGTTTTATGGCTACGTCGCATACCCTTATAAATCACCACTCAATCTGTTACCACCGTTTGTTAACGAGATAATCTTTTCACTGTAGTATGAGAAAAGCCACACAAAAGAAAAAATGTAGATAGTAACAAAAGAAAAATTAACTAACCTTATCACATTCCTCATCATGTACTGCAGATTTGACTAGCCGCTTTCCAAAATTATCAATGAATGATGATTTCTTAAAATGTTTAGTGCACAACATTAAATGCCTAGAATAAAGCTTGTTTTGAAATTCTGGTGACCACCAAGTCATGAGGAAAACAGTATTTCGCCCATAATTCACATCTGAAAAAATACAATTAGATAATAATATACTACTGAGGTGCTAAAAACATGCTTGGTAGAAGAGTGCAATACAAGAGATTGTTCCTTTCAAACAATGTGATTGTATTGTATACATACATAAATATTATTCCACAAGTTATTTCTATGTGTACCAATACATCTATAACTACTTTATTATGTTATGATTTCTATGTGATACACCTCATGCTGTTCTGCATAATTTCTCTTTAATTTTCAGATTTATTTGCACACGTTTTTAAAACGCTTAATGTATCTTATGTTTTATTAGCCGATGCGGCCCATAATAATTTTTATTTCTGTTACTTTATTAATTCAGTGGTTCAAATTTAAACATTTTAAAACTGTTTTAATCAGTAATCATAAAGCTATTTAGCATACGTACCGTAAGCTATTTGTTCTCCCAGGCTTAGGAAAACGACGCATGGTGAGGTTACGATCATGAGCACGAGAACATCCACACCACAGAATACTTTACTCCTAGCGGAGAATCCACACTTGTAACATTTCCTTTCGTTTTCTTTCATGATGAAAGATAAAATTGAGTCTCTGTCTCTTTAGCACAATGCACAGCACTTGTTTTTGAGTCTCTTTCTCACTGTAAACACTAAAACGGAGGAACGGGATATTCAACTCAACGTTAGTAATGTAAGAAATAAGTTTATATCAAAATATAAACTTAATTTGCAACACAAATAAACAACAACACAACCGCAAGCGCATGGGATCTGCCATTTTGATTTGTATTTCTATTTTGTTATTTTGTTTATTTACTGTTGCCATAACTTGCCTTTTGTTATAGTATGCAGTTTCATATTCATACATTTTGTTACTTCAATAAAGTCGTAATAAATATATGTTAAACGAAATATATTATATATTAAAGTATTATAATTATTAAATAAAAAAAATGATTAAAATGATGTGTCATTTAAAATAATATTTCTTTCATGGCAAGATAACATAAAGTGCGAGGGAGATAGATATTAATCCATCTCGTTTCCTTAAAGCCCCCCAAGGTCATCTCCAGGTACCAAATTGCTATTAGGAAGTTGACTGGCCCTGCGCTACGCGTTCAGACGGACGTCTCTGGTACCTACATTTAATTTGGACCGTAGAGCAAATCAGAACATGACATTTCGTTTTTTTTTAATATGAATTGGATATAGGCAAAGGAATAATTTTATTTCAGCCTAGTATATATATATATATATATACCTATATAATATTTTTATATATATAATTTTAATTACTATTTTTATTATTATTTTATTATGAAGAAGGAGGATTCGTAGAAATAAAATGCATTGTATATATTATTTATTATATGATTTATTTCTTTAACCTTTTTTATAATAGTTTAAGGCTTTTTTTGCATTGGTGGCAATGTACGCTTTTCGATTCTAGTGATGTCCGTGCCTTTCAGAATCCCATCTGTGGTATGTGCTATAGAGTAAACATTTAATTGCTCTCTTGCTGCTTGCACTTGAATATTTTCAGTGGAAAGGTTCTCTTCAATACATTCGATATCCAGTGTATTGAGCTGGAAAAAGGAATATTTAAATATATAAATTACAAGTTTGAATATGTGCGCTAATTGTAATTATTGTCGTTTATAAATGTTTGCATAGAAAATGTCAAGACAAGAAGAGGTCATTGTAATCAGACAAAGTTACTTTCACATAAATCTAAGAAGCTTTCACAATTATACACAAATTTCAAATACCTAAGATAATTAAGTATACTGTAGCAATTTTTGATAGAAGGTTGGGAGGATAAAAGTATTTGTAAAGTAGCCAATTATCTATTCGAATCTACATTCATGTTCTACTGCTGGGCACAGACTCTGTCTCATTTCTCAGAAGGGTATGAAATAATGAGTTGGGCAAGGTGCTTATTGGTAGACTACATCTTTAAAATATTTTTATTCCTTGAACACGATAAAAAAATTGATAAATCCAATTCGGCATGCCTTAAGCGCCTTAAAAAAATTACGTATAACATGATTATACGGATTTTTTTAAAGTAGTTTAAATACATTTCGACAGCACTATTGGCTTCAACACCCTCGAAACCCATGAAAATGACACCCATGAAAAAATTGATACCTATTGCAGCCGCCACCTTGGATTTACATTTCGACAGCACCATCGGCTTCAACACCCTCGAAAACCATGAAAATGACACCCATGATGAAAAAATTGATATCTACTTCAGCCGCCATCTTGGATTTACATTTCGACAGCACTATCAGCTTCAAAACCCTCGAAACCCATGAAAATGACACCCATGATGAAAAATTGATACCTATTACAACCGCCACCTTGGATTTACATTTCGACAGCATCATCGGCTTTAACACCCGTGAAAACCATGAGAATGACAGCCATGATGAAAAAATTGATATCTATTGCAACCGCCATCTTGGATTTACATTTCGACAATCCTATTGGCTTCAACTCTCTCGAAAACCATGAAAATGACACTCATGATGAAAAAATTGATACCTATTGCAGCCGCCATCTTGGATTTACATTTCGACAGCACTATCGGCTTCAACACCGTGGAAAACCATGAAAATGACACCCAAGATGAAAAAATTGATATCTACTGCAGCCGCCATCTTGGATTTACATTTCGACAGCACTATCGGCTTCAACACCCTGGAAAACCATGAAAATGACACCCAAGATGAAAAAATTGATATCTACTGCAGCCGCCATCTTGGATGTACATTTCGACAGCACTATTGGTTTCAACACCCTCGAAAACCATGAAAATGTCACCCATGACAAAAAATTTATACTACTTACTTTTAGTATGTACTACTATTATTTATTCTGTACTTTTAAAATATTGTAATAAAAAAATCTCTTATTATTATTATAATCAAGTATTGCATGCCGAACGCAAAGCACATAGGTATGTTCTACTAGCGCCTAAAAATCAATATTCCAATGTTTTGTCGCATGAAATCGTATCTAGCAATCATATTATACATATAAATGATATAAAAAGCACATTGTCAGAAAGATAAATGATTGTTGAACTTATTAATATTTTTTAAATCGATTAATTACTATTTTCACATTAAAAAAGGGGTTTTAGTGGCTTATGGTGTGGATTTATCAAGTCCGCAAGGCTTGTAAACACTAACTTTTGAAAATATCAATTGTTTAACTCAATCTATTTTTTAATATCTTCATCTATCATGTGGGAAGCCACTGAATGTAAATGGCAGTGTAATTTTGTTTTGTTTAGCTATAATTAATTTTTTTCGGCGTAAAATGGCGAAATTTTCGTTGATTTGGTAGCCTTGTGTTAGAATTAATTCAGTAAATAGAGACTGCCTGTGCCTCCTCGCTTAGTTCGGCGTCAACCGCCGTTGTGAGTGGATACTGTATCGGTTGTTGGCAGCGGCTCAAAAAGATCACTGTACAAATAAATACAAAATATTCGAAAAACAAATTTCATACATACTTGATTATTATAATAATCAGAGATTTTTATTACAATATTTTAAAAGCACAGAATAAATAATAGGAGTATGTACTAAAAGTAAGTAGGATGTAATATTTATACTTGAATACGTCTTGGACTCTTTGGAGTGACATGAATGATGATATGATGATCATATGAGCATTATGAGTTGTGCACTTTGGATTTTCCAAACTGTTTCAAATTGAAATTTGACAAAATTATCGGAAAATTTAAAGTATAATAAGGTAATGTAATTACTTACTACTTACTACTTTAAAAGAAATCCTTATAATCATGCTATACATATTTTTTTAATGTGAAGGCATGCTCAATTGGATTTACCAATAGTTTTTAAAAAATTTGGTTATACGAATATTGTGTATTTGTACAGTGATCTTTTTGAGCCGCTGCAAACAAACAACCGAAACAATGTCCACTCACGACGGCGACTGATGCCGAACTGAGTGAGTGAGTAAAGTACTCTGTGGCTGTAGCTCGGAGTGCGGCTTCCGCCTATTTAGAAAAGTAATTTACATACAAGGCTACCAAATCAACGAAAATTTCACCATTTTGGAGCCGATAAAAATTAATTATGGCTAAACAAAACAAAATTACACTGCCATTTACATTGTTTACAAGCCTCGCGGACTTAATAAATCCACACCATAAGCCACTAAAACCCCTTTTTTTATTTAAAAATAGCAATTAATCGATTTAAAAAAATATTAAAGTTCAACAATCATTTATCTTTCTAATAATGTGCTTTTTATATCATTTATATGTATAATATGATTGCTAGATACAATTTCATTCGATAAAACGTTGGAATCTTTATTTTTAGGCCATAGTAGAACATATCTTGCGCTTTCGCTTAAGACATGCAATTAACACTTAAAATTGGAATTAACATTAATTCATTTATTTCAGTTGCGTAGACAGAGATCAGATTTGCTCAAAAATATAAACATAATACATAAAACATAAACATAATACATAAAAAAAATATTATCTGAACTAAAGTTTTAGAATGGCAATTGTTTTGCAATTTAAATTTTACATGATTATTACCTTAATTTTCTTACTTCATTGGGCATCACATGTTCATCATTTAGTTTATGTAACAAACTCAATTGAGTATGCTTGCAGTCTGTTTAGTACACGTCATCTTGCCATTTTGATACGTTTCCATCAGTTATTATGTGTTTTGACAGCAAAATTATTCCTCATATCTTTATGATGGCTGATCAAATATCACACTAAGTTTATTTGAACTGTATCATCTGAAATAAAACCATAAAAGATTGTTTGTCATTGTCATTCAGACAACCTTGATTTTGTAATTATTAAGACTAGTGGTGTGCTATTATGGTTAAAATAATGTTGACAATTAATTATTTAAAATAATAGAATTCTATAAAAATACTTCAGCCATTAACTTAAAATTTTAATAAATTATTATTAAAAGAATTTATTATTATGTTTCATTCATCATTAATTCATTGCAGACTATCATAAAGCTACTGGTAAACATAGGCCTTTATAGGTTATCGTATAAAGTGTACATTTTCCATAGTTGTAACACTTGGCAGACAAGTTGGTAACCAGTTTATTATTATTACTAAGTTGTTATCAAAGAGATCACTTGAAATGCCAGGAATTAAGTAGTTTTATTCAATGTACAATACTCCCGTACATCTTTATTACAATTTTTTAAATTTTATATGAATATACTGAGCAGTTATGTTTAAGGAATAATTAAATGTACATACCTTTGTCATCTTTGATGATAAACCTAACTCAACTTACTCCAACGAATAGTGTTGAGTTTATCCAACCTTTTTTAGCCTTATTAATGTCAGATTTAGCAGTATGAAACCCTTTATTCAAAAATTTTGTTACTAAGCAAGTTTCTTGAAAAGGTTACTAGAATGCAGCATACTTTTAAGTTTGTCACAGTTTATTAAGTCCAACCACTTGTTTCTTTGGCCTTCGTCAGACTCTTTTCTGTTACTTGCACAATTGGGAATGAAACACTTAAAAATACATTTTAAAACTAAAAATTATATACAAAATACACTAAAGCTATAAAGAAAACGTTCCGTCGAAATATATAACCTATTAAACAATAAATACCCTTTCGTAAAATAGCAGTAAAATGCCAATAAAACTTTATTTATAATTTATAGTTAGTTCATACTTCTTCTTCTTCTTCTTTTAAATTATGGCTTCTCTTGATAGAATTCTGCCAGTGTCAAGTCAGTCATGGGAGTGACAAGTAAATATTTATTACAGAGTTCTCAATTTTACAAGTGGGTTCACAATTAGTTCATACTTCATAGAAAAACAAAATAAAAATTTCCAAGAAAACTTCTAACTTGACAGCTACGCGACAATAACATGACATGACAAATTGGCGGCAGCGGGAAGGGGCAAGAGGTGGGAGGGACGAGGGAAACGTCATGTTCTGGATTGCTCACTGCATTTCATACGGTCAAAGATTTTTGTTCAAAGATTACCAGCCGTGTTGGTAAGTAACGCCGTACGCGGCGCAACTAGTTTTATATAACGGGAATGATCCGCGCTCTCGTACTTTTGACAGCGGAGAACGCTCTCCAATGTCGTCTCCTGTTAGTTACTCTAAGTGTATACCAGTCCGTTCTTTTTATTATTCACTCGAGAGAGCAGGCAAAGGAACTAAACTATACAGCCTTGTCTTTTTTATTTTGAATATATAGAATCTGCTTCATAGGGGATGAGTCACTCGCGTCCGTAGGAGGGGATGAGTCACTCGCGTCCGTAGGCTTTGACCACCTAATCCTAGGACCACCCTACACGTGTCCCCCGGGTGGTGCTAAACAAGCGACTAAGCCGAAAGAACAGACGGCTCCTCGCCGTGTGGTAGTGGCGTAAAAAATACCACCCCCTACTTTTGCACCATGAGGCAAAAAATTAACGAAATGGCCCCGAGTTCCCGGCGCCCCTTTAATGGGGTAGGGTTGCGAAGAATCTCCGGGAGGAAAACTGGCGACGAGGTTCGCCATCCGTCACGTTCTGTCCCCCGGAGGAGCGAAAAGTGGATTGCGGAAGCCCGTCTGGCCACATTGAATGTATGTGGAGGAATGAATGATAAGATGGATGAAGTTAGCGATATGATGTATGATAGAGGAATAAACGTGTTATGTGTAAATGAGACGAAACGGAAGGGAAAGGATGGCACTACAAATGGCATGTATACCGCGTACTGGTCTGGTGTAGACGAGAACGAGCGGGTATGCCAGGGAGTCGGTATCATCCTTTCAGAAAGAATGGGTAATTGTGTGAAAGAGTATGAATGTGTAAGCCCGAGACTGCTATGGATACGAATGAAAGTGGGCTTAAAGAACTTGTTTGTTTTAGGGGTCTACGCCCCACACATGTCTAAGCCCACTTATATCCGAGAGCAGTTTTGGGAGTTGGTAAGGATGGTGCTAATGAAATGCAAGGTTAATGAAAATATTTTGATATTAGGAGATTTTAATGGAAGGGTTGGGGTGAGGAGGCTTGGTTATGAAAGGATATCGGGAACGTTTGGTGATGAAAGTATAAATGAGAATGGTGAAAGCCTCCTCACCGTATGTGTGGAAAAGAATCTTTTTGTGACGAACACTTTCTTTCGTCATAAGAAGATTCACAAGTATACATGGGAAAGAGGTGATGATAGAAGTATGATTGATTTCATAATTGTTGATGAAAGAATGAGCGCGGTGGTAGATACAAGGGTTTACCGGGGCTCTAACGTAGGGACGAACCATTACTTGGTCTTATACTGAATTAATGGATTTTCAGACGTTGGAGGCATCGGACATCTGTGTCTACCACTGCGTTACCGCGTATAAGAACAGAGAGGTAACAAGATGAAGGTGTGAAAGAGAAGTTCAAATGTAGATTGAGAGAAAATATAAGTGGTATGGCTGAATTGTGTATGAATGATTTAGACTTGGAGACTGTGTGGTATAATGTCAAGAAAGGTTTAGTGGATGCAGTTACCGAAGTGTGTGGTGCAAGTAAGAGAAGGAATGAAAGGAAAAATAACACGTTATGGTGAGATGATGAGGTACGGATGGAAGTTGAAGCAAAGAAGAAAGCATGGCTAGATTTACTAGCAACCAAGGCTAGTAATTCTAGCAGTATGAATGATGATATTGAAAAAAAGGCAGTCTTTAGACATCTAAATAAGAGAGTAAAAGAAGTAGTTGAAAGGAAAAAGCAAGAAAGAACGTTCTGGAAAAAATGTTCTGGAAACTCGTAAGAACTGCCAAAACAAAAACAAAACAAAATCAAAACAGTCTAGAATGAATGCTATACGAGACCAGAATTGCTGTATTCTGAATGACGAAGTTTTTAGTTTAAGAAGATGGAAAGAATACTATGAAAGCGTGTTTATGAGTGATGAGACGTTTGAATTAAATGAAAGAGAAATTCCGAAAGAAGAGGAAATAGATAGAGATATAAGTATAGATGAAATAATGAAAGCAATGAAAAGTACGAAAGCAGGTAAGGCAGCCGGATATGATAGAGTATCTCTCGAAATGCTAAGGGCTGGAAAAGGAATGGTGGCAGACCTGCTGTACACCTTGTTTAATTTATGTTGGGAACTTAAGCGGGTACCGGGAGACTGGTGCAAAGCCGTGATAGTCCCAATATATAAAGGAAAAGGATCACAGCAGGTCTGTGAAAACTACCGTGGTATCAGCCTTCTTAGCATTGTGGGAAAACTGTATGCTAAGGTACTAATTGAAAGAGTTATGAAGGAAACTGATGGAAAAATTTGGGATGTGCAAGCGGGATTTAGGAAGGGAATGGGATGTACGGATCAGGTCTTTTCCGTGCGCATGATCGCGGAGAAGTTTTTGGCTAATAACCAAAAATGTTTTTTGTGCGTTCATGGACTTGGAGAAGGCTTATGACAGAGTGGACAGGGATGTGTTATGGCAAACACTGAACTCATTTGGGTTGAACGCTGGCTTGATACAGGCATTGAAGCCTCTGTATAGGGACTACAGTGCTTGTGTCAGGATCAAAGGGACCTACTCGGACTGGTTTGGCATCCATAAAGGTGTCAGACAGGGCTGTGTGGCTTCCCCGTGGCTGTTCAACCTATTTATAGAGAGTTGTTTGGAAAATTTGAAAGTAGAAGAATGCGGGTTAAGAATGGGTCAGTTAACCGTCAAATGCCTTTTGTACGCCGATGATCAAGTCATACTTGCGTCGTCGGCGGCCTAGTTGCAAATGATGGTTACATTAATGAACAGGACATTAAAAGAAAAGGGAATGAAAGTGAACGCAAGTAAGACGAAAGTTATGGTTTTTGAAAGAGAAGAAAGTAAAACGATATGTGAAATAAGAATAGAAGGGGAGTTGGTCGAGCAACTAGATGAGTTTGTGTATTTGGGATGTGTGTTTAGCAGGGATGGTAGATATGATAAGGATATAGAACGACGAGTGAATGCAGGAAATAGAGTGAATGGGGCTCTACACCTTGTTGTGAAAAGTCAGAATTTGTCCAAAAAGGCACGTATGGCAATTCACAATGCTGTGTTAGTACCTACTTTAATGTATGGTAGTGAAAGTTGGGTGTGGCAGAAGAAGCACGAGAGTAGAATAAATGCTGTAGAAATGCGGTCATTAAGGAGTATGTTAGGGACGAATCTGAATGGCAGAGTGAGAAATTGTTTGATAAGAGAAGAGTGTGGTTTGCAAGATGATGTTGTGACCAGGATTGAGAAAGGAATGCTTCGGTGGTTTGGTCATGTAGAAAGAATGAATGAGGAAAGAGTAACAAAGCAAATTTATGTTGCAGAGGTGAACGGCAGAGTCGGGAAGGGTTGCCCTAGGCGAAAGTTTATCGACCAAATTGGCGATATATTGAAAATGGGCCAAATCAAGAATACCTTTAACCGACGAGCGTGTATGCGTAAGTATATGGATGTGGAGGGAGCGAGAGAGGTGTGTCAGGATCGTGTCAAATGGAAGTCCATAGTCTCTGCCTACCCCTCTGGGTGACAGGCGTGAGTGTATATGTATGTATATGTATGCTTCACAATATGTTAATGCGTCACATTGTGCAGCCCTTGGGAGATTTTGCCGGCAACTTGAGCCAACAGACAGCAGACAGTTGGTGGTGGTATCTCAAGGCACCTAAGCAGACAGACACCTTATCTTAAGAATCACATCACCATCAGAGCACTTGTTTCACCGTTTCGACTAATAGTAAACATACGCAGATACTTAATACACAAAAGCGCACCATTTGTACATGTCAAATTCCACTTCAAAACATTATTTAAATAATAATACTGGAGCAGAAATCCGCCGCCGGTCAAGTTCCCGCCAAAACTCCTAGATTATGAACACCAACTAGTAAGTAGGGATATTCCGGTACTAGTAAATACAAGTAGGTACTCGAAACTTTTGATTCGATACCAAGTACTAATAGAATCGAATCAATCTTGCGATACTTACTCGGCATCGAAACAAGTCGGCGATTTAATTCAGTTTTGTTTTATCTACGACAACATTTACATTTAAAATTAATGACACCTAAGATGTCACTATAGAATCTGTTATCTATTATATACAAAAAGTATTTTAGCAAACATAGTATCTACAAAATACAAAGATACAAAAGAAAAGGTATTTAAATACAAGATACGAAATGAATTTTAAAAAAGTTTTATAGTTACACGATGAAAATACATATTGTTACGAGCTTGAGGTTCGAGATAATGAAAAACTGCTGATTGAATTACCAAAATTGACACTAATTACACAACACTAATTACAATCTAAAACCACAGCCACACTAATAATAAAACACAATTGTACTACTGATCACTTAAGTTCGCAGTTACTTCGCTTCGAAGTATTCTCTTGTATCGCCAATTCAATACTGCCTTGTTCGTGGTCTATATCGGCTTTATTTAGGGCCTCAGATAGTTTCCAGAACCTTCTATTGTAGCGACATCTAGAATGTTCGAGTACATATCGATCCCGAAATTTCTGGAAGAATCTTGACTGTCCTAGTTCTGCTCCTCGACACTAGAGGGCGCTAGTGTAACTAGTGTTGCGATGTACAAGATTAATAGTGCCGCGCAACACTGCCCCCTCCTAAGACATGCTCGTCCCGAGCATTATTGGCCCCATAATAACGCGCCAGTCGATCCACATGGACGATCTTAGGAGTACTTCTGGCACCTTTCTGTATCCAGTAGGTTACGTCATTGATTCTTGTCACAATCCGGTACGGTCCGTCCCATTTAGCTTGAAGCTTAGGAGATTTCCCTTTGCTGCAAGCTGGATTATGTAACCACACTAGTGAACCTTCGTCAAACCCTTTGTTGTTCATTTTGCGGTCATACCGTGTTTTCATCTTCTCAGACGTTTGCTGGCCCGACTGTCTGACGTGCTCATAAATGTCATTCATTTTGTTCCGCAAGTCATTTGCATAATCGGTTATACTGCGTGGGGCATCAGGTGGTATTCCGGTGATCAGGTCTGCAGGCAGCCGTAATTCTCTCCCAAAGTTTGCGAAAGCTGGTGTCACTGATGTACCTTCGTGAACAGCGCTTCGATATGACAAAAAAACGGTTGTATGTGCTTGTACCAGTCTCGTTGCCGATTTGTCACAACTTTTGCCAGGTACCTTTCCAATGTCTGATTAAATCGTTCTACCATTCCATCAGATTGTGGGTGGTAAGAAGTTGTTCGTGTTTTATGAGTACCCATAACTCTGCAAGTTTCCTGGAATATTTGAGACTCAAAATTCCTTCCTTGATCGCTGTGAATCTCTAAGGGTACTGCAAAACGACAGAAGACTTCATGAACTAGTTTATCTGCAACTGTTAAAGCTTCTTGATTTGGAATGGCGAAGACTTCTGGCACTAACAATACTTGTTACCATTTTCACTTTCCGGAAACGGCCCCGTAACGTCAATGGCTATCGTCTCCCATGGTGCACGAACATTGTACAATTTCAATGCGCCTCTACTACGAGTTTGAGGTCCCTTTACAGCCGCACAACTTGTACATTTGCGGCACCAGTCCTCGACATCGTCACGACAGTGGACACAGTAAAACCGTTCTCGGATCTTCAGTAGAGTTCGTTTAACTCCCAGGTGGTCTTCTGAAGAACCACTATGGTATAGCTGTAGAACATCCGGTACTTTAACCTTAGGGACAACCATTTGCAAATTTCATCTGTCTCCCCGACCATTTTCCCATTTACGGCACAGGACTCCATCCTGAATCAGCAAACTGTCCCATTGGGCTCAATAGCTTTTCGTGGTCAAACACATTGCTGAGACGTCGCTCCACTTGGGCTTAGGAGCACTGGCCTTCGACCATTCCAGAATCGGCTTAAGTGCAGCATGGTCAGTTCGTAAGTGGAATTTCCGCCCCAGAAGTTATTTGCTAAAATGCTGCAAGGACTTTACCACAGCAAGCAATTCCCGTCTTGTGACACAATAGTTCCTTTCCGGCTTTGACAACGACTTGCTGAAGTACGCTATCACAATATCTTGATCACCATTTCGTTGAGAACTCCAAAAAGCTAACTTGCCGTTTGAATAGTGAGCACTTCTTCGGACTTAACTTGAGGTTGGCACTCTGGATCTTCATGAGCATGCGTTCCAGGTTTTGAAGGTGTTCCTCAAACGTACGGCCTACGATGATGATGTCATCCAAGTAGACCAGACAGGCATCTCCAATTAGCCCAGAAAGTACAAGCTCCATCAACCTATCAAACGTTGCTGGAGCATTGCACAATCCAAACGGCATAACTTTAAATTGCTACAGACCCTTTCCGGTGGAGAATGTAGTTTTCTCCTTGTCCTTAGGGTCAATTTCAACCTGCCAGTAGCCACTTTTTAGGTCCAGCGTACTAAACCATTTTACGCCTGTGAGCATGTCCAGCGTGTTATCAATTCTAGGCAAGGGATAGATGTCCTTCCTCGTGACGTCGTTCAGGCGGCGGTAGTCAACACAAAACCGCATGCTGCCGTCCTTCTTCCTTACCAGCACCACAGGTGAACACCATGGACTAGATGAAGGTTCAATAACACCATCCTTCACCATTCCCTCAATCATGGTTTCCACTTCCTTTTCACGTGCTACATGCAATCTTCTTGGCCGCTGACGAATAGGCAATTCTTGTCCTATGTTTATTTTGTGTTGAACTAAGCCAGTCTTTCCTATGTCAGCTTCGTTTGACGAGAAAACATTGGCGTACTTGAGTAACAACTTCTTCGCCTTGAACATTTCATTCGGAGAGAGAACGCCGCGACAGTCTTCTAAAAGTGTGGTCACTCTCGTTTTTCCATCCTTGCTGGGGGTCCCAGTCGATAGATATTGGCACTGACGCAACCAATCCACTTCCTCACTAGTACCAACCATTGTGCCTTTTTCTATAATCTGTTTCTGATCACAAAGGTTCAACACACGTACTCCTGAGATGTCGGTGGTTCTGACCAAGGTTCGAGCCACTCTCCATGGAAGGTCATTGTCTACTACCCTTAAACAGATAACCAACAACGACACCAATAACAAACGAAATCAGTGACAACTGCGATATTACAGTTGACACTTGACAGTTAAATTTGATACCCCATCACTTTGAGCATAGAAAATAGAGGAACAAATATGGGTATATTCGACATTGAACTGTCAATATGCTGCCTATCTCTTTTTCACTCAGGGAAGTGTAAGTCTAAGTGTCATTCATAAATGAAACAGATAATAGAAATTGTTTCGTTTTCTGGTAAACATTTTTAAGATGACGTCATTTAACCCCGCCTTGAGGCCGATTCCGCCATTTATTGTTTCAGATATGCTGTTATAAAAAGTCGTTTGATATTTCTTAATTTGAAAATTTAGCCAAATTTTAAACAGTTTATAGTGAATTTTCCAATTCATTATAAAGTACGAAGATGACTAAGTGTTGTGTAAGAGGCTGTGCCTCAAAATATAGTCAAAAATCACGCGAACTATCATTTCATATGTGAGTGATTTAGTTTTTGCAGTAAATATAATGTAAAAACGTTTATATATTTTGCGACAGTAAATAGATGGATGTAATTCTTTACCCTAAACCTTTAATTCATGTTATTTAATTACTTCTTATCATTCTTTACGTATCTACAAAATTTTGTTGTTCGTAAATAGTGATGTTACATTGCTAACAATAAATTCTTTCAAGAACATACTTTATTAAGGTTTTTCTTGATTTATTCTGTCGTATTATGTGAAAAATTTTGCGTTATGCATTGCATTATTTCGGTGTCATGGGTCTGAGCAGTGAGCATAAATGATTAACTAAATTATACGGAAACTGAGTTACATTAATGTTAGGTAGGACCTACGGTACCTACATAATAAAAGTGAAGCAAAGCAACAAAGATTACATAAAGTACAATCTAGCGCCTGTAAGTAATCTTTCTCTGTAGGCAAACATGCAAATACCTCAGAGACTATGGACATTATTACTTGACTTTATTATATATTGTTGAGTTATATATTGTATATATTAGCCCATCCGTGCCTTATAATAATAAATTATAGATAAAAATATGCTTAACAATATACATAAATGTTAAGCATATTTTTATCTATAATTTACCTTAAGTCACCTTTTATAACAACCATGGTGTTGTTTAATTTGTAATATTATTTGCAGCTTCATAGATCTAAATCATTATTTTCTGTTTTATCATTTTTAGTTTGCCAAAGAAGAAAGTAGTTTAATAACGTAATATTTATATGAACTTTTAGAATGTAATGGATGAACGGATGGTGTATGAAAATAAATAAATTTAAATTTTTATTAGCATAAGAAAGCAGTTTAAACAAAAATTTAAATTTATTTATTTTCCTACTCCATCCATCCATCCATTACATTCTAAAAGTTCATTGCTATACCTAGGTTTCTACTATAGATTGCCTCATAGGGCATTTTGCCACAGCTACCACGCTTGGCACGCGGTTTAGCATCCGCAGATTATTATTATTTTGTCTACTTCACTTGGTCTTTCTGGATTTTGGCAACGAAATCCAGAAATCAACCATGCTAAGCTGGGTTGGATATAAAATAAAAAATATTTCACGGCAAATAATTTATTTGATATGATAATTTGTAACCACAAGTGCATCGTAAAGTATAATAATATTCAAATCACAGCGATTCTAAAGTAGTTTTTACTTTAAAAGATACTAGCTTAACCGGCCACACAAAACTGGTGCATAAGCCAGAAAAGTAGAAAAAGAATGGTGGGGGTGCTACTAGCTTAAAAAGAGAACTCCATCCTGTTTAACCATCCTAGCTTTAGACAGTAGCTTATTAGCCCAAAAGTAAAGCTTATTCTGTATAATATGAAGTCAGAGCAACTAACTTGCTAACTTACAACTTACAAGCATGAGAGTTGCTATTCGTGCATTAAGTATGAAAATCGTTTTCAAACTATTATTTAAACGATAAAACTGGAGCAGCAATCATTTGACGGTTAAATTCATACGTAATTTCCCTAGCCTCTCTAATCGTTAGAGAAAATATAATTTTGCATATTTAAAAATAAATAAAAACACATATAGGTGTTACTAAAAAGTTGATTGACTTAACATCACTAAAAAATGGGCGGAGCTTACAGTGTCCGCCCTTTATTGTTTCAATTTGACACGATTTTTTTGTAGGCTTGCCATCTCCTCTAAGCGCCATAATGATATATTTTCAGGTTATCGATGCGTTCAAGCATTCTGAATTATTCAAAATTTTAAATATTTTAGAGATGCAAGATTTAGTTGATACCCAATAATCGATTATAGGTTTAATGACATCGATGTTTGACGTGGCAACATCGATGTTTTCATTCTTGACATCAATGATCATCGACCATCCCTACTTGCTTATTTATATTTATCTATTGGTATTGTTTGTTGTTTGCATTGTGAGCTTAGTTAAGCGAGCGAAATAAAAGATTTTCTAACTATTACGTATTAATATTTTCATGTAGTTCATTGCTCACACGAAGAAAACTTCAAAAATCTTTTCTATTATTTCTACAGTGGACACAAAATGCCAACTTGGAATCAAATTCAATCACAATTAAGAAATCCAAATAATCCTGTAGTTTTCTTCGACGTGACGGTTGGAACCACTGTAAGTTGTATTTTTCCTGTGAGATCATTTTGCTATAGTTAGTAGTTTAACTTTATTACATATAATGTTTTGAGTTAACCTAACCTAAAAGAGTCGTCGTATGTGGTAGCTCCTTTAAATTACATGTTCAAAACTTTTCACGGTTTTCAGGAAATTGGCAGGATGATTTTTGAATTATTTGCAGATGTTGTACCAAAAACTAGCGAAAATTTTAGAGAATTTTGTACCGGTGAATATAGAAGGGATGGGGTTCCATTAGGATACAAAGGGGCTACATTTCACAGGGTTATTAAAGATTTTATGATACAAGGTGGAGACTTTGTAAATGTAAGTGGTGTTATTTATATGCAGATTATGGTATACATTATTTAAACTGTAAATAATCTTTTGAACTCCTAATTTTAGGGTGATGGAACAGGAGTAATGAGTATTTATGGAGGGAGTACATTTGCAGATGAGAACTTTGCACTAAAACACGACTCACCAGGCCTTCTCTCAATGGCTAACAGTGGCAAAGATACAAATGGTTGTCAATTTTTTATAACATGTGCAAAGTGTAATTTCTTAGATAATAAACATGTAGTTTTTGGAAGGGTTATAGATGGATTATTAGTCATGAGGAAAATAGAAAATGTACCTATTGGTCCTAATAACAAACCAAAAATACCTGTAACAATATCACAGTGCGGTCAGATGTAAATAAATACCTAGTAATATTAACTTTATTTTTATTTAACTATTAAGAAGCTTTGCTTCTATTGCAGGATGGCAAAAACCATATTTTAAAAAAAAATACCTAATAAATATGAAATACACATACAATTTAGTAACTTTCTATCTATTTTACAGATGTGATAAATAAATTATCAACTTTTTAGAGCTTGATTTTTAAGTAGCAAATTTCTTGGCTCCATTGTTGCAGGGCCATGTCTCCTTCCAGCCTCCCTTATAAAAGCTCCTTCCATTTGTCTAGCTACTTGGTCAAAAAATAAATTTGATAATTGTGAATGGAGAGCTGATCGGAACTCAAATGATATTTGAAAATCAACCACACATGTCTGCTGCTTTCTTTTTAATCCAGGACTGAATCTCCATAAAGTTAATAAATGATGGAACAATCTGCCATCCATGCATTCTGCTTTAACTAAATATGGTTTTACTATGGTTACATTAGATGTATAACTTTCATTTATTGGTGGAAAACCAACTTTTAAGTCTGCAACAAGATGTCCAGGGCTTCTCCTTAACACAATAGATTGTTTACACCATGGTACAAACTTGTAATAATTTTCTACATCTGATACAACTTCAAACATCTGGTCCATTGAAAATCTAAAACAAATGTAAACACAACATAAGACTACAATGTCACAATACCCTAATAACATAATTTGCTAATACTATGTCCTCCATGCCATCAATACATATTTTATGTATAATCTCATGTTTAACAAATGTTTATTTGAATTTCTAAAATACATATAGAAGATTCATTGGGTAATTGTAATCATAATATATACAAATTAAGCACACTTCATTGAATAAACCTACCATGAGCAATTATGCAAATTTCTTCCTACTGAAGCACTAACAAAAATAACAAGCTTATATTTATATAAAATGTTATATAATTTTAATCCTATTATGGAAAATTCATCTACCATTCATCATTTTGGTATATTATTTTATGGGATAATACTTTATTCTTGCACAAACCATTGCATTTAAATTAAGGAATATATTTATTGTGTTTATTTGTATATGTTTATTAATATACATATTTATAAACATATACAATTGTTGCAGTAGAAAGTGTTACACCATTTTGAAATATTAAATAAATGGGCCATTTTAAAACAATTACCTATGGTAGTATACAACAATTTTTAAAGACAAGGTGTCAAAGTTAGGTGTTCAAATGTTTTTAACCATGACTTAATTACATTATTTTATTTTTTGTATTAAACACTTCGCCTACAGGTACGTGACTGCCACTCGAGAACCTTTCTTTCCCATCGGTTGTCGGTTCTTCGAGCTATATGGCCGGCCTATTGCCACTTCAGCTTACTAATCCGTTGGGCTATGCCGGTCACTCTGGTTCTACTGCGGATATCCTCATTTCTGAGTTTGTCACGCAGAGAGACTCCGAGCATAGCCTTCTCCATAGCTCGCTGAGCGACCTTAAGCTTCCTCATCCGGCCACCAGTGAAGGACCACGTCTCAGTTCCGTATGTCATCACTGGCAACATGCACTGGGTGTACAGTCTCGTTTTCAAGTTTTGAGGTATACCTGACGAGATGTGCCGTAATTTCCCGAACGCTGCCCAACCGAGTTGAATCCGTCGATTGACCTCTCGGTCGAAGTTGGACTTACCTAGTCGGACTATTTGTCCCAGGTAAACATACTCGTCAACAACTTCGAGCTTAGTGTTCCCAACAACTACCGGCATAGGTGTGACATGGACATTAAACATGATCTTTGTTTTGTCCATGTTCATCTTAAGACCTATCCATTGGGAAACACTATTGAGGTCATTGAGCATAGTGTTTAGGTCCTCCAGCGATTCTGCCATAAGGACTATATCGTCGGCAAATCGAAGGTGAGTGATGTACTCGCCATTGATGTTAATACCGTATCCTTTCCAGTCCAGAAGCATGAAAACGTCTTCCAATGCAGCGGTGAAGAGTTTCGGGGATATGACGTCTTACACCTCTCTGCAATTGGATAGGTTTCATACTCTGGTTCTGTACTCAGATAGCCATCGTAGCCCTACTGTACAAGCACTTCAACACTTCGATATACCGACAGTCAACTTGGCACCGCTGAAGAGACTGCAGCATCGTCCAAATATCGACGGAATCAAAGGCTTTCTCATAGTCCACATACGCCAGACATAGTGGCAAATTGTACTCCTCGGACTTCTCTACAATTTGCCGAAGTATATGTATGTGGTCTATGGTGCTAAAGCCTTTTCGGAAACCGGCTTGTTCGGGAGGCTGGAAGTCGTCAAGTCTGCGCGTGAGACGATTCGTAATGACTCTCGAAAACAGCACGTAGACGCGGCTCAGAAGGGAAATCGGTCTGTAGTTCTTCAAGAGAGCCTTTCTTGAAGAACAAGACCACCGCACTTCTGCTCCACGCCTCCGGTGTAATGCCACCATGGAGGACGGAATTAAAGAGCTTCTGAAGGAGCTCCGCTGTAATTCCATCCTCGCCTGGGGCCTTGCCGTTTTTAAGGTGCTGGAGGGCCATTCTAATCTCGCTCAGACTGACGTCCGGGATATCATCAGAATAATGTCGGATAAGACTCGCTCTTGGATCGTTACTCACACTTGCGTGCGGCTCCAACGATGACGTGTACAGCTGTCCATAGAACCTCTCAATCTCAATCAAAATCTCAGGTGCCCCGGAAACGATGCTGCCACATTTGCTCTTCAGCCTTGACAGTTGGCTCTTTCTGGCAGACAGATCTCTGGCAAAGACTTGAGAGCCTTGGTTCCGCTCAATCGCTTCTTCAATACGAGCTGTATTGAAGTTGCGTAAGTCCCGCCGCATGGATTTGGAGATCTTTCTGTTCATTAGACGAGACCTCTCCAACTTAACGTTTAAGTTCAGTGTGCCTCTAACCATTCGGTGATCGCTGCCGGTTTTCACCCTCGCGATCACTGAGACATCACTGAACAGTTGTCGTCTGGTCGTCATAATGAAGTCAATCTCATTTTTTGTCGAACCGTCGGGGCTCGACCAGGTCCACTTCTTGTGGGGCCGCTTCTGGAAGTAAGAGTTCATCATAAAGAGTCCCTCTTTCTCCATGAAGTCGGCCAGCTGCTGGCCCCTTGGGTTCCGTTGCCCTATTCCAAATTTCCCCACTTTCAGCTCACCATTCTCTCTTGTGCCTAGTTTTGCATTGAAGTCTCCCATTAACACCGTATATTGGGTTTTGGAGGAATGCATGGCTCTAGAGATATCCTCATACATTTCCTCCACCTCCTCATCGGGGTGTGCCGAGGTTGGTGCGTAAACCTGTATGACCTTCAGCGAATACCGTTTGGTGATACTGAGTATAAGGTACGCAACCCACGTCGACACACTCTCAATCTTTACAATGTTGTTAACGAGAGACTTGTGGACGATAAATCCGACACCTCCTTGGGACAGATGATCGCCCTCCCGGTAATAGAGCAAGTTGCCGGATTCGAGGATTACCATGTACTCCCCCTCTCTTCGGACTTCGGATAATTCTATGATATGCCAGCGTAACTTGTCTATCTCTTCTTCCGGCTCCACAATCTTCTCGGCAGTCTTCAGGGTGCGTGCGTTGTATGTTGCCAGGTCGAGTCGTTTTAGGTGGCAACCGAACCTCCACCGGAGATTCTTAGCACCCCCTGCCCCGCCGTTACCATGGTCGCCACCGTAGCCAGGAATAGCGGGGCCGCCGGAGACTGGGGGCCGTCTCTTCGTAACTTTCATCGTGGAAGGTATATTGCCATAGTTGCCACGCTTGGCGAGTGGGTTGGCAACCGCAGTTTTTTTATTGTATTTTTACCGTTACCAGGAAGATGCTGCTGCCCATCTCTTGCCTGTTTCCCTTTGTTTTTATATAAACATCAACAAGAGCTCTGGGAGATTTTCCTGAAAATCTGGATATAAAAGCCAACTGATACAGGAGCATAATGAATGTCACAGGTGCTTTTACTGATTATTTACTCTTTAATTAATAGCTGCTCTTAAAGGGTTTTTCTTTATTTTATTTTTTATTTTAAAAATGAAACTCATGATGTAGTTTTCACACTTGCGTTTTTTCTCTACATAAAAATCTGAAATCTCATAAGTCAACGTTTATATGACCGCTAGCTTGCTTCTGGCAATAATCGTTTCCAATAAGAAAACTCTAACTTTGCTTTTGGCAACTATTGTTATCAATTTTTTTTATTTATTTAACAAAGCTCTCTATTTTAAAGACGGTAAAGGACTTTCAAAATTTTTATAAACCATAGTCTAAATAAATATCTAATATCTAGATGCACGTTTGCAACTTCATATGAGCTTCTTTTATGCATTTATGTAGGTTGAAGTCACCACTTTTAGTGGTGAATTGTGCAACAGCAGGTGGATTCTTTTATTTTTTATGAAGATTTTTTAACACAATTGTTATTGTTTCTTGTTCAACAATACAAATAACTATTCTAAATTATAAAAATTATGTAAAACTATATAGCTACCGTACAAATTTTTTCACACTTTTACATTGATCGTCTGTAACTGACAAAACATGCTCAACCTTTAGTCATATAAAATATTATATTATATACAAAACTTTTGTCTCAATAAAAAACATTACTTTGTTCCTTATCTTATTGTCTCCACAAAACATAAATAAAATTACACTAGGCCACTCATCGATTGTAAATCAATTTATAATGAAAACATGAAGGCGGGGCCACGCTGAGTGTATAATGTCAAAGTCCATGAGCAAAGTTCGACTTTTGTTTATTGAAATCGAAAGCAAGCGAGCGGATAGAAAAATGGTAGATTATTAAAGAAAGTTTACTTGAATATATACATGTTGTAAGAAAATATTGACATACTCTTTGGAAACAAAGCAACTAAATACATGAATTGTGGACCACACAATATAGAGTAAAAATCTAGTTATAGGAGGGTATTAGCCTGGGCAGGGAATATAGAATTAGGTTAAGCTAAATTTAGTACACAATAATTATAGTTTAATATTATACATTCGAATATATTTTGAGATCGTATTGACATATATGGAATCGGGGATAGTTAAGAGGGAATTGATATTAAAATACGTACGTATTACGTGTTATTAAAATATCCCTAAACCATGTTGATGTGTTTATTTTGTGCAACTAACAATACAAAAACATTAATAAATTATTTTTTCTTTAATAGTCTAAAATTGATCGCCCATATAGTTTTGTAATGTTATCCATTTTTGGTTGACAAAAATCAGACAACATCCAAATTTAAATAGTTTCAGTTAATGAGATATAAAAAAAAATAGAAAATAATTAAAAATGGTTTACCCAACTAACTGCCTTCCACAATATTCTCTTCTTCGACTCGGCTTAGTTAAGTTAAAGAAATTTCGATTTTGTTGTCCCGAGGTATGACATTGACAATGAGTGGCACCATCTCCTTCATGTCTATTTAGGTAATGACCCTGAAAACTTCAGGAAATACAAAATAAGTAATGCTTACATATTTCTCGTGTAAATTTATTTAATATTGAAATTTATTCTAGATTTTAAATGTATATCAAAAAATATGAAAAAGAATTTTACCAAATTATTCTACGTAGAAAAAAATTAACATTGGAGCCCACTGAATAACCTTTAGTAAGAATCATATTTATTGTCTTTATCTTATTGGAAAATTAAATAATGTAGACATGATCACAATCAGTCCATATTTACTATTTTTAAACACTACAACAGCAAACACTCCTATAGGAACAAATGGGAACATTAAACTAATTTCTTAAAATGAAATTTTAATTTTTTATAGAATATAGAATTGGAATGCAGGATAATATATTGTATAATCTATGATTGGAACGTCATCACAGACTAATGCTAATCATAGATAAATAAGTATGTAGCAAGCTCATACTAGTGCAAGCAGGTTATAATATAATATAAGGATTGAGCGCTAGAAACATTGTAAACGTTCCTCATTTTTCTTAGAAAGAGAGGCACCGAGTTTTGTATTTTATCTCCTTCTAACATTCATAAATGTTTACACAAAATAAAAACATTACGAACGTTTATTGACTTAAAGCACAGTAAATATATAGTAGGAACAGTATGGAAATTTTCTACAAACGCTCGAAACGGCACACTCACACAAACATGCGCAACGACGAGACTTCTAAGCGCTCGTCGCGGTGCTCTCAGTAGCGAGTGTCGCCTCAAGACTTTAAAAATGTCACGAACGTATTGCGTAGTATACGACTGTTTGAACTCGGCTTTATCAAAACCGGAGCTATCTTATTTTAAGCTTCCTACTGATTTTGAAAGGTAAGAATGATTTTTATTGTCATTGTTATAATCGTTATCGTATTATAAGTCCGTGTGATTGATCATAATGAATTCGTGAACTTATTTGTACATCCAGAATGCGGCGGTTTTGAGGCTATTTAAAGCTGATAGTGCAATAGTGGTAATAAAAAGTAAATCCAAGATGGCGGCTGCAGTAGGTATCATTTTTTTCGTCATGGGTGCCATTTTCATGGGTTTCGAGGGTGTTGAAGCCGATAGTGCTGTCGAAATATAAATCCAAGATGGCGGCTGAAATAGGTATCAATTTTTTCGTCACGGGTGTCCTTTTCATAGTTTTTGAGTATGTTGAAGCCGATAGTGCTGGTTGAAATGTAAATCCAGAATGTCGGCTGCAATAGGTATCAATTTTTTCGTCATGGGTGCATCGATCACTATAGTCCGTTTGCGTTAAGAAAATAGTGAGTCATTGTTGTCCGCCGGCCTGGCCACGCCCCGCAGCCAATTAAAATGCAAGAAATTAGAAAATAGAGTTCACAGTGACCAGTTGAAGTCAGTACAATATAATAAATATTTAATAGATGAGACTGCCAAAAGTAATGGCATTACAATTCTTCGCCTACCGCCTTACCATTGCAAACTTAATCCAATTGAATTGGTTGGGGCCCAAATAAAAAATTATGTTGGTGCCAATAACTCCACGTTCAAAATGAGTGACATAAAAAAATTATTAGATGACGCAATAGCATTAATAAACGCTAATCGTTGGAAGAAGTGCTGCGACCACGTGATACGCGAAGAAAATACCATGTGGGATTTGGATGACATCATGGAACTTGCAGAACAAAATTCTTTCATAATTAATAAAAACTGGAGAATCTAGCGATACTGATTAGTGATTTAAGTAATTTTAAGAAAATTTGTTTCCATTAAACTTAATTAAATGTTGGAAAAAAAAGAATTTTTACTCCACTATGAATACACCTTTACCCTGTAGTTGCACTGATGACTCACTATTTTCTTAACGCGAACGGACTATAATAAAAAACAAGGGTGTCATTTTCATGGTTTTCGAGGGTGTTGAAGCCGATAGTGCTGTCGAAATATAAATCCACGATGGCGGCTGCAATAGGTATCAATTTTTTTTTGTCATGGGTGTCATTTTCATAGTTTTTGAGTATGTTGAAGCCGATAGTGCTGTTGAAATATAAATCCAAGATGGCGGCTGCAATAGGTATCAATTTTTTCCGGCTAATCTCCGAAACGGCTGGACCGATTTTGACGGCATTTTCACTGGCAGATAGCTGATGTCATAAGGAGTAACTTAGGCTACTTTTATTTTAGAAAAAGAATTAGGGTTCCGCGCTAAAAAATAAAAACCCTCACACGCGAGCGAAGTCGCAGGGAACAACTTGTGAAGAAGAAAGGTACGTTTTTGTCCCGTACGTTCCCGCCGAAACTTTCAAAAGGTTACGCCGTAATGACAAAGTTAAAGATCTATAGTTCTACAAGTTGTTGTGTGTTAATATTAAACTGTTTTCCGTGTTTAAACTATCGTTTTTTGCTGAGGTTACCTATTTAAATTGTAAGCTAGTTATTTAAATTCGATTAATTGATAAAAAAAGCAATATCATAACATTAAAAGTTACAACCCTATTGCTTCAATGGAGCCTAGTTTAGTTTTAGAGGCTTAGTTTCCATACTGTTCATATTTATACTGTGCTTAAAGTAACATTTTAGACGTATGCTTAACGTGACCTTTTTTTATCAAAGCGGGACGTTTCTTATGGAGTTATGGTAAATAAAGTTTTTGGTGGTTAACAAGCTTTTTTTTTAAATATGGAAGGTAATAATAGTAATAAAAATAATCAAAGCACTTGTTACAAAATAATTAAGTAGGTTGCATGAGTTACTAAGCCCTAGTAGTGGCGTGACTTCTACATAGTATTCTTGTATTTGTCGGCTGAACAAATTATTTTTAAAAGATCGGGTCTGATTTTTAGGTAAATATGGAGCTCAGTACAGGATTTATTTATATTTATTTTTGTAATTATAATAGCTTTCATTACTGCTACACTTAACTGAATTTTATCACTGGTCCATATTTTGTTCATTTGAGAAAAAAACTCTGTCGACCGCCGCATTACTTCCTGGCAGAGACATAATGTACTCAATAATTGTATAAAAGTTCGTTAAGTAGAGATTGTTGGCACGGAAGTGCTGGAATAATTCAATCCAACGGTTTTCAGCAGCAATATTCTCATCATTCCAGCCAGTGATTTTTTCATCTGTCGCAAAGTTGGAAATAAGCGGAAACTCGTCAAAGACTTTCGTATCTTGGTTGCTGCTAATAAACCCTTGCGTAATCAGCAAATCCATTATATTTTGTACCTCATCCCATGTAGGAGCTTTTGTTAAATTTGCCCATTCAAACAATTCTAGTTCTGTGTTGAATTGACACCACTGCTCCAAATATTTTTTGCTTGCCCTATACAACTCAGGCGCTGCAGTTTTAATATTCTGCTGGTCAACAGCAAAATTAGTTTCTTGTAATTTTACAAGTGAGTTACGGACGGCGTGAGGAAGGAAAAACGTGCTCTCTTTGAGTGCCAAGTTATCTCGGAGACGATTAATTTCCTTTGCAGACTCTATTGCAGACACGTTTCGCCCCCTCAATTTTTAACACAGCTTCATGAAATGTTGCTGCTTGTGCGTGCAAAAAATATAACCACTACTCTGAGCTGGGATTTTCAAAAAACATTTTTAAAATATTTGGGCATTTGTCGATACTTAGAAAATAGCTTTTTAAAGGTTGAAACATTTTTAGAACTCTCTCAAGCGCGGGCATTATCGCAAGCCACCTTGTTTTACTGTAGCCCAACAGTTAGTGATACTGTTCGCGCAAAAGCGTTAGTGTCAGGCATCGACGTTAGATGGCGCTCGGCTCGGCCGATACGGTATGAAGTTCGTGCGTGTTGAACGTCCGAGCTTGCTGAACGGTGGGAGTCAAGAGCGAAAAATTAGTAGTCTTTTACTTCGCGTCGAGAGCGAAGGCGCGGTCCGTTTTGTTCGGGAACTCTTAGATCTATTTTTATGATAGGCGCGTATAGTAAATATACCACTGGGAATTGTAGCGCGTGCCGAGAGTTTTACCCGGGACTTTTAGCGTCTAATTCAGAATCTGTATAAGTGGATTCGACCGTATTAGTTACTAGTGCGGTAGTTGATATTCTAGAAATAACGGTGACCTTTGATCCGTACGTTCTGTGTTCATTTTCGCGAGTCAAGCGTTATAACAAACGAAGAAAGTGACTGCGGAAGGAGACCTTAGTTTGGAGAGGAGCTGAGAGCCGAACTGCTGCAAAGGGAACGGTCAAATAAGGTCAATAACACTACCAGCCACACCCAAATACACATCACTGACCTTTACTTTCCTAGCACTATACATCCACACGCGACCTGACCGAATCCTAAGGGACCAGTCGCCTTGAATAGAGGTAAGTAAGCTCCCTTTTATCATAGTGTGACGCTCCCCCCGAATCGTTTAATGTAACTAGAAACTTTTAACCCTTGGCGTTAGGACGCCCGACCAGCATATGCCTGTAGCTTCTTCGTCTATGGGCCGCGAAGGATTCTACTCCTAGGATGGGCAGCTGTTGGCCGTAACAGATACTCTGTATCAGTTGAATCACAAAACTTTCAAAGTTTGGACTCGAACACTCTAGATGTAGAAGAATGAATAAATTTTCACAATGATGCATTCAAAGTCAACAGATAGACAATCAGCGGCAGTTTTGATCGCATTGTGGACTATGTGGGCTCCACATCCAATCCCAATGAGCTGTCTTCCGAGTGAATGGTTCAATTTTGCGTAAACATTGTTACTCCCTTTTCTATTATTTCCTCCAAAATTACAGTTCGTGTTGTCTCCACAAAATGCCACAATTTTTTTATTCAAATCATTGCAAGATAATATTTCCTTCAAATAATCGACAATTACCTCTGATGTTTCGCCTGGCTGCTCCCGAAACTCTAAAACCTTGACTTTTACGCCTTCGCATGGTAAAAAATAGCGAATCAAAACTGGGAATAATTTTATTGAGCCATAGTTTGAAGCATCCGTTAACAAAGTTATGAAGTGGGCTTCGCAAAGATGCTTTTTCAATTCATCGGTTGCCATAGGTGACAGGACATTTACAACAATGGCTTGAGATTTTGTACAAGCACATTTAAATTTTTGCTCAAAACATGATGAAATTAAATTAGAAGAACAATCATTTGAGCGAAAGCTGTGATTATGTTGCACGGTGTGAACGCCCACGCACCCTCAACTGCAGTTATGTTCAAATCTTTGGACGTCGGCGAATCGGGATTCTTAAAAAAAAGTAAGCATTGACGAGCTTAAAGCAGCAGCTTGATCGGAAAGCCTGTTTTTTTCAGACTTTAAATGTTTTTCAATATCACTGGCACCACTATGCCCAACACTAAAATCAGTAAGACACTTTTTACACGTAACGTTTGCTGTATTATCATCTCTTTGTTTTACAAATGGATACATGTATTGCAAAGTAATATTAAACGAGCACTTGCGTTTAGGCATTATTATTATATTACAGTAACACGCGTACGTACGTCTTGTAGAGACAAAGACAAAGAGGCAGAGACAAAAACTCTTTTAATAATAAATTTATTTAATACTTTTGAACTAACTTAAAATATAGTAGGTAATACAGAGAACTTGGTAATGAAATTGTATTGAGGGATCGAAAGATTTGGTTTAAATAGTGTAGGAAGCTTAGGAGGTGGGGGTAAACATAAGGAACAACATTGTTCTTGGTGTTATGCTTAACTTATGGTAAACTATAAATATTAGCATATAATATTACAATCGAATTAGTGTGGCTTCTAAGGAATTAAACAATTTGATTTACAAAGTATACAGGTCTTATTACATAAAGTAAATAGTATCCTATGACATAACATTCGTTTGGCTTGTAAGAAAGTTCTTTAGCTTATAAGTAAATAAACAAAACTAAAGTAAAATAACTAAAGACCTGTAGTCTTATAATATAAAGTAAATAGTATCCTATGACCAAACATAAGTTTGGCTTCAAAAAAAGTAATTTATTAAATAAACAATATAAAGTGTACATGACTTATAATATAAAGTAAATAGTATCCTATGACATAAAAGTCTACTCTTCGTTTCGTTCGACTTAAACTAAAACAAAACTTGCATTCATCGGTAGAGGTGAAATCTTTGAACGCTTTCAAACTGAAATTGCCTACCTATGCTCACAACAGCTGAGTACTTAATCTATATCATTATTTAATAAAAGCGAAATACATTATTTAACATGGACCACCACCTTATAATTCGGGTAAGCAACAAAGATATTCGCTTCTTGAAAGTGACATCCAACAAAGTTTTATTTATACCCGCATTACAAATTGTTATTACTATTTTTTTTATTATTTCGACGGATTCAACTCGGTTGGGCAGCGTTCAGGAAATTACGGCACATCTTCTCGTCAGGTATACCTCAAAACTTGAAAATGAGACTGTACAACCAGTGCGTGTTGCCGGTGATGACATACGGAACTGAGACGTGGTCCTTCACTGCTGGCCGGATGAGGAAGCTCAAGGTCGCTCAGCGAGCTATGCAGAGGAATATGCTCGGAGTTTCTCTACGTGATAAACTCAGAAATGAGGATATCCGCAGTAGAACCAGAGTGACCGACATAGCCCAACGTATTAGTAAGCTGAAGTGGCAATGGGCCGGCCATATAGCTCGAAGAACCGACTACCGATGGAGAAGAAAGGTTCTCGAGTGGCAGCTTCGTACCGGCAGGTGAAGTGTTAGGCGTCCCCTCACTAGATGGAGTGACGACCTGGTAAGATATGCAGGAAGTCGATGGATGCAGGTGGCTCAGGACCGTGCTTTGTGGCATTCTTTGGGGGAGGCCTATGTTCAGCAGTGGACTTGTGAAGGGCTGTAATGATGATGATGATGATGATTTATATTTTTATTAATTATTGTTCTCATGTAAGTGACGATTGTCTTATTGAGAAATAAAGATCTTCCGAACAGCGAGTGAGCGCCAGCGAGAGGGATTTATCTATCCTACTCTATCCTACAGTCGCGCGGCGCTCCTCCACGGCCGCGCCAAGCCACGCTTTGCGAGCGGGAAAAATAATTTTTGAATTATGGTTAGGTCTCCTTGCGAGAGCGGGACCATTTTGCCCTCACTGGGGACAGCCTGAGAGCGGGACTGTCCCGCCCAAAGTTGGACATATGGTCACGTTACGTATGCTAGAACGATAATCTTACATTTTTTATTGCTAATCATAGTTGGTATATTTCATATTGTATTTTAATTAAGCTTATTATTAAGGAACACGAAAAAAACCACTAAAACACTTTAATGTATGAAATTTATGACTCCAAATTCATGTCAAACAATTAAATACTAATGTAATTTTAAATGGAGAGAAACTGAGTCTTCTGTAATTTTATTATAGATACCACCATTTTTCTTGAAATCACATTAGATGCCAAGCTTCAATGGAGCCCCCATATATCAAATTTAGCAAGCAGACTTAGCTCTGCAGCATATGCTTTAAAAAAGTTTAGGAATCTTACCAGTGTTGAAACAGCTAGACTAGTTTACTTTAGCTATTTCCATAGCATAATGTCGTATAGTATTTTGCTATAGGGACACGCATCTGACATTGAAATTATATTTATTTAACAGAAGAGAGCCATAAAAGCAATTTATGATTTAAAGCCTAAAGAGTCGCTGCGACAAAAATTTAAGGAAATTTATATATTAACTTTGGCCTTTCAATACATTTGTGAAAATGTAATGTACGTACACAAAAATAAAAGTAGTTTTATAAAAATAAGTGATATTCATTCTATAAATACTAGGAACAGACACAAGCTAGTATAGTTCGGCCGTTCATGGAATGCGTTTCTGACACCTATCAGATCTAATGATACGGTGGAATTCTTAGAACGCGATGACCGTACTCCAGAGCCAGTTCATCGATTTCGTATCGCATATTTGCCCCTTTATTTTCTTTAACTAATTTAATTAGCTCTAGATGATAAACATCTGCATATTTGCGTCAATGCCTTTTGCTTTTAACCAAGCCACCATTTCTTCTTTTTTATTAGCTTGGGTAGGTGGTTTCTGTATTTGAACCGAGTGATAGGAGGCATTATCCATGAATATTACAGAAGGCTCTGGTAGGCTGGGCAAAAGCACGTTCTGGAACCACTCTTTAAATTTTTTTTATAGGATAAGGGTGACAAACGAGCACACAGTCCACCTGATGGTAAGTGGTTGCTGCAGCCCATAGACATCTACATCTAACCTCGTTTGCGAATCAAAATTGGACGGCTCCGTGGCGTAGTGGCTTAGCAATGAGTTGCAACGCTTGGGGGCCGCGGGTTCGAATCCCGCACGGAACAAGTGTTTGTATGGCCTACAAATAATTGTTCCGGGTCTGCATGTTTGTCCTTGTGCAATATATGTTTGTAAACTGCCTCCACGATACAGGAGAAAATCCTAGTGTGGGGTTTTTAAAAAAAGAAAATAAAATGCAGATGCGTTGCCACCCGTGAGGACTAGGATGAAATGCCTCATTTCCAGTAAAAAGGGCCTCCGGCCACCTGCACTCACCAAGCGAAACGCAGAGGTAAACCTCTACTTCACGCTGGTATTCTGTGAGGTCGTGGTACCACCCCGGTTCGAGCCGGCCCATCCGTGCGACAGCAAAAGCTGCCGCGTGGCTCTACCACTGTTAAAATGAAAATCACTCTTTAAATGTAGTGGCATTCATTTCCTCGTGGTAGTCATTTGTGGTTTTTGATTGAAATGCCAGTAACGCGTTCTCCACAAAGCCGTATTTTGCAGAACCTGCGTGGTGTATTATCAGATGGGCCCCCTTACCCATTGGTACTTTCGACGTCGACGCTTGTGTATCATCCGTCCAAGAACGCAATACAAAACACAATCGAAGTCCGATTTAGCGCCAATGTCAGTTTGAAAAGCAGAAACAGTCCATTAAACGAAAGCCGGGTAATCAAATAAAAATAGATCGAAAACACTTGAAGAACGTGGTCTATACGCACGAAACGACAACAGACGACTGTTTTAGCGTCACAAAATGGCGGCCCATAACGCCATTTGGGGTTACCATTTTCAACCTAAATATAAAAATGCTACCTTCTTTCGCGCGTTCGGTTTGGTCGTAGTTTTATTTTTATATTTAATAAAAGTTATCTTATAGTCCATTATTTTCAAATTCTTAAAAAGAAAAACAAAACATAATATTTTATAAAGTATAACTGTATAAGAACAGATTACGATACTGTTATTGCCTGTTATTGTTAGGACAGCACTACAAATATAAAGCGCTGACATAACCTTGTAATAGCGCAGTATAGATTTAGAAGAATATTGTTTACCAAGTTATTTGACACTCAGTTTGGCACAAAATTATAACATTCATTGATTATTGATATAATAATGTTGTTTTAATGCTCATCAATTGTTAAAACGATTAACAACCAGCAAACATATTTTTATCGTAACTGCAACGCCATTACAAAGTTACGTCGTCAGTTCAATCGCGACGTGTCAGGAACGCATTCTCTGAACGGCCAAACTATAGTACCAGTTACTCGACTTCATCGAGTCAGTAATTCATTATTGGGGCGATTTATACGCTTTTACAACAAAATTCCAGAAAATAAACAAAATTTGCCCTGCTCAATGTTCAAAAACTTTATTAAACTAAGTTTGTATAAAAAGGGTTATTATAATATTAAAGAATTTATGAATGACAATAACTTCTGGAAATGAAGTGATCGCTACCAAGCTATTTCTAATTTGTTGTGTTGTTAATTTGTGTAACATACATGATTGTAACCTGTTATTTTAAAAAAAAGTCTCGCTGGATTTCTTGCTGGTTCTACCCAGGACAGAGGATTTTTTAACAAGTTTAAAAAGTTTTTTAAAAAGTTTCAGTTTCTGTTTCTGTTACACGAATGTTCTTTCCCTAAAAACTAGGAGGTGCATTTTACGCTATAGATGACAACACTATTTTAAAAGGAGACAGTCGTTTGGAATTTTGGCGGGAACTTGATCGGCGGCGGTTTGTTGCTCCTGTATTATAGTTTGAATGATGGTTTGAGGTGGATTTTGATATGTAAAAGTGGTGCGGTTTTATGTATTGGCTGTCTACGCATGTGAACTATTAGTGGAAACGGTGAAACGGGTGCTCTGATGGTGATGGATTCTCAAGATAAGCTGTTTGCTTAGGCGCCTTTAGATACCATCGCCAGCTGTCGGCTGCCTGCTGGCTCGAGTTGCCGTCGAAGTCTCCCTGGGGCTGCGCGATGTGACGCATCAACATATTGTGACGCAGTGAAGTATGAAGGATGGTAATACATAAAGACAAGGCTTGGGGAAATTATAATAAACCGAATAAAAATACTCAAGACTTGGCCTAAAGGTCTAGATACCAGGCCATAAACTCCAAAAAAAATGAATGAATATATATATTTTTTTTTTATATAAGGTGAAAGCTCCAGGGTGGCCCGCGAAATTCAAATTTTCTTACGTTTTTTGCAATTTGCAGGTCAGTGTTAGGGTGTATGTTTAACAAAATATGATTTGCGAGCGTAACGAGTATGTATTTACAGAATTATAATAATTATAATCATCAATACAACCCTCTAAGTCCGTATAATTCCTTTTAATGAGTTTTTCTGGAAATAGCCATACATAGGAATTATACAAACATAGACGGTTGTATTGATGATTATAATGATTATAATTCTGTAAATACATACTCATTACGTTATTTATAGTTATATATACGATTATGTGTTTACAGAATTATTATCATTAAAATCACCAATACAACCCTGTAAGTTAATATTAGCCATAAGTTCATATTTTTCTGAAAAAACTCATTCAAAGGCCTAATATGAACTTACAGGGTTGTATTGGTGATTTTAATGATAATAATTCTGTAAACACATAATCGCTACGGTCGCGAATCATATTTTGTTAAATATACAACCTATCCCTGACCTGCAAATTCCAAAAAACGCAAGAAAATTTGAATTTTGCGGGCCACCCTAACGCTTACACCTTAATAGGGTGACAAACGAGCACACAGTCCACCGGATGTTAAGTAGTTGCTGTGGCCCATAGACATCTACATCTATCCTCGTTTGCGAATCAAAATGCAGATGCGCTGTCACCCGTGATGACTAAGTTGGAATGCCTCTTTTCCAGTAAAAAAGGGTCTCCGGTTCTCTACAATCACCATACGAAATACATCAGTTGAGCTGCTATTTTACGCTGGTATTCTGTGAGAGTCTGGTCCTTCCCCGGTCGAGCCGACCCATTTGTGCTACAACTATACTATTTATATAGCTGCAGCATGGCTCTACCACGAAGAAAACGCCTTGTGCTAAACATTCGCCAAATCTATGTGGAGTGCACTCACTTAGGGAGCGTTAATTCAAGTTTAACTTCTTTCGGAGCAGTAAAAACAATTTACAGGTTCTTTTCATCATCCACACGTCAATGGAAAACTTTAATAAAAAGTGTAGGCGTATCCGTCAAAAGACTCTCAGAGACAAGATGGATTGCTCATCATGACGCTGTTAAACCACTGCAGGATAATTAAAAAAAAACTAGTATAAAATCTCGAGAAAACGTCGATACAAAGAAGTAGTATCTACACTCTTACCAGCTTTGTGTGACTTCAGTTTTTTTTATGCTATCTTTCCTTTTGATGTAAAATCCTATAAGAAGTTAGTCAGATACAAAATCAAATCCTAAATAATAAAATAATAAACTAGATTATCACTGGAAAAGTAAAAGATAAAAATCAAATCCCAAAAATTTTTCTTCAAAGCCAACGTATTCAACTAGTGGAAGAAGCGATTTCCTACGACGTAACAAAAAATGTGAGAATGTGGACATTTCGATTGAAGGAAGAAAAGGAATGAAGAGATTTCGTAAACGTTTACCAAGAGAAATGACCCGATATGCTAGACTAACATTGCCAGAGGAGCTGCAAAGAGCTATTTTAGACTGTCTTGACAGATTTTACGAGGAACTAGACCATCGCTACAAAGCAATGGATAATATTCTCGTAACATTTAGTGTTGTTCAGCCTTACACTCTGCTAACGTCACCAGATGAAGATCTTCGTGTAATAGTTCAAAAAATGACAAAAATTCACGATGATTTTTCTGCAGGATATATAATTTTGGAGATTTTACGACTTGAAAGCTGCCAGCATTTCTTCCCAAGAAGCGGTTCAATATAATTCGTTGGTCCTTTTCTCGTAAAATTAGGCTATTCTGAATCTGTTCCGAATCTAGCGCTGTGTCTAAGATTTAATTAATATTATGTTTCATGTGAAGGAAGCTTTTCAAAATTCAAGTTAATAAAATCTAACTTAAGGTCCACAATGAGCCAGGCGGGACTAATCAATCTTTCCATTTTATCTATCGAAAATGACAAGAAAGTAAATTTTGATAATATATTAGAATATTTTAGCAAAATAAAGTCCCATTAGCATGTATAGCATTTTTTTAAATTTATTTTGGGGGGGTGCTTGATAGAAAACCACCCTGGGTGTCAACCCACGCTGCGCCGCCACTAGTTTCTGTAAGGTTGGATACTGTAGCGAAGCAATAATGTAATCAAAATATTAAACGGAGTTTAATTATAACACTATTCAGTACTTTCCTTATTGAAAAAATACGCATTTCGTTTCCCGTGAAAAACTAATGTATACACTAATATTACACTCAAAATATTGTATCATGACTACTCTATTAGAAAGAAATGCAACACATAAACTCGGTTCCTTTCATTCATTTCAAGGTCAATGATTTAGGAACATTTCTCTAGTATGAAGTGCGCACTCCCCATATTTTACAACCTCCTTGTGCTAGTGAGAGGATACTGTCGTACTCAGGGCTGCCAATTCCAATGTATGTAATTCCCCAAAAATCCAAATAAACTTCCCCACATTTGGGTACAAAAATCTGCAGATTCCCCACAAATTTCCCTCAATATTATTTTAAACAATGAATAAAGTTTCAACTACTTAAATAATATTTATTTTTTAACCGTTTTTCCATTGCACTTTTTCCATGCATTTGATGCAAGCATTTTGCTCGAAGGATTAAACTTGACACTGCCGCCAATTTTTTTTATCCCCTCTTGTTACCATTAAAGATACTACAGTATATGTATTTAGCAGATTACGGTTCTCTGTTTTTAAATATCGAAGCGCACTAAATTTTCTTGCGATCAATGCCATTTTCAAAAAAAACTGAAAATGACAGAATGACCAACAAAGACATAACAATTTTTTTTAACTTTTGTCATCGATGTAATCTCATAAATTTCAAGTCCATGTTGATCAAAATCTAACAAAGCTTGAGTTCGACACTCGTCATGTAATTTTTGTGCGGTCACAAATTTATGATTTTTAAAAATATTTCATGAATTTAAAAGAAATATACGGTCCGATGAGTAGGAAAAACTAATATAATAATAATAGTAATTTTGTACATAAGCAATTTATTGTTAACCATTCATTAAGTCCTTGTGGAAGAGAAAATCAATAAGATGCCAAAACATTATACCTATTTCAACAATATCTTTAGGTATAATTATAATTTTACAAATTATAATTACATTAAAGAATACCATACTACAAACCATTGAGGTCATAATCAATTTGCTTCGGACGCCAATTAACAAATCAGCACAAACCTTTTGTAGAGTATATTTAGTCCAGTGGAAGTCAGTGCACTCAGTTAATCTAATTGATGTCACTAGTTTTTAATAAACTGATATGGTTTTTTGATGAATAGAATAGAATAGAATATTTTTTTATTCAATAAAGATCACATGTGTAATTCTTATTGAAAGTAATTTTTTACTTTACCACTGGTTCGAAAAAAAAAACCTCTGTCCTGGGAAGAACCAGCAAGAAACCCAGCGGGACTTTTTTAAAGCAAATTTTACAATAATGGTTGTACTAACTATATAAGTACAAAATTTATTTTAGAAACAGCTTGGAAGCGATCACCTCATTCCCAGGGGTTATTATCAACCATGTATTCATTTATACTATAATAACCCTTTTTATACAGTTTCAACTCAACAAAACATTTAAACTTGCTAATGGAGAGAGCCTGTACACTTTCCGGGACCTTGTTGTAATAGCGTATACATTGCCCCAAGAATGAATTACTGACTCTGTGGAGTCGAGAAACTGGAATCACTAGCTTGTGTTTGTTCCTAGTGTTTACAGAATGCACATCACTTTTTTTACTAAAACTACCTTTGTTTTTGTGAACATACATTAAATTTTCGTAAATATACTGAGAGGCCAAAGTTAATATATTTATTTCTTTAAATTTATCTCTAAGAGACTCTCTCAGTTTTAGGTTGTAAATAGCTCTAATGGCCCTCTTCTGTAAAACAAAAATAGTTTCTGAATCAGCCGCATTTCCCCATAGCAAAATCCCATAAGACATTATGCTATGGAAATAACTGAAATAAACTAATCTAGCTATCTCGACACTAGTGAGACCTCTAATCTTTTTTACAGCATAGGCTGCAGAATTTAGTCTGCTTGCTAGTTTGGATATATGGGAGCCCCACTGAAGCTTTGCGTCGAGAGTGATGCCAAGAAAAACAGTGGATTCAACAGGGCTCAGTTCTTCCCCATTTAAAAACACATTGGTACTCAGATTTCTAACATTCGTTGTAAATTTAATACATTTTAGTTTTATTTCCGTTTAAATGTAAATTATTAACGTTAAACCAATGCACTAATTTTGATATAGCATTATTCACTTCGTCACATTTAAATGATTGACGTTTAAGTTTAAAAATCAAAGAAGTATCATCAGCAAATAATACTATATCATGATTATACTCTACAAAAGAAGGTAAGTCATTAATATACACTAGAAACAGGAATGGGCCGAGAATTGAGCCCTGAGGGACACCCATTAGTACAGGTGAGCCGGAAGAACTTTTACCATTGATAATAACTTTCTGCATTCTATTACTTAAATATGAAATTATAAGTTTAAGCGCTGTGTTCTTGACACCATAGTACTGTAGCTTCCTGATTAATACGATTATGTGTTTAAAAATTGTGGTTGTATGTAAATATCATCATTTAATAACGTTACGTATTTTATTACATACAAGCCGTTACTTTACTAAATTATTTATGAATATTAATTAACAGTGTGTATTGGTTATATTATTACTCTGTTAGTGGATAAAAACTAAAAAATTAAGTTTATACCAACAATTCTTGAATGCATTGAAATATGGGAATAGAAATAAAAGAACTATTTATTTGATATACACATTTTACACTCAAAGTTAAAGATACAGCCTACATACGTCCCACTGCTTGGCTCAGTCCTTCTCTCATTTCTGAGAGGGTTTTAGGGCAAGGAAATATCCGCCGCGCTGCCCCAATCCATCTTGTCAACGAACTTCACATGTCTTCGAAATATTTTTTTTCTTATTTCTGAGACATGCAGGTTTCCTCACAATGGTGTCCTTTACCGACGAGCAGGTGGTAAATCAGCACTTGAAATCGATTTCATTGATGCCGGTGGGGATCGAACCCGGGTTCCTCGGGCACTGTGAAACTTAGAGCGACCGCTAACCATCTGAGCTACCACGGCTCGATTCATATATATAAAAATATACAAGATAATATAAACAAGATATATAATAAATATATTGGTAAATCCAATTGGGCATACCTTAAGCGCATTAAAAAAATTACGTATAACATGATTATACGGAATTTTTAAAGTAGTTTAAATACATTTCGACAGCACTATCGGCTTCAACATCCTCGAAAACCATGAAAATGACACCCGTGATGAAAAAATTGATACCTATTGCAGCCGCCATCTTGGATTTACATTTCGACAGCACTATCGGCTTCAACTCTCTCGAAAACAATGAAAATGACACCCAAGATGAAAAAATTGGCACCCACTTCAGCCGCCATCTTGGATTTACATTTCGACAACCCTATCGGAGTCAACTCTCTCGAAAACTATGAAATTGACACCCATGATGAAAAAATTGATACCTATTGCAGCCGCCATCTTGGATTTACATTTCGACAGCACTATCGGCTTCAACTCTTTCGAAAACCATGAAAATGACACCCAAGATGAAAAAATTGGTACCTACTTCAGCCGCCATCTTGGATTTACATTTCGACAGCACTATCGGCTTCAACACTCTCGAAAACCATGAAAATGACACCCAAGATAAAAAAATTGGTACCTACTTCAGCTGCCATCTTGGATTTACATTTCGACAGCACTATCGGCTTCAACATCCTCGAAACTCATGAAAATGACACCCATAATGAAAAAATTAATACCCATTGCAGCCGCCACCTTAGATTTACATTTCGACAACCCTATCGGCTTCAATTCTCTCGAAAACCATGAAAATGACACCCATGATGAAAAATTTGATACCTATTGCAGCCGCCATCTTGGATTTACATTTAGACAGCACTATCGGCTTCAACTTTATCGAAAACCATGAAAATGACACCCAAGATGAAAAAATTTATATCTATTGCAGCCGCCATCTTGGATTTACATTTCGACAGCACTATCGGCTTCAACACCCTCGAAAACCATGAAAATGACACCCATGATGAAAAAATTGATACCTGTTGCAGCCGCCATCTTGGATTTACATTTCGACAGCACTATCGGCTTCAACACCCTCGAAAACCATGAAAATGACACCCAAGATGAAAAAATTTATATATTTTGCAGCCGCCATCTTGGATTTACATTTCGACAACACTATCGGCTTCAACACCCTCGGAAACCATGAAAATGACACCCATGATGAAAAAATTGGTACCTAATTCAGCCGCCATCTTGTATTTACATTTCGACAGCACTATCAGCTTCAACACCCTCGAAAACCATGAAAATGACACCCATGATGAAAAAATTGGTACCTACTTCGGCCGCCATCTTGGATTTACATTTCGACAGCACTATCGGCTTCAACACTCGAAAACCATGAAAATGTCACCCATGACAAAAAAAATTATACTACTTGCTTTTAGTACGTACTACTATTATTTATTCTGTGCTTTTAAATATTGTAATAAAAAAATGTCTTATTATTATTATAATTAAGTATTTAAGAAATTTGGTTATTAGAATATTGTGTATTTGTACAGCGATCTTTTTGAGCCGCTGCAAACAACCGAAACAATATCCACTCACGAAGGCGACTGAAGCTAAACCACAGAAAAAAAAACAAAAAACCAGCACAAACTATATAGAAACACTACCAAACCAGTGGCATACAGTCCATACTATAATTTTTCTTAGAGGTATTATTATGTCATGACAGTTTGTCCATGTTGCAGTAGATGTCGCTTTTTTAAATTTAGCCATGCTTGGCCAATTAAGAATCAAACAAATTAATGAATAGTTTAAAATACAATCGAACCTTGCTAACTTACTATTTTGTTACAAAACAAATTTGTAATTAAATTTTTAGTATAATTTATTTATTTTACATTATTCCCTATATATAATGTACTCTGTGAGCCAAACTAAACTACTCATTACTACTCTGTGGCTGTAGCTTCCCATTTAGAGAAAGAGTTTTGGCGGGAACTCGACCGGCGGCGGCTTGCTGCTCCTGTATTATTGTTTAAATAATGGTTTGAAGTGGACTTTGATATGTAAAAGTAGTGCGATTTTGTGTATTAAGTGTCTGCGCATGTGAACTATTAATGGAAACTGTGAAACAAGTGCTCTGATGGTGATGGAATCTCAAGATAAGCTGTTTGTTTGCATAGGCGCCTTTAGATACCATCGCCAACTGTCAGCTGCCTGCTGGCTCAAGTTACCGTCAAAATCTCCCAAGGCTGCACAATGTGACGCATCAACATATTGTGAAGCAGTGAAATATGAAGGAAAATTATACATGAAGACAAGGCTGTATGGCATAGTTCCTTTGCCTGCTCTCTCGAGCGAATAATAAAAACAACAACAACAACCATTTAGAGAAATATTTTTGTATACGAGGCTAACAAATCAACGAAAATTTCGCCATTTTGGAGCCGAAAAAAATTAATTATAGCTAAACAAAACAAAACTACACTGCCATTTACATTCAGTGGCTTCCCACATGATAGATGAAGAGATTAAAAAATAGATTGAGTTAAACAATTAATATTTTCAAAAGTTATTGTGTTTACAAGCCACAGGGACATGATAAATCCACACCATAAGCCACTAAAACCCTTTTTTTTATTTAAAAATAGCAATTAATCGATTTAAAAAAAATATTAATAAGTTCAACAATCATTTATCTTTCTAACAATGTGCTTTTTATATCATTTATATGTATAATATGATTGCTAGATACGATTTTATTCGATAAAATGTTGGAATCTTAATTTTTAGGCGATAATAGAACACACCTTGCGCTTCCGCTTAAGGTATGCAATACAAATGAAAGGGGCAAAAATATGCATGCACACGTCTAAGAATGTTTACGCATTAAAATTTATTAATAAACGGTACATGCTCATCGTTAATTAATAAGGAAAAAAAAACAAATAACAAATTAATAAAGTATTTAAAATAAAAATGTGACATCAAACAGGTCTGTAACTCAGTATAATGCTGTAAAGGCAGCACTGGTTTTCAGTTGGAGCCTTGTAACTTCACTGACAAGTCGGCGTGTGAACCTCAAATTGTCCAACAAATACGCGTAACTACAAATTACAGACTTATTAATAACTAGCTTTCTACCCGGGGCTTCGCTCGCGTGCGCTCGAATTTACGAACATCATTAAATGCTGTTCCGTGCCAAATTTAGAAAAATTCGATCACTTTTAGAGTCACCTCGATGTCTGTGTCTCTATGTCTGTCAAATATTTTTTTTCATTCTAAAATACTATTAGACGTAGATGATTGGTAACATGCTACAGAAACACGTGAATATATATGTCTAGAAACACCTAAGTACTATTTTTTATATCAGGCGTGTACTTCCGATGTATCCATAAGAAAGGTTATGTCTTAAAAATTTAAGTCTTAATATCAAAATGTATTATTATTATTTACATTTTACTCTTTACATTTAATTTAGTTAAAGTTAATTTAATTTTAACAATGTGATATAATGTTTATTTAAGACATTTTATTCATATCATAGATCCTATTTAATATTGATTGGCACCATAAAATATAACAGTGGTAGAGCTACGCGGCAGCTTTTGCTGTCGCACGGATGGGCCGGCTCGAACCGGGGTGGTACCACGACCTCACAGAATACCAGCGTGAAGTAGAGGTTTACCTCTGCGTTTCGCTTGGTGAGTGCAGGTGGCCGGAGGCCCTTTTTACTGGAAATGAGGCATTCCATCTTAGTCCTCACGGGTGACAACGCATCTGCATTTTGATTCGCAAACGAGGATAAATGTAGATGTCTATGGGCCGCAGCAACCACTTACCATCAGGTGGACTGTGTGCTCGTTTGTCACCCATATCCTATAAAAAAAAACCATAAAATAGATATAGATATTTTTTTACTTCGAGTAGACTAGAAAATTTCATAAATACAGTTCTATATAGTTCGGCCGTTCAGAGAATGCGTTCCTGACACCTATCAGCTAGTCACGACTAGTGATGGGCACAACATAACACTGAGTACGTTACCGGTCCTCCAAAATGACCGCCGCGTTATTTTTAAGATTATTTTCGTTTTAAATTGGCGGAATCATTTAAAATTTATATTTTAGTAATTTAAGTGGAAACCAAAAAAAAGGTAATATTAATATAATAAAATTGTTTTATTTATTCTTTGTTACAAAGTTACAATCTGTATTTCTATGCAATAAAGTACATTGAATTGAATGTGCGTACAGAATATTAATCAGACTCCGATTCGCTTGAGGAGGTAGTGTCTTCATCATTATCTTCGCCTACGTGTATAATTATATTATTATCAATAACAGAATCAATCCTGATATCTCGGTCAAAATGTTCCACAATCAGGTTTTAGTCTTCTCAACAACTTTTGCCCAGTCATCTCTTGTGACTTCCCCGCAGGCTTCTTTTAATAGGATCATCATCTTTTTCGTGCTGAATGGCGGGGAAATATTGTGGCGGGCGGCGTAATCTTTTATTTGAGCCCAGATTAGCTCAATCGCGTTATGTTGGCAATGATACGGTGGAATTCTTAGAACGCGATGACCGTACTCCAGAGCCAGTTCATCGATTTCGTTCAATCAATGTTTGTCCACGTTTAGGCATTATTATGCACCAAAAGTAAAAAGAACGCAATACAAAACACAATCGAAGTCCGATTTAGCGCCAATGTCAGTTTGAAAAGCAGAAACAGTCCATTAAACGAAAGCCGGGTAATCAAATAAAAACAGATCGAAAAAACTTGAAGAACGTGGTCTATGCGCACGAAACGACAACAGACGACTGTTTTAGCGTCACAAAATGGCGGCCCATAACGCCATTTGGGGTTACCATTTTCAACCTAAATATAAAAATGCTACTTTCCTTCGCACGTTTGGTTTAGTCGTAGTTTTATTTTTATATTTAATAAAAGTTATCTTATAGTCCATTATTTTCAAATTCTTGAAAAGAAAAACAAAACGTAATATTTTATAAAGTACAACTGTATAAGAACAGATTACGATACTGTTATTGCCTGTTATTGTTAGCACAGCACTACAAATATGAAGCGCTGATATAACCTTGTAATAGCGCAGTAAGGATTTAGAAAAATATTGTTTACCAAGTTATTTGACACTCAGTTTGGCACAAAATTATAACATTCATTGATTATTGATATAATAATGTTGTTTTAATGCTCATCAGTTGTTAAAACGGTAAACAACCAGCAAAACGACGGCTTGACGGCTCCGTGACGCAGTGGCTTAGCAATGAATTGCTGCGCTGGGGGGCGCGGGTTCGAATCCCACACGGAACAAGTGTTTGTATGGCCTACAAATAATTGTTCCGGGTCTGGATGTTTGTCCTTGTTCAATTTGTGTTTGTAAACTGCCTCCACGATACAGGAGAAAATCCTAGTGTGGGGGTAACGTTTTTAAAAAAAAATATTTTTTTCGTAACTGCAAAGCCATTACAAAGTTACGTCGTCAGTTCAATCGCAAACGTGTCAGGAACGCATTCTCTGAACGGCCGAACTATAGTAATGAATACTATAAAGCCCGCTTTTCACTATGGGATATAATATATATATATATATTACATTTCGAGATATAAATTAATATCGCTCACCATACATTTCATATGGAACCATTTACACTGAGCTATAATATACCGAGTGACGAAAAAGTTATCACATAAAATGAAAAGACGTATGCTACATAAATTTCTTTAAACATACACAACTAAAAAAATATATAACAATTAATACATTAGTCACCGTAGCATTTTTTTCGTTTTAATATTAAATAACATCATATAAATGCATACAGATATCACCAGATGAATTCTAGAAGGTCAAAGACCCATGCCATTTGAAGGCAAATATAGGTAGTTTAAACGTTGTCAATCTGAACTACTCAAATAAAGAAAAAAATCAAACAAAAACTGTACTTACGGCTAACTATTTAAGGCAGGCGCGAAATTAAAAACAAAGAGACCGCGTGACGCGAGTGTGTGAAAACAAATTCAAGCGAAAAATTTACTTAAAATAATGAAATTAAGGCATAATTCTTCATGCGCGAAGTGACAAGAAATGGGACCGGGTGTCGAAATTATTATTTTTCTGGCGTGTGCGACGTTTTGTAAGTCACTTCAGGTCAGTAACCTATATATTATCAAGGCTGATTTATTTCTTGTCAATTTTTTACGCTATTTATTTTGTTTGAAAAATGCATTTTTTATTTTCTTTTATTATTGTTTATTTTATTACTTTAACGGACATATATCAACTTGTATTAACTGCTGTGCTATTAAACGTCATAACCTATTCGCCACCCAGTATATTACATCTCAAGCTATAAATATTTTTTCGATCGACCGAGCGATATTTTCATAACAAATCGCCTCCTGTACCCCGCACACCGTTTTGCGGGAGCGCGGAACGGTGTGCGGGGTAAAGAGGGGTAATTCAATGACCAATGACGTACGCACACTAGTCAAAAGATATATCTCACAGTGTGAAAGCCAATCGCGGGATATAATTTATATTTCGGGATATAATATATTTTATATCCCATAGTGAAAAGCCAGCCTAATTATACACATGGATTAAAACTAATGTTACTATTATCAGCAGATGGAAGTTAGGGACCACATGTGAAACACCAGCTCTTAATAATAAGATATAGAATAATAAGACAAGAATAATTGAAATTTAAGTAATCGATGCAAATATTGTTAAAGATGACGTAGCAACTGGTTAAATAAGTCTTTTCTTTTATGTTGAATTTGTATAAGTCTTTTCTACTAAAAAAATGTCATCTGTGATCAACAGTTACGTCTAAAATTCTTACGATAATTTCTAAAATATTGATATTTGTGAATATTAAAAAAAAATAGTAGATGCGCCTTCTTATCATGAGACGAATGGTATATTTAACTCATTTATTCAAAAATTGTCAGATGCGCCCTTTTTTCTTATGACCGTAATATTGACCGAGCTAGATATAGGTCGGTAGCGAAGGGAGTGTGGGTACAGTCGCGTTCTAAAGTACTACATGGTATTGGGCTATTGTTTTATAATATTATAGTATTTAATTGTTTTATTGTAGAATCATACTAGGCGTTTTACTAGCTACTTAGAACTTTGGAAGAGGTTGGAATTAAAAATGGATAATGTTTACTTGAGCATTATTTGTTATTTCTATCGTAAAATATTTTTAAGTTTGTAAGAAGAAAACTTAAGCTAAGTGTGACACGCCGTCCATTATGTCGTCTTGGGTTACATGGAAGCCAGATGTTGATGGTGTGTTGGTGTTACTGGATGCTACTTCATCATCACTTTCATCTTCGCTTGAGCTTCCGTCCTCAGGTCGATCACATGGTAATTTTTTCGGTATTCTTCCTCAACACTTTTAAATTTACTGCACAATTTTCCCCATTCACCTTCTCCTATCATATTTACCTTTTCGTTCACTAGTTTGTAGTGTTATGCAACTTACATTTCATTGTACACTAATTCTCCATTCTGCTTTGATATTCTGCATTCATGTTTTGCATCACTTTATACTATTTTTTTCATTCTGTTTTTGATTCTCTGCATTTATATTTTGCATCACCTTTATTTATATAGGATCCTGTAACGTTTTTACACAATAACATATCATTTTACTGCGTATTTTCACACTATTTAGTACTTTTAAACTAGCTGTCAACGAAGTCTTACCTTTTTTTGGTCTTTTATTGAATTCTCTGTAACTCTACAATTTCAGGCTTAGTGTACGTTGTCGTGCATTAGTTTTTCCTATGTGATTTTTATCTCGTTCCTTACTTAAATGTAATAGTTTCTTAATAACAGTCCTAAAACTAAAAATTCCTCAATTTGGCAACCATTGTTTTTGTGGTTGTTATGGTAACTTTTATTTAAATTCGTCTCTGGTATGATGTTCTTTCTACATAAATACTTTTTGGCTGTAGGTCATTTACAATAAATTTCGTTTTAATTTAAATAATTTCTCGTCCTCTCTAAAAAGGTATAAAAGCCAAACAATTGGAGAATACAGGACAGTCTCGCTTCGGTTCTCAAACGAGAAACATCTACTAAAGACCTTATCCCGGGGCCGCTTTGCCCCGGGATCCTGCAAGCCTCCATCTACATCCGGCGCATCCTGAAGTCGTCGGCGCATCCTGCAAACCAGGCGCCGGGATCCTGCAAGCCTCCATCTACACGTGAAGTCGTCGGTGAATTCTAATTCAAGTGCGGGGCCACACTACTCCGCGCGTTACGACTGCTTGATCCAGGCGCTGAGTGCAGCCTACTGCCCGCGCTACCTTCAGGCGCGCTTCGACTGCTGGCTCCAGGCGCTGCGTCCCTACTGCCCGCGCTACCTCTGGGCGCGGCGACTACTTCTCCAAGAACTGAGCGCACCTACGCCAGGCGCTACGTGCGCCGGCTCCGGACGCTGCGTGTGCCCAGTCCAGGCGCTGCGTGCCGTCGCCGCTGAGAAACCTCAAGCTCTCCGTGTCCCTACTTCTACAAAAGCAGCGAGGCTCTAGGGCTCCACTATCATAATAATTCTCCTATTCTCCTATCCCTTTTTTTTAATATAATTGTAATCTCATTTCATCCATCACCTTCATATTTAATTTTTTTTATAAGATTGTAAATACCTTTTAAAAAAATTATAATATATTATTTTCTTGGTCTATTTTGTTGTTTTGCTGTTCTTAGGTTAGGTTCTTTCTCTTTTAATTGTCGCTTCACGACAAGTTTAGTCATAAAACAATAGATATAAATAATTTTTCTTTCCTTCCTTTTTAAAACATCGCGCGAGTCGCAAAGTAAGCTGTGTATGCGACTGTATTTTTGGAGCGAACAAAGCGCGGGAACCAATAGCATGCAGGCACAGTTATACTGGCGGATTGTTCCCCCGTCGCGCCCCCTTCGTACCAATATGTGATAAATCGCTCAGTGGCCAAGTTCAAGGCCAGCGTTCTTTTTTCACCGTTCGCGCGTACATTAACCTCCATTAGTCAGGTGATATCAATTCAGTTTTCACTGCTGGTTTTATGTTTCAGTATTTTCATGATTTTTTTTATGAAATTATCGTTTCATTTAGCTGTACTAACATGATGGCGCGTGAATAAAACTAATAAAACGTTGTAAAAATATGATTTTTTTTTTCATCAGGATCAAATTTATTTTTGACCCATGATCAAAGGTATACTTGGTGCTGTCGCCTGTCTTAGTTTTCGGGAGCGTTCCAAAAATACCCTGTATATAATAATATAATTATTTTATCTTATCAATATTTAATTTTTAATAAAACCCCTAAAATTTTCAGATAACATTTAGTCTAGATCACTCCTGGTATTACTTTATTTGTTCGTAAAATTTTATTATAATTGGTTCAGCCATTCCGAAGATTAGCTCGGACAGACAGACAAACGTTACTCATGTCTTAATGGTATGTAGTTATTTTATACAGAAATATTATTATTAATAATGCTGAATGATTGACTGATTTTTTTTGTAGATTATGGCATGGCATTTTACTGATTCCAATGACAATTTGGACTGAAGTTATAGAACGTATGAAAAACGCATATTGCAACGTATTTTTTTTTGCAGTTTTTACCGGCGGGTGTGAGTATATATAGCCACAGTGTGCGAGCGAGAGGTGAATGGAGATGACACCATTTTCAGTCAAATTCTTTAATCGCAAGGGTAGTAAGTATCTATTCCACGATCGCACATGATGGAACCTGCTAGGATCAGGACACGGGATCTCAAGACTTAAAGAGGTCTTATAAAGTATAATACTATAAATACTACATGTTATATATAAAGTTGAACGAAAACTCGTCCAAGTTTACGATTTAAGACATAGTTTTGTTTTTTGGTCTAATATAACGTAAACTATGGAGTTCGGAGTTATCATTATTTACGAAGTATTAGGTGGAGGAACTGTAATAAAATGGCATACTATTGCAGTCCATTAAAGCCCACTGCTGAACATAAGTCTTCTACATAGATTACCTCATACAGGGGATATTTGCCATAATTGCCAAGCTTGGCAAGTGGTTTGGCAACTGCAGTTTATTATTTTTTGTCGTTATTAGGAAAACGCTGCTGCCCATCTCCTAATTTGTTTCAGAAAAAAAATTATGTTTCTCACCTCACACCATTTAAAACATCCTTTAACCTCCACAAATACTTCAAGATCAAAATTAGCCAAATCAGTCCCGCCAAGCTATCGTAATAGGCTATCTATATATCGATGAAAAGGAACGTTTCGAATCTAGTTTCAAGTTTAAATAACAACGTGCAGTTTTGGCTATTTATTGATTTTATTATTTATACTGTTAATTCAATAAATATGCAAAGACAAATGGTTAAGCCAGGGAGATAAAAAAAAATTATAAAAATTGTGTTGCCGAGTAATCGCTGACTTAGACAATGGACTTTAAAAAAATAATTCGTACTCAAAAAAATTATAGAAAGTAAATAAATAACACGAAAAATGAAATAAAATGGCGAAGTTTTGCCGAGAGTATTGATATCCTCGAAACCATCTAAGATATAAACAGCAAACTCGAGACGAAATAGGTAGCTCCAGATGAATGTCTTTACATCCTCTTTTGTCAACACAGGAGGCAGGTATACAGATTTCGGCGGTAATTTTGAAACTAGATTCGAAACGTTCCTTTTCATCGCGATAGCCGCATCAGCAACTTCTGGCCATATCGTCAATTTTTCTGTACTTAGCCATTATTTAGCCTTCTGACAATATATGTACAGGTTCGGTAAGCTGTAAATAATATAAAAATGCAATTCTCAGAACTGCACCTTGTTATTTTAACTCAAACCTAGATTCGAAACTTTGCTTTCCGTCGCGATAGCCGCTTCAGCAACTTCTGACTATATCATCAATTTTTATGTACTTAGCCATTATTAAGACTTCTGACAAGTTGTCGTGAAGCGACAATTGAAAAAAAAGAACCTAACCTAAGAACAACAAAACAACAAAAATAGAACAAGAAAATAATATATTTAAATTTTTAAAAAGGTATTTACAATTTTATATAAAAAAAATGAAATATGATGATGGTGATGGATGACGTGAAATTACAATTAGATAAAAAAATAAAGATAGGAGAATATTGTAGTGGAGCCTAAAGGTCGAAGTGACACACGCTGCGCTTGGAGTAGGAGTAGGCACACGCTGAGCTTGTACTTTCTTGGCGGTGATGGCACGCAGCGCCTGGTCTAGGCACACGCAGCGTCCGGAGCCGGCACACGTAGCGCCAGGAGTAGGTGCACTCAGCGCCTGGAGCAAGCAGTCGCAGCGTCCAAAGGTAGCGCGGGCACTAGCAGGTGGAGGCGCAGGCGACGACTCCAGATGAAAGTATAGGCTTGTAGGATCCCGGAGTAGTGCGGCCCCGCGCTTGAAGTAGACTACGCTGACGACTTCAGATGTAGATAGAGGCTTGCAGGATCCTGGAGCAGTGCGGCCCCGCGCTTGAAGTAGACTACGCCGACGACTTCAGATGTAGATGGAGGCTTGCAGGATCCCGGGGCAGTGCGGCCCCGGGATAAGGCCTTTTGTAGATGCTTCTCGTTTGAAAACTGAAGCGAGACTCCCTGTATTCACCGATGGTTTGGCTTTTATATCTTTTTAGAGAGAACGGGAAATTATTTAAATTAAAAGGAAATTTTTTGTAAATGATCCAAAGCAAAAGAGTATTTATGTGGAAATATCGAGATAAAACATCAGACCGGTAACGAATTTGAATAAAAATTGCCATGACAACCAAATAAATAACAATTGTCAAATATGTAAATTTTTGGTTTTAGGCTTGTTATTAAGAAATGGCAAGTTTTATGTAAGAAATGAGATATTATTTATATAGGAAAAAAAATAGCGCAACGGCGCGCACGAAACCCGAAATAGCAGAGTTACGGAGAACTAAATAAAAGATCGAAAAAGGTAAGACTCCATTGACAGCGATTTAGAAAGTGCTGATAGCGTGAAAATACGAAGTGAAAATGATTTGTTATTGTGTAAAAACGTTACAGGATCCTATGAAAATAAAGGTGATGCAAAATATGAATGCAGAAAATCAAAAACAGAATGGAAAAATAGTGTAAAATGATATGTAAATAGCATAACACTACAAAGTTATATACAGGTTCGATAAGCAACAAATAATATAAAATGCATTTTTCAAAACTGCACCTTGTGGTTTAAATTTAAACAATTTCTTTACAACTTTGTCGAATACTGACAGTCTTTAAGCCCCGACCTAGACTTCTGACAATAATTTTCCTATATTCCTATAGTTAAAAACTATAAGTCTACCAAATTTCAGAACTGCACATAATCATTTCTTTCTTATTGAAAATTTACGACTTTGACCACCCACCCACGCTTTTCGCCCCGGTAGAGAGTTCTGACGGGCCTCTCTCTGTACTTACAAGCTACCAAGGTGAGGTTATATATATAACCTCCCCTTGGTAGCTGTATATATATATAATTCGTTACTACACCTTATCAGTTCGCGTTTTCGTATCCAGCTCTTAGACTATTATATTTAGGTATTACCCACCTAGTTTTAATTAATCTCGTCTATTAAACACTAATTTTCACTTTAAAATCTGAGATTTTGCAAATATAAGCAGGATTTGTTTCGTTCACTAATAACGCCAGGCCTATATAGCCCGATAGCGTGTACGGAATCGCCTAGTCTGTCTTTCTCGCGTAAACTATGCTTTTTCTCTTTTGCACTGCCAATCTATTTTAACGTTAGTTACTAAATCTATGATGGACAATGAGCGTTATGCGCGCTCTATATCTTACTTATTTATACTCTAAGTTCTAAGCACTCTTGTCTATTGTTCTGAGGGGTCCCCTCAAAATATCGCTATACTTTTTAGTGGGGTCCAGAAAAGATGGACAATGAAGCCCGCTTTTCACTAAGCGTTACGCGCGCTCTATATCTTACTTATTTATACTCTAACTTGACTGGCGACGGTTTGCTGCTCCTGTATTATTTTTTAAATAATGATTTGAAGTGGATTTTGATATGTAAAAGTGATGTGACTTTGTGTATTAAGTGTCTGCGCATGTGAACTATTAGTAGAAACCGTGAAACAAGGTCTCAAGATAAGGTGTCTGTCTACTTAGGCGCCTTGAGATACCATCGCCAACTGTCTGCTGTCTGCTGGCTCAAGTTACCGTCAAAATCTCCTAAGGGCTGCACAATGTGACGCATCAACATGAAGGATAATTATACATTTTAACTTCAGGATTAGGAGGGCCAGAACCCAGAGCAGTAAAGACTGTTATAAAAAATGTCAGATGATAATTTGACAATGACATTTGACAGTGACATTTGATAGCAATTTGAGGTGAGGCACGTGTGTTTAAATGTATAGCGTGGTCGTATTTTCAATGATTTAAATTTTATTAAATAGATGATTTTCTCATTAAATAGCTCACAGTAATTACGTTACGCCCTAAAATGGGTCGCAAAGCTAAATTTGATGAATCCAAAGTTGTAAAAAAAGGGCCCGGCAGAAAGGCACGTAAACAACCTGATCCTATCTTTAGAAAAGAACTTCGTAAGTAGTTTTCAAATTTAACTGTACTGTGCATGTAAAGCAATATTTTTAACTTAAACTCTTTAAATTACTCCTAATAGGATTCTAGTCACAGAACTTATGGAGAATTTTCTTTTCAGTTAACATTATAAAACAATGAAACCTAACCATATAATTCTTTTTTTTTTCCTTATTTATTTTAGAATCAACTGAATAACAAATTTTATTAACACTGTGACGCAGTTGAAGTAAAATTGTATTCATGAATGCAGATAAAAAACTTCCATCTCGTTGATCAGTCTCCTATAACAGTTAGTGGAACTTGATCTGGATTTAGACGCTGTTGGATGCGCTAGTCGAATAATTGAAATGAGTGGCGCTTCTTTTAAATTTCTGGGTACGACTTTCCATTGACTCCCGTCAAGTTGGGGGTTGATACATATTCTTACAGAAAAGTTACACTATTATAAGCACACACACAAAGTTACAACATGCGGAAGCTTGTAATTTTTGAGAAAAATGTTATTGAAAATCAATTATTCTTGCTTTGTTTATGTCTAATCCTACAATAAAACTGACGCCATTTTTATTGTTATTGTCAGTAGGGATGTCGATTCTTTCCAAAAAAGATCGATTTTTTAAATAGATTCAAATTGTAAGCTGATGTATCAATTCCCAAAAAGTCGATTTCTAAAATATGTATATCTTTTTCATGTTTTCATTTATAATGTAAATATAAATCCATTTTATGAGAAAAAAATCCCCTTCATCATAAAATATAGGGGGAGTGATTCAGAAGGATTTCTGTATCTATTTTGAGACTGCTACGTCTCCGGCGCTGCGGGAAGAGCAGCCTCTACGCCTTAGCGTAACAAATCGCAGGCATCCCTCCTCAGGATTGGGATTTGTTACATCAGGCGGAGGCTGCTCCCCCTATGCGCCTCCGGCTCTTTTAAACCACTCTAGGGGTAGGACAGACTTGTACCAGGTGGAGTCGGGGTCAATCGATTCGGTTCTTTGACATAAGTTGAACCTAACCTATTTTATTTGTTATCTGCCCTAATTGGTATTGTTAAAATAAAACAAATTTCAATAAGAGATAATTTATTATGGTATCTTTCTTGTTTTTCATTAAATGGAATTATATTTACATTATAAATGCAAACATAAAAAAATATAGATATTTTAGAAATTGATTTTTTGTGAATCGATACATCAGCTTACGATTTGAATTGATTTAAAAATCGACCTTTTTTGGAAAGAATTGACATCCCTACTAACGACAATGACATTACAAAATGGCGTCGGTTTTATGGTAGGATTAGATATAAACAATACAAGAATAATTGATTTTCAATAACTTTTTCTCAAAAATTATGCGTTTCCGCATGTTGTAACTTTGTGTGTGTGCTTATAATAGTGTAACTTTTCAGTCAAAATACGTATCAACCCCCAACTCGACGGGAGTCAATGGAATGCTAAGCCAATTTCTGAATCTTATCCAGTATAAACTTATGAAAAATTTACTTAATAAAATTAAAATTTTGTTTAAAGTTAAAAGATTTAAAGTTTCAAAATTTATGAGGGAAAGATTTTATTTTTGTTATCCTTTAATTACATTGCCGAAAGGTATAGCTTTTAGTTGACTTCGAATAAAGGTGGAGGTTAGCAATTGGACCATATTGTGCAGAAATGTTTCAAGCTAGTGGGCTACAAGTCATTTAGACAAACAAAGTTATTCAAATTTGAAATTAAATGCATTTTACTTGTGGTAGAAGCTATATTAGGCTATACAGTAGAATCCGGATAAAGCGACCGTAAAGGGACCAGCAACATGACTTAATGCTAACAGGACGTCTCACCAAATAGATTTACAATTGTGTTATGTCTAATAAATATGTGCTATGATTTTGATTTTATTTATATGTATGTAATAAACGAATGTCGATGAAAATAAAGGAAAGAAATGTAATATATAATTTTTATTTTCAATGAAACACTGTATGGATAGTTGTGTATTGTGTATACTTATAACAAACAATTAAGAATAAATGATGTAGGTAAACAACACAATGCAAATGTATGTATTGATAAATTGTTTTTTTTTTTTGTGTAAAAAGTCGGTAATTTTGGTTGGTTTTACATTCATTTTTCTTCTATAGTAATTACTACGTACAGTATAATTGTGAAGATGAGACATAATATTTTTCAGTGTCATAATCAAAATTAGTATGATACAAACACATTTAGCACTTTTGCAGCTATCAGAGCTTAAGACGCATTAGGAGTGAAAAAAAAATTCATCAGACTTCTCATCTAAGCACTCTGTTATAGCACTTTTTTCTTCAATTGAGAAACATTTACATTTCACGGAATTCACTTTTGCACTTGTAATTAATATAATGAACCATCAAAAAGTGACAAAATATTGTTACTGATTTACACGGACAAGCAAACATGCATAGGAGAGCGAGCGGGGATAGCGAAATTAAGGACGCGCGTCAATATAGCTGAACGATTTTTTAGTAAATTACGTTGCTCTAAGCAGTTGTATGCTTAAACAGAAGTTATATTAAAAGCATATTTTTAAATAAAATTGTATGAAAATCTAACTACTTTGCATCTACATTGCATGAAATGGTTGTAATAGACTAAGTCATACAAAATGGATTCTACTGTAATTTTATAGAAAATTTAATGTAGATTTTGGGATTATTTGTTATTTTATAGAAGTCCTTAATACTTGAAAAAAAACCCGATTCATTATTACAGTCAGTTAGTGAATTAAATCATTTCTGCACATTTGATTCCTCTATATTTTTTATGGTTTGTGAATGATTCTCATTTTTTATAAAATAAGTTTTACATTGGGGGTGATCCCATAAAAATTTGGAGAAAATATTTCACCCCAAGAGTGGGAAAATAGTATTGAAGTTAGATTTGGAACACGCTTGTTTAATTTTAATGTGAAATTTTAAAATTTACAAATGATTTACAAATATTCTTTAGAATGTTTAACATTATTTCCTCTCATAAATTTTTATCTTTTACATATTTTCTATTAAAATTATAACATGAAATCTAGGAAAATTTCAATATATTCCATATTATGTAAACTGTATCAACCCAATATTATCAATTATTTTATATTAATATCATTTAGTCAGTAAAAATATCATTTGTCCTATCTATTAGTCTATTATTTGGAGGCCAGACCTATACCTTATAGACGTGGTAGAGCCATGCTGCAGCTATATTAGTTTAGACATGGTAGAGCCATGCTGCAGTTATATTAGTAGTATAGTTGAAGTACGAATGGGTCGGCTCGACCAGGGAAGGACCACGCTCTCACATAAAACCAGCGTACAATAGCAGCTTAACACTGCTGTATTTCGTATGGTGAGTGTAGAGAACCGGAGACCCTTTTTACTGGAAAAGAGGCATTTCATCTTAGTCCTCACGGGTGACAACGCATCTGCATTTTGATTCGTATTCAAAGATAGATGTAGATGTCTATGGACTACAGCAACCACTTACCATCAGGTGGACTGTGTGCTCGTTTGTCACCCAATCCTATAAAAAAAAAGGCCATACAAATATTTATTTCATTATCCAGTTGTAAAATGTTAACAATTATTGTACATCCTATTATTATTTTATTTTCTTATGCATGATAATTATATATCTTAACATTAATTAAATGTTATTTTGTATTTTTAGTTGAAGATGAAAGTGAAAATAAGAAACTAAGTCACAGGCAAAAGCAGAGAGCAGCAAGAAGGGCAAAGAAAAAGGCTGAAATAGCAGAAAAGAGGAAGGCTTTAAAACAAGCAAAAAATAATGTTAAGGAAAAGAAAGATGATAATGAAAATGAAGAGAATTTAAATTCTGATCAAGAAATCAAAGGAGGTTGGAATGTATTTTTTAATATCTTCTTCATCAGCTTACAAAAGTCCACTGCTGGACTTTGGCCTCCCCGTTGTAAGAAAGATTTGTCTTGACTGTCACACTTGGAAGGCAGGCTTTAATGCTGCTGTCCATTGCTGGTCTAGGTGTTTTAATTTAGTGTTATCAAGATGGTTATATCTTTCGAGAACCATAAGATTTTTCTGGCATTCCCCATAGTCACATATGATACTGGTGAGAGGAAATGGGGTGATGGATTATTTTAAGTTACCACCACTCGGCGTTTTTTATTTAGTTTATTTTATTTTAGTTTTCAACAAGCTATTTTCGCTACTCCATGTCTAAGCATGTATTTTGCGTGTGGGCAGGAATATCAAGACTATTCGAGCCATGAAATCTCCTCAAATAAGCTCAGCAGTCCTTTGATGTTGCTAGCAACTTCAGAGAGTGATCTCGGCGTAAATCTCTGGGCATTCTATCAACACGTGGGCCGTCGTTTTTCCCTTCTTCATAGATGCCATGTATATGGGACTGTCTGTAACACATATGATAAATAGATTTATGCTGTGTACTGTAATAGCACTTGCTGCTATTCTTATCTGTGAGTTGTTTAATCTCATTAAAATGTTGGTTTCAACAACTATTTACTGCTGGCAGGGCCTCCCTAATTTGCCTAGTCTTTTAGATTTTTCCAAAGCTGTGTTAATTAGTGTAGTGCTTACGTACAAGTGAAGAATGTTGGAATTGGTATGATCAGTTCTAGTCCTATGGTAACCAGAGCGACCCTCCCTGGCCAGTTCGTTTGCTGCATTGTTGCCCCTGGATCTACTGTGTCCCTTGATCAATTGTAGATTCACATTGTTGAATTTACATACATGATTTGGACGTTGATGGTATTCATATATTAGCACCGAGTGGTTGTACTGTAGTACCGCCATGCTGACGGTTCGTATTATGTTACAGTAATCCTTTATGTTCCTGGCATATATTGCTGTGGTCACTTGAATAATACACATACTTTCAGCCTAGAAACAGTGTTGTAGGTACCCAGCAGTGGAGATATATGGATGTTGAGGTCTTTCAAGAAAGTGCAGATCCTGTACCTGCATTTGTTTTAGAACCATAAGTGAAAACTCTTAAGTTCTTTTGGGTTTAATCCCTCCAGCTGGTTAGTTTCATTACAATACAGTTAGTATTTTATATCTCTTATCAAACACTAATTGTTTGAGGATCTTGTTGTATTTGGCTTGTAGGATAGGAATTTTGGTGTAGATTCTATCCATTATACCTGTATGAGGGCCCTACTCTTACTTCAAAGATTTAGGGTTTTGAGTATGATGGCAGCTTCTTTTGTATGTGTAAATGGTACATTGTAGTTCCAAATTATGTTTTCCATTAGCATGTACACAAAGCACTGACTGTGTAAGCATATAGAATGTGTATAAAGTTTAAATTTAAGTATGAAATGTGTCGTTTGTAATATGAATATATTTATAATACGAAATTGTACCGTCATTGTTTATGGTTTTTGATTTGTGGTACAAGTTCAATATTTTTTGTCTAGATGTCCTTTATAACAGCTGTGTAAATATTTCCCTGTAAGAAATGGTTAAGTGCAGGAACAAATATGTTTACAATTGAATCAGCACTAAAGGAAAAAAGTCTCCGATGGGGCCCATTAAATTTAGATCAGAACAACCCCCAGAAGATACCTCTTTGTCATTTTCGTTGCTTTTTCACGATCATATACTGAGGTACAATATCAAACTCACGTTCCCCTAAGTGTGCGTCCCCCTAGTGAAACTTGTCGGTAGCAGTTTTCTAGATTGATGACCTTCAAGAATAACACCTACTCCATTCTAAAAGGCCTCCAAAGCATTCTTATTGTGTTGTGGATGTGTGCAGCAGTAGTCATCTGCTATTAGGTAGCCACTCGCACATTTTCAACCGACTTCACATAAAGGAAGAGGTTCTCAATTCTACTGTATTTTTTTATTTTTTTTATTGTGTTATCAAAGCTTTTGAGGATTTTTTTTTATTTTAAAGTTGGTGCTTCTCACGTGGTCCCATATATAATTTGATCAAGATCTTTAATAATGCTTATTTAATTGACTTTGACTACATTGATGATTTTCTCGTTTTATTTATATTATAGTCGGTTGTACAAAATTTTTAATTTTACCACTTTTAATTAAAAATGTAATACTAATACAATAACTACTAGTACTACTACTTGCTACTAACTTGACTATTTTAAAACTCATGATGGATTTTGAGTGGTTGATTTCCATCTTATCCCAGTGTGCACCACTTTAATGTGGGTGAAGAAAAGCTTGATGTGGTGTCCTCCGGCTGCGAAATTAAACATTTGGCGTCCTCGCTTTTCCCCACTATACAGACAAGGAGGCTGCGATGTCACTTGCTTGCAAAAAGATATAAGGGTTGTGTCGATGTTACAATTGCTTTTACTATTACTAAGGCAGATAAAAATCTTTCCCTACAACTGTAACGAGATTGATGCAGCTCAGCCCAAGCTAGGCCATCTTCTAAGGTATGCTTCACTGTGCCCTCGCCGCCTCTACAATTTTGGCATTTGGTTGTCGGCTCTCCTCTGACACGGATTTTGTTTACATTTACAATTGTATATGGTGTAGTTGCTTACTAAGACTTCTTTTTCTGCCTAGGTGTATGTCTGGGTAGGTACCACCCTCTTACATATTTCTGCCGTGTATGTGACGGCTATCTATATTAATATTGTATAATATTAGTATATCATATGAATTAAATATTGATACATATGTATTAAAAATTCATTCTGATAATTTTCATAATCAATTTTAAGGTTTCACTGACGATAATAAAAAGTGGCTTACTTTAAAGAAAAATGTTAAAACCAAAGCTAAAGTGCAGTCAGAAAGTGGCAGTGAAAATGAAATGAGTTCTGAAGCTGAACG